>CM053028.1:483593488-484058488 GCA_028564925.1 Lithobates sylvaticus
GAAGGCAGGGCCATCTTAAGAGCATTATAGGCCCCCGGGCAATACAGTGCACTGGGGCCCTGTCTACACGATCACGCACGAGAATAAAAATGCAAATGATTAATAAGGCTATATTTATTGGTACTTCCAACAAAATCAGTGTTTAAACATTTACACGTTAAACAATTAAAACGTTTGGACAATATAACACGAGTTTGGTGGGCACAGTGGCAGCGTTTGATGGGCACAGCGGCAGCGTTTGGGCACAGTGGCAGCGTTTGATGGGCATAGTGGCTGCATTTAATGGCACAGTGGCAGCTTTTGATGGGCACAGTGGCTGTGTTTGGGCACAGTGGCAGCTTTGATGGGCACAGTGGCAGCTTTGATGGGCACAGTGGCTGTTTGATGGGCACAGTGGCAGCATTTGAGGGGCACAGACAGTGGCTGTGTTTGATGCACAACTTGAAGTTACTTAAGTAGACATTTTTAGACTTACTTGAGGCCGCCGGCCTGGTGCAGTACAGTGTGTCACTCACAGCAGAAAGGCAGCGCCAGCTATCAAGGACCGTCTTTCCGCTCCCTCTCCATGTTGTCTGAAGAACATGGCAGAGGTGGGCGGAGCCTGTTCACTAGCCACTGGGTCAGCCAGTACAGTCAGTCAATTTAAGCAGCAGATTGCAGCGCTGAGGATCAGCCCTGGATGGGGCCCCCCAGACAAGTGGGGCCCCCGGGCAACTGCCCAGCATGCCCAGTGGAAAAAACGGCCCTGAAGGAAGGGGTGGCTCCTCATCAGACCAACTTTACTGCTGTACTGCTGTAGAGGAAGAGGACAGGCATCCATCCAGTGAAGATTTCTCCAGTATCCAGCTGCCTGCACAATGTGGGTCAAACCTCATTACAAGTAGGTGTTGTGACCAAAGCTGTAAGAATTTTTTTTGTTTTAGCTAAACTTCAGTTTTAATGGAAAGCACTAATATTTTCCTCTTTCTTGTGTAAACTACTAGTCCCATCAATACACCATATAATGGAGATGAACAAAAGCAGACATGTTTGCAGTCCAACCTGAACCTGCATGACAACCATGGTTCTTTCTGTAGATACCAAGGAGAAATAAGTGTAGCCTGTAATGAATAGGGAGTGTGTTATTTGCAGTATCACCAGATGAAAATGAAAATAAAAAGACCTAACAAAAAAACAAATGCAGCCAAGGACTGTTCAGCTGAAATACTTTAAATTTTGATTTTGGCCATAAAGTGTAATTCAAGGCTAAAACTAACTAAGCTTAACCCCCCCCCCCCCCCCCCCCCCTCCCACACACACACTTTTCTAAGACCTATTCAAACTACCATTTAGAAGGAAGATGCTTATACTTACAGTCATGACCAAAAATATTAGCCCCCCTGCATTTCTGTCAGATAATACACCCAGGGCAGGCATCAGAAATTGTGGGTCCCACCGAATTTGCCCGCTAGCCATCCCACCAAGCCCTTCAGTGCCTTAAGTCCCACCTCACACCTGTATTCTCTCAGCCCCCCTCACACCTGTACGCTCTCAGCCCCCCCCCCACACCTGTACGCTCTCAGCCCTCCCCACACACCTGTACGCTCTCAGCCCCCCCACACCTGTATGCTCTCAGCCCCCCCCCCACACCTGTATGCTCTCAGCCCCCCTCACACCTGTACGCTCTCAGCCCCCCTCACACCTGTATGCTCTAAGCCCCCTCACACCTGTACGCTCTCAGCCCCCCCACACCTGTACACTCTCAGCCCCCCCACACCTGTACGCTCTCAGCCCCCCCCACACCTGTATGCTCTCAGCCCCCCCTCACACCTGTACGCTCTCAGCCCCCCTCACACCTGTATGCTCTCAGCCCCCTCACACCTGTACTCTCTCAGCCCCCCCCCACACCTGTACGCTCTCAGCCCCCCTCACACCTGTATGCTCTCAGCCCCCCTTAAACCTGTAGGCTCTCAGCCCCCCTCACACCTGTATGCTCTCAGCGCCCCCTCACACCTGTACGCTCTCAGCCCCCCCTCACCTGTATGCTCTCAGCCCCCCTCACACCTGTACGCTCTCAGCCCCCCTCACACCTGTATGCTCTCAGCCCCCCTCACACCTGTACGCTCTCAGCCCCCCTCACACCTGTATGCTCTCAGCCCCCCTCACACCTGTATGCTCTCAGCCCCCCTCACACCTGTACTCTCTCAGCCCCCCTCACACCTGTACGCTCTCAACCCCCCTCACACCTGTACGCTCTCAGCCCCCCTCACACCTGTACGCTCTCAGCCCCCCTCACACCTGTACGCTCTCAGCACCCCCTCACACCTTTACACTCGCAGCCCCCCACCTGTACACTCTCAGCTCCAACCTCACACCTGTACGCTCGCAGCCCCCCACCTGTACGCTCTCAGCTCCCCCTCACACCTGTACGCTCGCAGCCCCCCCCACCTGTACGCTCGCAGCCCCCCTCACACATGTGTATATATGACACTCACACATGTACATACACACAGACATGTACACACACACGCACACATGTACACACCGACATGTACACACACACGTACACACACACATGTACACACACACATGTACACAGACATGTACACACACACACATACACACAGACATGTACACACACATACACGTACACACACACACACGCATACACACAGACATGTACACACACACATACATACACGTACACGCACACACACATACATGCAGACATGTACACGTTAACACAGACTTGTACACACACACAGACATGTACACACACACACATACATGTACACACACATGTACACACACATACACATGTATACACACACATACACACAACCACATGCACACACAGATATGTACACACACAGACACACATTCAGACACACACGCACATGTACACACAGGCAAACATGCACACAGCCACCCCCCCCCCATTTACTTGTACAACAGCCTTTATTTGTAAGGTGGTCTTACTAATCCCAGCTCTTGTTTCCACATGTGGCTGAGACACAGATAGTGCAGTCCAGGATACATTACAGGCAGCACACTCGAGGAATGCACATTCAGGAAGTTGCCAGAGGTAGCAGCAAAGAGCCCGATGTCAGCTCAATGACACAAAGCAGCAGTAGCTGCTCCCATCCCCGCCGGGCCCGTCGAGACGCTCGGGCCCCTTGCAAGTGTATGGGCTGTACCCCCCTGATGCCAGCCCTAAATACACCTCTTTGCCCAGACAATTGTTGCAATTACAAATGTTTAGGCATTCTCATGTTTATTTCTTTCATTTTTTCTGATATGACACAAAAAAGTGGACAAACACAAAGCCAAATCTGACACATTCCACGTAAAACTCCAAAAATGGACTGGACAAAATTATTGGTACCCTCAAATTATTATTTGGTTGCACACCCTTTGGAAAAAAATCACTCCCTGTAACCATCAATGAGTTTCTTGCACCTCTCTACTGGAATTTTTGACCACTTTTCTTTTGCTAACTGCTCGAGGTCTCTCAGATTGAAAGGGTTCCTTTTCCCTGCTGTTTTGAGATCTCTCCACAGGTGCTCTATGGGACTTAGATCTGGACCCATTGCTGGTCAGTTCAGTACTCTCCAGCGCTTTGTCCTAAACCATTTCTGGGTGCTTTTTGACGTGTGCTTTGGGTCATTGTCCTGCTGTAAGACCCATGACCTCTGACCCAACTTTCTGTAACTGGGCCCTACATTGAACCCCAGAATTCTTTGGTAGTCTTCAGATTTTATAATGCCTTGCACACAGTCAAGACATTCAGTGCCTGAAGCAGCAAAGCAACCCCAAAACATCAGTGAACCTCCACGTTGTTTGAATGTAGGGACTGTGTTCCTTTCTTTAAAGGCTTCGTTTCTTTTCTCAATAACAGTAGAGCGACGGGCTTTACAAAAAAAAGCTGTAAATTTGTTTCGTCTGTCCACAGCACATTCTCCCAAAAGGATTTTGGCTTCCTCAGGTAAGTTTTGGCAAACTCTTTGATCAATTTTTCTCTTTCGTCCAGGTCCAAGGAGATTAGATACAGTGCCATGGGCTGTAAACTTCTTGACAATGTTACGCACAGTGGACACAGGAACATTAAGATCTCTGGAGATGGACTTATAACCTTGAGATTGTCCATGCTTTTCCACAATTTTTGTTCTCAAATCCTCAGACAATTCTTAGCTGCTCTTTCTCTTCTCCATGCTCCGTGTGGCACACAGAGACACACAACAGAAATATTGAGCACATTTTTCCTCATTTTAACTTGTTGCTGGTGTGATTTCTATTATGTCAGCACCTGTTAATTGATACAGGTGAGTTTAATTACAAATTACAGGAGCATCACAAGCTTGGAATGCAATTATTTCTTACAATTTTGAGAAGGTGACAATAATTTTGTCCAGTCCATTTCTGGAGTTTTGCGTGGAATGTGTCAGATTTGGCTTTTTGTTTCTCCACTTTTTTTGTGTCATACCAATACAAACAAAAGAAATAAACATGGGAATGCCTAAACATTTGTAATTGCAAAAAAAAATTCTGGGCAAAGTGGTGCGTTATCTGACAGAAATGCAGGGGGGCCAATATTTTTGGCCATGATTGTGTCTATTCTCTCGCTCTGGTCATGTGATCAGCTCCTAGCAGCTGGCTTCAGGGGAGAGGAGGAACAGCCGACAACGGATCCCCCAAAGTAAGTCTATGGGTAAGTCTATGGGTGACGTCACCGACCAGGCAGTCATGTGATTGGACCGAGTGCCCTTAGAATAGGTAAGTATAGACATCTTCCTTCTACAGGGTAGTTAGTATAGACGTTAGAGGGGGGGAGCAGTTTTAAACGTAGTTAGTTCTAGCCTTGACTTCCACTTTAAATACACTATAATGGTCAATTGGCCAGGTGTATGCAGAGTATGCACTGGTCCAGAGACATACAGTTATTTCCTGGTCGGATTGTTCGTAAACAATATTAAACTCTGTTTAACCTATATCTGTAGGCACAATCTGTGTTAGGGTGCCAAAATAAATACATTAAATAACAATATTTTCTAGATATAAGAATAAACTGTCAAACATATATTGTATTTTATTAAGAAATTGATCAACGATATTGAAAACATTATGACTAAAATAAATCTCTTGTGTGCCAAGGACTAGATACATAGAAATGCATCTTCCATTGTGTAGGACATAATTACAATGACGTTTCCAGGTCAAGTACATATAAAGTGAGAGGAAGTTAATGATATCTTAGGATGCTGTGTGTATTTGTTACCTCAGTTCCACACTTTGTAAGACTCTGCATTTCCTAGGGAATATATGGTTTTTGCTTGTAGGCATCATAGAAAAATGCAGAACACCCATGGATTCAGTTACTTAGCTCCATCTCCATCCACCAAACCCAAAGGGTGGGGAGAGGTTCCAAAAAAGTGGGACTTTAAATGTACCTTATAAAGACAAAGAACATTAAAAAAAAGTTAAAAAGCACTCTACAATTCAACACATATATAGGGTGACCATCAATTAACCCATCATTAATTGTGTAAGAATATACAGTATCTCACAAAAGTAAGAACACCCCTCACATTTTTGTAAATATTTTATTATATCTTTTCATGTGACGACACTGAAGAAATTACACTTTGCTACAATGTAAAGTAGTGCGTGTACAGCTTGTATAACAGTGTACATTTGCTGTCCCCTCAAAATAACTAAACGCACAGCCATTAATGTCTAAACCGCTGGCAACAAAAGTGAGTAAACTTTGGTTCTCTCCTCTGTAAGGTACATTAAGGTTTCACTTTTTTTTTTAACCTCTCCCTACCCTTTTAGTTTAGTGGATCGAGAGGATATTGTTCCGATAAGGCCTCATGTACACTACTTACCTGCTTTGTGCATGGGTTTTGCACAGAGCAGCCCCGATCCTCCTTTTCTGGGGTCCCTCAGTGGCACTCCTGGCTCCTCCTCTTCTTCGGGTGCCACCTCGGAGAGCTGCTTTCCATGGGGGAACCCATGTGGGCGCACTCCCGAGTCCTGCTGCTGCGCTCATTGATACAGACAGCAGGACTTGGCCCCACCCCAGCATCCTGTGTCACTGGATTTGATTGACAGCAGCGGGAGCCAATGGCTCTTGCTGCTATTAATCTATCCATTGAGGACCTGAGACAGTGGCTGGAGCTGCTGGGCTTGTGCGAGTCGCTGGAACGATGGGGTTCAGGTAAGAAAAAGGGGGGCTCTGGGGGGCAGCTGCAGCACAGAAGGTTTTTCACCTTAATGCATAGAATGTATTAAGGTGAAAAACCGTGAGGGTTTACACCTCTTTTAATCTCAAATGTCAATGTACACTGCCCTAAAATTGTCTGTAAAATTGCTCCTAGACAAAACTAGCTCTTGAATTGTACATCACATCTACATACTTGGCAACATATTCATCCCAGCCCCCAATACACTTTTGCCCCCGCCCATGCCCCACACTTAAAAGTATAACTAAAGGCAAAACTTTTTTTGAGTCTTAGCCCCCGTACACACGGTCGGAGATTCCGACCACAAAATCCGTCTGATTTTTTCCGACGGATTTTGTCCAACACTGGTGTTGCATACACACGGTCAGACAAAGTTGTCGGAAAATCCGATCATTCTGAACGTGGCGACGTTCGTTGCGTACAACGGGACTACGTAGAGGCTAGTAGCCAATAGCTTTGGTCTCATAATTTGATCTGAGCATGCGTGGCACTTTGTCCGTCGGAATTCTCTACACACGATCGGAAAAAGTCCGATTGGATTTTGTTGTCGGAAAATTTGAGAGCGGGATCTCAAATTTCTGTCGGAAGTTCCGACAGAAAAAGTCAGATGGAGCCCACACATGGCCGGATTTTCCCACAACATGGTCCGATCGGACATTTTCCGTCGGAATTTCCGACCGTGTGTATGGGGGCTTAGAGTGGAGAGGGGTTAGAACACCTGTCATGTTTTTATTGCTGTCTGTGCCCCCCATTAGGGAACATCATTCTCTCTATTTGTCCTGTTTACCAAAAGTAAAAGAAAATCCCAAATTTTGGATTGTCACCAGAATAGTAATAAAGGGGAAATCTTCCAATGTGAACAATAGACTCGGTGACTCTAGTGACAACTAGGGGTGACTTCACTTTGGAATGATTTCTTCTCCCTTCCTGTTGTGATTATTGGACAGGAAATGAAGGGAAATCTTCCCAAAGGGACACAGATGGCAAAAAAACAGAGGTTATAATCCTCCTTTAATATATCCCAAAAAAAGTTTAGCCTTTAGCTTTACTTTACTATGTTCACCTTCTAGGAGGTCTTGTCCAGATCATGTCCATTTTCTGGGTAGTCCCGTTCAGATCATGCCCACTTGCCAGACAGTGCTGCCCCTAGTTATGCAGCAACCGCTTCTTCGCACCCACAATCCCCTTGGTTAAAGATGTTGTAACGTTTCCTAAAAAAAGTACAAAACATGCTCCCCTGCAGGTTTAAGTCATATTTTACTAGTATGCGCGGCATACTAGCACATTATGACAGACTTACCTACAAATGGAGCCCTCCAATGTTGCTCCCCCTGTCCCTGGTGCTTCCATCTTTACCCAGTCTTCTTTCCAGGTTCCCGTATCTTTGCCAGCTTGAATGGCGGCAACATGGTGACGTCATTCCCGCACATGCGCATGGAAGTCACATCGCTATGGCACACAGAAGAGGTCTGATCTGGGCATGTGTGGCTCAGTTTACAGTTCTGCTGACAGGCAGAGGGGACATTTATGACAGAACAGACCTCTATGGTTGCTTCTGTTATAAAAACCATGCCTGTCAGCGTTTTTTGTAAATTTGACCTTACTACCACTTTAACCGTTTTCCGCCCCCGCTCGCTGTCATATGACGGCCATGCGGCGCGGCTATCGTTCTGGAAGGGCATCATATTCTCGCCTTCCCGGCCCACCAGGGGGCGCGCGCGTGCGCCGTCTCACTGGAGACATGATTACCTGCGATTGCCCGGTAACACAGCAGGACCGTGTATCTGTGTGTGTAAACACACAGATCTACGTCCTGTCAGAGAAGAGGAGGCCGATGGTGTGTTCCCAGTACAGAGGAACACCGATCGGTCTCATCCCCTTGTGAGTCCCCTCCCCCTACAGTTAGAATCACTCCCAAGGAACATAATTAACCCCTTGATCACCCCCTAGTGTTAACCCCTTCCCTGCCAGTCACATTTATACAGTAATCAATGCATTTTTATAGCACGGATCGCTGTATAAATGTGAATGGTAACAAAAATGTGTCAAAAGTGTCTGATATGTCCGCCGCAATATGTCTGCCAAAATATGTAGAAGAATACATATTGGCCTAAACTGAGGAAGAAATTTGTTTTAAAAAAAAATTGGATATTTATTATAGCAAAAAGTAAAAAAATATTGTGTTTTTTTCAAACTTGTCACACACAAATTTAAACCGCAGAGGTGATCAAATACCACCAAATGAAAGCTCTATTTTTGGGTGAAAAAATGATAACAATTTCATCTGGGCACAGTGTTGCATGACTGCGCAATCGTCATTCAAAATGTGACAGCGCTGAAAGCTGAAAAATGGCTTGGGCAGGAAGGGGGTGAAAGTGCACTGTATAGAGGTGGTTAATACCCTTTTTTGAGTTACTGTGCATGCTCATTAACTCAAATAAGTGTGTGCTGTAGTCTTAGGACACAGCCTGGGACAATGGACCTAGATTTCCAGAAATCTATCCATCTATCTATCTATCTATCTATCTATCTATCTATCTATCTATCTATCTATCTATCTATCTATCTATCTATCTATCTATCTATCTATCTAGGTTGATTTACTAAAGGCAAATAGACTATACACTACGCAAGTGCAGTTGCACTGTGCTAGGGCAGTTGCTCCGGAGCTTTGTGAATGAGGGGAAACTCTGCTGACTTCCATTATCCAATCATCTGCAAGCAAAAATGCTTTTTTTTTATTTTCCTTGCATGTTATTGGGTATTCTTTGCAAAGTGAAGCTTCAACTCATTTACTAAGCTCTGGAGCAAATGCCCTTGCAGAGTGCAACTGTACTTGCAAAGCACTTAGCCTATTTGCCTTTAGTAAATCAACCCCACTGTTTAGCTGGGGCTAGTGTTCCTAAAAGCAGTTTCTTCATCCTTTATCGATTTCTATATTTTTTTTGTTGTAGTGTATTTAAGTCAGAACGCAGTCTTTAGCCAATCAGGGGTTAATGACCATAATCTGTTGACAGCCGTCCAGCTCTGTGTTTTGTTTGGAGATCACAGTGCGAGCGTGGGGTGGACCGTACAGTGCGAGGACACAGAGGAGAGGCTGCTGGGCTGGAGGCATTTTAGCATAAAGATCACATGCTGCAGCCCGCGCTCTCATTGTTCACTTTTCATAGTCGCCATGGAAACAGGAGCAGCTGCTAGATTATAGGCCTTAGCTGGGTGTTTCACAGGCAGCGCGCTCTTCTTGTGTGTCCTGTTCATGTGATCTGCCAGCTAATCACCCTCCTGCTGCCACTGGTGTCACACCAGACTGTGCCCGATAATGTTTACTAACATTGCCCACATGGCTCCCTTTTTATAATGCTTTGCCCAAAATATGTCAGGACAAGTGGATTGCCAGGCAGCGGGCCAACCTGTCGAGAAAATCTGGCACAAGGGGAAACCACCATCCCCGTAGACTCTTTTTTTTTTTTTTGTGGCATTTAGCTGCAGGGGTTATTAATATGTCCACAATTATTCAGAGTATAAATGGCCATTATTTACCAAATATTTCTTCATTTTCCTATTAGAGGTACTGTAAGCTCAGTATTGCACATCATTTTCCCATTTTAAGAAACTCTCTAGTACAAAAAAACATTCTAGTTATCATTGCTCAGACCCATATGTAATCTTATAGGCTCATAGGGTAGTGAAGGTTTCACAAATGGCCGGTGGCATAGGTAGATAGATACATTCAATATAAACATTCTTCTTTTATGTGGTGCTTATGGGATCATAGATAGAACTAGTAACTATTAAAATAAATAATACTCAAGACTCAATAACCTGTGGGTTAAATAGGCCGTGCCCTTTATTATAGGTATAATAATTCATAAACTAATCATTAGGATATTACATTTTAATAATCAATACTTATATTATATCATAAAATTATTATATAGCATACTCATATCTCAGCTATATAAGCTTGAGCTAATACTTTAAAAACAACTTAAAATTCCCCTATCAAGCAAGGGGCAGCAAACAGAAACATAGGAATGCTCACAGCAATGAAACATACACCTCATAAATAGGGCCACGACAGGGAGGGGAAGGGTGGGACAAGCTTCTTTTCGTGGTCTTCTTTCTTCTGCCGTTGTGATGACGCATCCTCTTTCTTTTATAGGTACCTGCTCGTGCCAGAGGACCGTTTATTGGGTAACTGCTAATTTACTGTAAACCAATCTCAAATAAGTATTATAATAATTATTATTATTTTTATTTTTTTTAAACTTTACTTTAAACATTAGTCCCTCATAAAAAAAAAAAAAAAAAAAACATCAGTCCCTCATGATCCCATATGTGGTGGGGACGGGGACATTTTATTCCCCATCCCTCACTGTTATTCTTTCTTTCTTTCTTTTTGAGTCACTTTAAAATTTTGTTATAACTGTTTGATAAGTGTTAAAAACGGTTGTTATCTTAAAATTCCTTTCTAGTTGTAATCTTGGACTACAGAATGGTTAGACTTTATCTTCTGCAGATCTAAGAGTGGAGGTAGCTCAGAAGTTTAGCAAAAGACATTGGGCAGGGCTGACACCACACAGTCCACAAAAATGCTGTGTGTCTCAGCCTGCAGCAGGGAATTTTGACAGATGGACAGATATTTGTATGTATTTGCAGGGCCTTTATAGTCATAAAACATGGGAAAATGTGCATGTATTGCAAAGATATTACTGCACATACTGTATATACAGTGTATATATACTATATACATTTTTTTTTAAGGCAGCACAGTGGTGTAGTGGTTAGCACTTTCACCTAGCAGTAATAGGGTCGCTGGTTCAATTCCCGACCATGACACCTTCTGCCTGGAGTTTGCATGTTCTCCCTGTGCTTGCGTGGGTTTCCTCCGGGTACTCCGGTTTCCTCCCACACTCCAAAGACATGCTGGTAGGTTAATTAGATCCTGTCGATAAAATTGGCCAAATATGTGTATGTTGTATGTGTATGTGTTTGTAAGCGTGTCAGGACCTCACAGGGCAAGGACCGCACTATACCACAGATGGACACCAGTGGCAAAAAAGCGCCCTGAGGCGATTCAGTTCGCATAGGTTGTGCTATACAAGTCATTCATTCATTCATTCAGAAAGAAAAAAATATGCACCTACTGTTAATAGTGACACAATTATTCTGGAGAATACAATTTTTTTTTATAATTCTTCCGTGCCAAATAGCAGT
This sequence comes from Lithobates sylvaticus, assembly GCA_028564925.1. Classification (NCBI taxonomy): domain Eukaryota; kingdom Metazoa; phylum Chordata; class Amphibia; order Anura; family Ranidae; genus Lithobates; species Lithobates sylvaticus. Next base: position 483,604,927 of record CM053028.1, read on the forward strand.
ACCTGCGACATATTCATGTAACTGTCTGAGACAAACAGTTATTTATCTAAGGTATGGTGTGGGAAAGAAGGCCTGAGGTTGAAGACATTCCTGCCTTTAGTGCATGCTCACCCCTGGAGCACAGCATCACTGGTTGCTAAGACGCTGTCTGCTGTGTAGCCGACAGCATCATAGCAACCAATTACACATCCCTGGCTACATTCAGGCTCCAACTGAGAGATTCCTGTCATTACACAAATATGGCCATTGGGTTATTTTGGTAATGACACCAGCAAACATCCCACCCCATTAAGCTAAGGGCTGGGAAATGTCCTGGCTGGCATCTGAATGGGGCCAGGGGCCATCATTTGCTAAGAAGCCTGCACCTGCCAGAGTCCTAGCAACCATAGACCCTGTCACGTTCATGATAGCTTGCGAGCACATACATGTTCCACTCTGAGAATAGTGTCTCTCTGTATGCCAAATTAGAGTGGGTCTTAATTACCAGCGGTTTCCTAAATAGTGAACTGGAGGTACGAACCTGTCACAGACACAACAACACCTAAAGTGGTGCAAACAAGAATAATCTGAATCTGTCAGACCATATGGAACTCAGAATGAAACTGTCACAAGACTTTCCTGAATTAGGTGCAGACCATTTTAAAGGAGCCATACCACCAGAATAGTGTTGTAAATGCTTTATTGAATTGCCCCAATTGTTTCTTATTCAGCGCCCTTTATTGCTGCACTGTTTGGCTTCTTTTCAGCATCAACCACTTTAAACTGGTAACGTCAAAAGTTTTACACCTGTAGTTTGATTTGCACAAGCAGAAGTGTACCTGTTTATTGAACAGTGAAAAAAAATGTGCCAAAAAATATTTACAGTTTTTTCCATTACTTTTTCTTTATAAAAACTCTCCTCATCCATGACTCCACAGCTTGGTGTCTTAGGGTATATCACTACTTCTCATCCATGACTTGGCAGCACTTCTGCAACAACCACTACCTCTTTCAGCTTCAGCTCTACCACTCCTAGAATTACCTTTTTAGTTCCATCACTGGCTCGGCTGAATAGTATCCTTGGGTATATCACTCCCTCCAATCTCTGACTACAGTGTCCCTACATATACCTTTGTCCCCACCAAACCAAAATCAGCCATGGAGTGTCTCTTGAATCATCAACTTTTCCATCTTGGATGCCCGCCTCCTCACCTCCCTCAGAACACCTTAGTCGGCCATAGATGAGTCGAAAACCGAATGTTCTGTAGATCAAAAAACAAAAACGGCGCATATGATTGTGCCATCATTTGTTTTGTTTTTTAAACAAAATCCAGCATGTTGGATCAAGCACTTTCGATTGCGGCTCGAAATTCTTGTGTCGCAGCTGGCACCCTATTGATGCAAAAAATAAATGAAGAATTTTCGTTCACTTTTCGACTTGTCTATGGCCTGCTTTAGTGAAGTAGTCATTCCCTGAGTTCCATTTCTCACTGAGGAAAGCAACAAGCTTGCGGCAGAAGGGTTATTCAGTAATACATTTAAAGATGTGCACAGCGCAGTGACCAAAAGCAACCATAAATCAAATAATATATTACTTTAATAGACTGCAGCAAACTGATATCTGATGATGGTGTGTTCTGGGCTACAATCCTATATTCATCTCAGATTCTTTATTTGTAATATTTATTGAATAAGCTTGAAAGCACCTATGTTGGATCTCCAATAAATACTGTACCCATAACTCAGCAGTTGGTTACTAAGATCATGTAAAGATTCCATTACTCTGCTTATGAGCAGGCTGCAGGAACTGTACCAGATCATTGTTTTGCCAATGCAGCTCTCCTATACAAAGAAATGCCAGGAATTCTTTCACTCCTGGTGGTTGAATGCAGTGCTGGAAGTATAACAGGAAGGTCAGTATGAGAAGCTGGTTGAGTTGGAACTTAACTAAACATGTTGCTTTGCCCTGCATGAGAAAAACACAGGTTTACTTTACAGGCCAATTGGGTATGGTAATTCTTGGTTAGTAGAGTGTTAAACTGTTAGCCGCACAAATTGTTACATATGCTTGATCCTTCCCATTCTGTGCTTAGTGTGGTTCAAAAAAGACTTTCTTGAATTAATAATAACCCAACAGACCTGATATCTGTGGTTCAGCTACCTATGTCATACACTACGTATTGATGAGCCACTCCATGGATAACTCTCTGTCCGGAGCGTCTAGCGCTCCTACTCCTCATTCCAGCATCCTGTGTTTGGCTGTGGCATTCTCCTTGTCTGTCTGTCCACCTGCAATGTAATTAATGTGGCCAGTCTCTGGGTGGAGACGAAACCTGATTTAAGCAAACCAAGCCTGCAGTGTCATGCTTGTGACATTGCATTTGTAACAATTTTCCCAAGCTACCTGTTTGTCTGTTCTACTGATTGGATTTCCCTGTGTATGGCCTTGGATCAGATATTGACTATTCTCTGAACTATGCCTGCCTTTTACCTGTCATTAAAACACTCTGGCTGTCTGCCAACCAGAAGTACCTGTTTGCTGTGCTCAGTTTACACCTGCCCTGGTGTGGTGGCCAGGCACTATAGCATTGTGTAGAAGTCCTGGGGGCAACCAAGTACCGGGGGGGGGGGGCTGCTATAGGTGAAGAACACAAACACAGTAGCCAGCTACAGTGGATATAAAAAGTCTACACAACCCTGTTAAAATGTCAGGTTTCTGCGATATTACAAAATGAGACAAAGATAAATAATTTCAGAACTTTTTCAACCTTTAAAGTGACCTATAAACTGTACAACTCAGTTGAACAACAAACTGAAATATTTTAGGTGGAGGGAAGTAAAAATAAAAAAATATGCATAAGTGTGCACACCCTTAGCCCCCGTACACACGGTTGGAAATTCCGACCACAAAATCCGTCAGATTTTTTCCAACGGATTTTGTCCGAAACTGGTGTTGCATACACAAGGTCGGACAAAGTTGTTGGAAAATCCGATCATTCTGAACGTGGTGACGTTCGTTGCGTACGATGTCACTACGTAGAGGCTAGTAGCCAATAGCTTTGGTCTCCTAATTTGATCTGAGCATGCGTGGCACTTTGTCCGTCGGAATTCTCTACACACGATCGGAAAAAGTCTGATCGGACTTTGTTGTCGGAAAATTTGAGGGCAGGATCTCAAATTTTTTCCTGCGGAAATTCCGACGGAAAAAGTCAGATGGAGCCCACACACGGGCGGATTTTCCGACAACATGGTCCGATCGGACATTTTTCGTCGGAATTTCCGACCGTGTGTGCGGGGCATTAAACTAATACTTTGTTGAAGCACCTTTTGATTTTATTACAGCACTCAGTCTTTTGGGGTATGAGTCTATCAGCATGGCACATCTTGACTTGGTAATATTTGCACACTGTTCTTTGCAAAAACACTCCAAATCTGTTAGATTGTGAGGGCATTAACTGTGCACAACCCTCTTCAGATCACCCCACAGATTTTCAATCAGATTCAGGTCTGGGCTTTGGCTGGGCCATTCCAAAACTTGAATCTTCTTCTGGTAAAGCCATTCCTTTGTTGATTTGGATGTATGCTTTGGGTTGCCATGCCAAAAGATGAAGTTCCTCTTCATGTTCAGCTTTCTAGCAGAAGCCTAAAGGTTTTGTGCCAATATTGACTGGTATTTGGTTCATAATTCCCTCTACCTTGACCAAAGCCCCTGTTCCAGCAGAAGAAAGACAGCCCCAAAGCATGATGCTGCCACCACCATGCTTCACTGTGGGTATGGTGTTCTTTTGGTGATGTGCAGTGTTGTTTTTGCACCAAACATATCTTTTGGAGTTATGGCAAAAAAGTTAAACCTTGGTTTCATCAGACCATAAGACATTTTCCAACATGCTTTTTGGATAATTCAAATGTGTTTTTGCAAAATGTAGCTAGGCTTGGATGTTTTCCTTTGTAATAAAAGGCTTCTGTCTTGCCACTCTACCCCATAGCCCAGACATATGAAGAATACGGGAGATTGTTGTCACATGTACCACACAGCCAGTACTTGCCAGATATTCCTGCAGCTCCTTTAATGTTGCTGTAGGCCTCTTTGCAGCCTCTCTGACCAGTTTTCTTTTGTCTTTTCATCAATTTTGGAGGGATGTCCAGTTTTTGGTAATGCCACTGTCTTCACTGTGTTCCATGGTATATCTAATGCCTTGGAAATTTTTTGGACCCTTCTCCTGACATATTTTAACAATGAGATCCCTCTGATGCTTTGGAAGCTCTCTGTGGACCATGGCTTTTTCTTTAGGATGCGAATAAAAATATTTAAGGAAAGACCTACTAGAACAGCTGAACTTTATTTGGGGTTAATCAGAGGCACTTTAAATGATGGCAGGTGTGTACTGACTCCTATTTAACATTGACTGTGATTGCTTAATTCTGAACACAGCTACATCCCCAGTCTTAAGAGAGTGGGCACACTTAAGCAACAACATTATTTAAAATTTCAGTTTGTTTTTCAATTGAGTTGTACCGTTTATAGGTCACATTAAAGGTGGAAAAAGTTCTGAAATTATTTATCTTTGTCTCATTTTTTTACATCACAGAAACCTGACATTTAAACAGGGGTGTGTAGACTTTTTATATCCACTGTATAGTGTCTGACCACCTGTGTTAGAGGTAAGTGTGTCACTCTTGTTGTTGCTGTACCAAAGGAATCTGATATCTAGGTCTGTGTCGATTAAGCCCTGGTTCACACTGACTGCGGGAATGAAATTGTGCAAGTTCAGCTGAACTCGCACGATTTCATTCCCACATGTCAGTCCAGCATGTCAGTCCAGCATGTCGGTCCCGATTTCGGGGCGACTTCAGAGACATCTGTGCGGGTTTCAGCACAGATCTCAATAGAAAGTGCACCCCGTAATTGCCAAGAGTAGTACAGAAACTACTTTTGGGAATCGGTGCGGCGCCACAAATATGGCGTTGCACCGATTCGGATGGTGCCATTGCCAGCAACTGCCACCGATTCGGCATGCGATTTGACATGTCAAATTGCATGCCAAATCGCATCAATGTGAACCAGGGCTTATGATGTTCTAATCAAGTAGTGATAAGTACAAAGCAATATCCTCAATTGGCACAATCGAGGATATTGTGTGCATAAGATGAATAGAGCAACAGTTTTCAGTAATCTGAATAAAATTGAGGCTATCATCAGACTGAGTTAGCCCCAGCTTCTAGAGTCATAACTAAATTTTTCAGCCATAAGAGTCTTTATTGTTACAAATGACTGATTGGCATATCCTCTGCCCTTAAGTTCAACAACCAATTCAACAAGTACTGTTGTAAGGGTGCAGAGGATACTGTTATGAGGGGCAAAAGCAAACATGAACCTGATGGAAGACTTTTTGTACTAGAGAGGTTAAAAGAGAAAGGCTTGACTCTCAACAAGAAAAAAAGGAACATTTCAAATGAATAAAGTTATTTCATGAGCCATATCTTGTCAGAAAAACACCCATTTTCTGCAGATTAACAATGTGTTTTCCCTGTCTGCCTGCACAACACAAGACATACCATTCCACCCAACTCAGGGTCATATTAATACCTGTGGTTCCAATCTGCAAAGAAAAAGGTATGATCAAAACAAAACCCCACTGATATTTCACTTACAGCATTGATACACACTACCTGATGAAGTAACTACAAAACACATTAAAGGTGCTTTATGCTTACAAAATAAAATTTCTTTTGATATAAAAGACACTGTGTCAACCCAAATTCATCACTTCCCTCATTGATTGGCGTGCCCCAGGAAAAGAGTTTTTGCTTCAACAAAATCAAAGTGTGTTGTGAAATCTGAACAGAGAAGTTTTCAGGGTTATGATGCTGAATGAATAATAAAAAGGTAGCCTTTACCTCTACTTGAAGTACAACTAAAGTACAACTTGAAGCCCTAGCCTTTAAACGTTAGGCTATTGTACATTTGCAAAAGGCTAATGAGGACAGGAAGGGATGAGTGAACCAGCCTGGGTTCTGTTTGCCATATTTTGAACCCATGGTAAACTACAAAAAATTGGGAAATTGAATTTGAACTCCAGTGATGTCTATGGGATGTGAATCTTGAAGATTACCTCTGGCCATTTTCAAGTCTAATAAGCAAGGAGTTGTCAAACAAAGGACATAGGAAGCTGGGAGGCAGGAATGAGCAAATCGACTTGGGTTCAGTTCAGTATGTCAAACTCATCATCAAATCCAGAAATTGCACACTTTAATCTGAACCCCACTGAAAATCTATTCTGGTCTTTTTCATGTGTAATAGTAAAGCCCCATACACACGGTCGGAAAATCCGACCACCAAATCCATCGGATTTGGTCCGACGGATTTAGTCCGACACTGGTGTTGCATACACACGGTCGGACAAAGTTGTCGGAAAATCCGATCATTCTGAACGTGGTGACCTTTGTTGCCTACGACGGGACTACGTAGAGGCTAGTAGCCAATAGCTTTGGTCTTGTAATGTGATCTGAGCATGCGTAGCACTTTGTCCGTCGGAATTCGCTGCACACGATCGGATTTGGTGTGATCGGACTTTGTTGTCAAAAAATCTATCCGATGGAAACTGTCCGATGGTGCCTACACACGGTCGGAATTTCCGACAACATTGTCCGATAGGACAGAATCCATCGGAAAATCCAACCGTGTGTATGGGGCTTAAGAGATTGTCAAACAAAAAACTTATGTAGCTGGGCACAGCCAATGGGGGCATAAACCAATGCAATTTTTTAAATACATGCTTGTAAAGTACCTTTGATGCCGCGTACACACGGTCAGACTTTCCGTCAGAAAACTGACTTTTTCTGTCGGCATTTCCGACGGACTTAGATATAGAGCATGTTTTAAATTTTTCCGTCGGAGTTTAGTCTGAGGGAAAGTCCGGCCGTGTGTACGCGGCATTAGCTGTTGTGTTAAGGAACAGTAGGATTCTCATTGACTTAGTATTCTGGCATCACATGATTTGTATGTTTGATTGCATTTTACATTTAGACTGGTTTAATTACAGCAGCACCCCCATCTGATTTATTTAAAAAAAAAAGGTTCTACAATGAATCTAAAAGCTATAGTAAAGTTTACTCTTAAATAATGCTAAAGCCCCTAAGTTCATACCATTTGAATGGTGGCAAAACATTTTATCATAGTTCCGGATTGTATTGCTCTAATGTTTAAAAATATGGTGAAACATATGGTCCACAAAAACACTTAAAAAACCACCACCCCATATTTCAGAAATGGGGCAGGTTATTAGTTCACTTTTAAAAAAATTTCTGTAAAGCACTTTTACTAGGCCTCATTTTAAAAAGGAGAGACACTAGGCAAGAAATAAAAATTACAATGTATTATTTTACAGAAAAAAAAGGCAGCAAAATATTGTACTGAATACAATACTGACACGCACAGTATTTAAACCTTTTACTAGGCTACATTTTGGAAAGTATAGAGACCAGGCAGCTTCCAAGAAAAAAAAGAAATCAGCATTAGAGTGTATTATTTTACAAGAAAAAGCTAGCAAAGCATTGTACTGACTCCTTGCACAGATATTAAGCAATTCTTCTGGGTGCCATTTTCTAATTGAGATACTAGCTAGGTTTTAATCAACAAATTATAATGTATTATTTTACAGAAAAAGTCCAGAAATTGCACAGACTTGATGCACACTATGTAAGCAGCTTTAGTTGCCCGCATATTAAAAGAGAGAGACGAGGCAGGTTTTATATTGCAATACAAATTAAAGTGTACTATGCAGGCTATGGCCAGTGCTCCAGTAAATGGGTCTACTCCTCACTAGGGATGGGCCCGGTGCTCGATGCGAACCCATGTTCGCATCGAGCACCGGGCGTTCGCTCGATCGGCGAGCCCAGAACTATTTGGGCCGTTCGCATCACATTCGTGTGATGCGAGCGGCCCCGCAATGCATTGCGGCCGGGGCGGCCGGCGCAGTGCATTGCTGGCTGATGATTGGCCAAGCATGCACTGTGACCCCGCATGCTTGGCCAATCACAGCGCCGGAAACTCGAAGAGCCATAATTGGCTACAGGCAGGACGCCTGTAGCCAATTACAGCTCAGGGGCTTTAGTACACGCCCCCTCTTATAAAAGGCCGCCACGCCGTCTGCGCCGGTCACATGCTGTTCCGGCGTAGATAGAGCAGGATCGTTCTGTGTCACTCTGCTGGATTTAGTTAGTTAGAGAGATTTACTTAGAGAGATTGAGTTAGATAGATTCATTTAGAAAGATTGATTTAGAAAGAGGGGCTTGTAGTGTGTTCGTGGCAGGCAGGCACTGGCAGCAAACAGAGCTCCTGTATTTTGTTCCCAGAAGCACCTATAGGACTTGTAGTGTGTTCGTGGCAGGCAGGCAGAGCTCCTATATTTTGTTCCCAGAAGCACCTATAGGACTTGTAGTGTGTTTGTGGCAGGCAGGCAGAGCTCCTATATTTTGTTCCCAGAAGCACCTATAGGACTTGTAGTGTGTTCGTGGCAGGCAGGCAGAGCTCCTATATTTTGTTCCCAGAAGCACCTATAGGACTTGTAGTGTGTTCGTGGCAGGCAGGCAGGCAGAGCTCCTATATTTTGTTCCCAGAAGCACCTATAGGACTTGAAGTGTGTTAGTCCCATCACACAGACCTATATTTTCTTCCCAGAAGCACCTATAGGACTTGAAGTGTGTTAGTCCCATCACACAGAGATCATATATTTTGTTCCCAGAAGCACCTATAGGACTTGAAGTGTGTTAGTCCCATCACACAGACCTATATTTTCTTCCCAGAAGCACCTATAGGACTTGAAGTGTGTTAGTCCCATCACACAGACCTACATTTTCTTCCCAGAAGCACCTATAGGACTTGAAGTGTGTTAGTCCCATCACACAGACCTACATTTTCTTCCCAGAAGCACCTATAGGACTTGAAGTGTGTTAGTCCCATCACACAGAGATCATATATTTTGTTCCCAGAGGCACCTATAGGACTTGAAGTGTGTTAGTCCCATCACACAGACCTATATTTTCTTCCCAGAAGCACCTATAGGACTTGAAGTGTGTTAGTCCCATCACACAGAGATCATATATTTTGTTCCCAGAAGCACCTATAGGACTTGAAGTGTGTTAGTCCCATCACACAGACCTACATTTTCTTCCCAGAAGCACCCATAGGACTTGAAGTGTGTTAGTCCCATCACACAGAGATCCTATATTTTGTTCCCAGAGGCACCTATAGGACTTGAAGTGTGTTAGTCCCATCACACAGACCTATATTTTCTTCCCAGAAGCACCTATAGGACTTGAAGTGTGTTAGTCCCATCACACAGAGATCATATATTTTGTTCCCAGAAGCACCTATAGGACTTGAAGTGTGTTAGTCCCATCACACAGACCTACATTTTCTTCCCAGAAGCACCTATAGGACTTGAAGTGTGTTAGTCCCATCACACAGACCTACATTTTCTTCCCAGAAGCACCTATAGGACTTGAAGTGTGTTAGTCCCATCACACAGACCTACATTTTCTTCCCAGAAGCACCTATAGGACTTGAAGTGTGTTAGTCCCATCACACAGACCTACATTTTCTTCCCAGAAGCACCTATAGGACTTGAAGTGTGTTAGTCCCATCACACAGACCTATATTTTCTTCCCAGAAGCACCCATAGGACTTGAAGTGTGTTAGTCCCATCACACAGAGATCATATATTTTGTTCCCAGAAGCACCTATAGGACTTGAAGTGTGTTAGTCCCATCACACAGACCTATATTTTCTTCCCAGAAGCACCTATAGGACTTGAAGTGTGTTAGTCCCATCACACAGAGATCATATATTTTGTTCCCAGAGGCACCTATAGGACTTGAAGTGTGTTAGTCCCATCACACAGACCTATATTTTCTTCCCAGAAGCACCCATAGGACTTGAAGTGTGTTAGTCCCATCACACAGAGATCCTATATTTTGTTCCCAGAGGCACCTATAGGACTTGAAGTGTGTTAGTCCCATCACACAGACCTATATTTTCTTCCCAGAAGCACCTATAGGACTTGAAGTGTGTTAGTCCCATCACACAGAGATCATATATTTTGTTCCCAGAAGCACCTATAGGACTTGAAGTGTGTTAGTCCCATCACACAGACCTACATTTTCTTCCCAGAAGCACCTATAGGACTTGAAGTGTGTTAGTCCCATCACACAGAGATCATATATTTTGTTCCCAGAGGCACCTATAGGACTTGAAGTGTGTTAGTCCCATCACACAGACCTATATTTTCTTCCCAGAAGCACCTATAGGACTTGAAGTGTGTTAGTCCCATCACACAGAGATCATATATTTTGTTCCCAGAGGCACCTATAGGACTTGAAGTGTGTTAGTCCCATCACACAGACCTATATTTTCTTCCCAGAAGCACCTATAGGACTTGAAGTGTGTTAGTCCCATCACACAGAGATCATATATTTTGTTCCCAGAAGCACCTATAGGACTTGAAGTGTGTTAGTCCCATCACACAGACCTACATTTTCTTCCCAGAAGCACCTATAGGACTTGAAGTGTGTTAGTCCCATCACACAGACCTACATTTTCTTCCCAGAAGCACCTATAGGACTTGAAGTGTGTTAGTCCCATCACACAGACCTACATTTTCTTCCCAGAAGCACCTATAGGACTTGAAGTGTGTTAGTCCCATCACACAGAGATCATATATTTTGTTCCCAGAAGCACCTATAGGACTTGAAGTGTGTTAGTCCCATCACACAGACCTACATTTTCTTCCCAGAAGCACCTATAGGACTTGAAGTGTGTTAGTCCCATCACACAGAGATCATATATTTTGTTCCCAGAAGCACCTATAGGACTTGAAGTGTGTTAGTCCCATCACACAGACCTATATTTTCTTCCCAGAAGCACCTATAGGACTTGAAGTGTGTTAGTCCCATCACACAGAGATCCTCTATTTTCTTTGCAGAAGCACCCATAGGACTCCTAGTGTGTTAGTGGCATCACACAGAGCTCCTATATTTTCTTCTCAGCAGCACCCACAGGACTTCTAGTGTGTTAGTGGCATCACACAGAGCTCCTCTATTTTCTTTGCAGAAGCACCCATAGGACTTCTAGTGTGTTAGTGGCATCACACAGAGCTCCTATATTTTCTTCTCAGCAGCACCCACAGGACTTCTAGTGTGTTAGTGGCATCACACAGAGCTCCTCTATTTTCTTTGCAGAAGCACCCATAGGACTTCTAGTGTGTTAGTGGCATCACACAGAGCTCCTCTATTTTCTTTGCAGAAGCACCCATAGGACTTCTAGTGTGTTAGTGGCATCACACAGAGCTCCTATATTTTCTTCTCAGCAGCACCCACAGGACTTCTAGTGTGTTAGTGGCATCACACAGAGCTCCTCTATTTTCTTTGCAGAAGCACCCATAGGACTTCTAGTGTGTTAGTGGCATCACACAGAGCTCCTATATTGTCTTCTCAGCAGCACCCACAGGACTTCTAGTGTGTTAGTGGCATCACACAGAGCTCCTCTATTTTCTTTGCAGAAGCACCCATAGGACTTCTAGTGTGTTAGTGGCATCACACAGAGCTCCTATATTTTCTTCTCAGCAGCACCCACAGGACTACCGACTACAATGGCTGGAAGACCGCCAAGGGGAGGCAGAGCGTGCAGAGCCAAGAACACAGGGCAGGCAGGCTCTGTTTCTAGTGGACGTGGCCTTGGCCGTGGACGTGGTCGTGCATCGTCATCAGCACGTGGCCATGGGACACGCGCGTCTTTGTTTTCGGCAGCTGGACATGTGGAGCCGCATCATGCTGAAGGCTTGGTAGAATGGATGACCAAGCCCTCCTCATCCTCCTCATCCTCTCTCACCCAGGCTCAGGGTACTGGCAGAGCAGCTGCCAACGCGTACTCAATGGCATCATCAGCCACCCCTTCCCTAGACCCACCATGTCCTCCTGAGGAGTCCCCCGAACTCTTTGAGCACAGTGTTGGGTACATGCTCCAGGAGGATGCCCAACGATTCGAAGGCTCGGATGATGATACCCAGCTTGAGGAATCTGGCAGTACTGTTCCACCAGCTGCAGCTTACTGCCAGGTTTGCTCTAGTGGTGAAGAGGGAGGGGATGATGAGGTCACTGACTCCACGTGGGTGCCTGAAGGGAGAGAGGATGAGGAGGAGGACGAGGAGGAGGAGGATGCGGCGTCACATGTCCAACGAGGCAGGATGCCCCCTGGAGGCCAGGTAGAGGCCAGCACAGCAACTGTACAACACCGCAGAGCTCCGCCTGTGCAGGGCGCTGCCTCTGCACGTTATCAGAAAAGTTCTTTGGTGTGGGCCTTTTTTGAGACGAGTGCATCAGATCGCACCACTGCTATTTGCAATATTTGTCTCAAGCGAATCTCGCGTGGCCAAAACATCAGCCGCTTGGGCACCACAAGCATGACCAGACATATGTCGACCTGCCATGCAGCTCGTTGGCAGGCACACATAAAAGACCCACACCAAAGAACTAAGCGGACCTCTCCTTGCTCCTCCTCAGCTGGGATCTCCATCCCCACTACACCTTCAGTCCTCTCTGAAAGCTGCTCTGAGAGGACTGAAGGTGTAGAATTAGGTGTGTCACAACCAAGTACTTGCAGTACACCGACGTCCGATTGCAGCAGGCAAATTTCCCTGCCCAGCTGCTGGACCGTAGAAAGAAGTACACTCCCAGCCATCCACATGCCCAGCGGTTGAATGCTAGCTTGGCTAAATTGCTAGCACTTCAACTGCTGCCTTTTCAGTTGGTAGACTCGGCCCCCTTCCGTGAGTTTGTTCAATGTGCGGTTCCTCAGTGGCAGGTTCCCAAACGCCACTTTTTCTCACGGAAGGCGATTCCGTCTCTCTACCGGCATGTGGAAGGCAATGTCCATGCCTCGCTGGACAGGGCGGTCAGCGGTAAGGTGCATATTACCGCTGACTCATGGTCCAGCAGGCATGGACAGGGACGGTACCTTTCTTTCACGGCCCATTGGGTCACTCTATTGGCAGCTGGGAGGGATGCAGGACAAGGTGCAGTAGTGTTGGAGGTTGTTCCGCCACCACGCCTCCAAAACGCTACTACTGCTACTGGTTGTGACACACCTCTCTCCTCCACCCCCTCCTCTTCTTCTTCCTCCAGTGCTCTGTCCTTGGAACCAGCGGTGCTCCGTAGGCGTACAAGGGGCTACGCAAGTACGCAGGCAAAAAGATGCCATGCCGTGCTTGCGCTGGTGTGTTTGGGGGACAGGAGCCACACTGGGCCAGAGGTTCTGGCAGCTCTGCAGGGGCAGGCCGAGAGGTGGTTGACGCCACGTCAGCTTAAGCCAGGAATGGTCGTTTCTGACAATGGCACCAACCTCCTCTCCGCCCTGCGACAGGGGCAGCTCACCCATGTGCCCTGCATGGCTCACGTCCTCAACCTGGTGGTGCAGCGGTTCTTGGGCAGGTTCCCAGGCTTACAGGATGTCCTGAGGCAGGCCAGGAAAGTCTGTGTGCATTTCCGCCGATCTTATAATGCCAGTGCTCGGCTGACTGAGCTGCAAAAGGAGCTGAACCTGCCCAAGAACCGCCTAATATGTGACATGCCCACCAGGTGGAACTCAACGTTGGCCATGCTGCAGCGACTGCACACGCAGCAGAGGGCCATCAATGAGTACCTTTGCGACTACGGCACCAGGACAGGGTCAGGGGAGCTTGGTTTTTTTTCCCCACGTCAGTGGAGCATGATCAGGGATGCATGCACTGTCCTCTCACCATTTGAGGAGGCCACGAGGATGGTGAGCAGTGACAGTGCATGCATCAGTGACACTGTCCCTCTTGTCCACCTGTTGGAGCATACGCTGCGTGGGATAATGGACAGGGCACTTGAGGCAGAACAGAGGCAGGAAGAGGAGGACTTCCTTGCCTCTCAAGGCCCCCTTTATCCGGACAGTGTTCCTTCTGTCCCACCCATCACACAGGAAGAGGATGAGGAGGAGGAGGAGGAGGAGGAGGAGGATTGTGTGAGCATGGAGGTGGAGCCTGGCACTCAGCATCAGCAGCAGCAGTCTTTTAGGGATGATGTACAGTCCCAACAAACCAGTGGACTTGTACGTGGCTGGGAGGAGGTGGCTGGCGATCATGTCATCCTCAGTGACCCAGAAGACTCCGGACCGAATGCCTCAGCTAACCTACGCTGCATGGCCTCCCTGATCCTGCAAAGCCTGCGGAAGGATCCTCGTGTTCTTCGGATCAAGGAGAGGGACCATTACTGGCTGGCCACTCTCCTTGATCCGCGGTGCAAGGGTAAGGTTGCGGACCTTATCTTGCCGTCGCAGAGGGAGCAGAGGATGAGACATCTCAGGGAGGCCTTGCAGAAAGGTCTGTGCAACGCGTTCCCAGAAACTGGGAGGTTACAAACTCCTGGTCCTGGGCGACGAGTTGCTGAGGCTTCGGTCAGTAGCAGAAGGAGCGGTGGGGAAGGTGGACGTCTGACCGATGCGTTCAGACAATTTTTTAGTCCGCAGCCCCAAGGTATGATCGGTTCCAGCAACCATCGCCAGCGTCTGATATACATGGTGCAGGAATACCTTGGGGCAAGGTCAGACTTGGACACCTTTCCCACCGAAAATCCTCTGGCTTACTGGGTCCTGAGGATGGATCACTGGCCAGAGCTTGCACAGTATGCAATTGAGCTACTGGCCTGTCCTGCCTCCAGCGTTCTTTCCGAACGCACATTCAGTGCTGCTGGAGGATTTGTCACCGATCATAGGGTGCGCCTGTCCACCGCCTCGGTTGATCGACTGACCTTCATCAAAATGAATCAGTCTTGGATCACCACCAGCTACCAGGCACCTGAGGCGGATATAACCGAATAATTTTTAATGTCACATCCCTTCAAGACTGCCTATGCTGATGCTGAGTGACTGTCCTCTTATGTTCACTGACTATCCTCTTCCTCCTCCTCAATGATCCATGCCATCACACCAGTGCCTAAGGCACAATTTTTCAGCCCCTGTTTAACAGGGGCGTGTACATACAATTTTTATAAAAAAATGCTTCGCAACACGTGTGACTGCTGTGCTCCAAGTACAGTATCTGTGAGGGGTTGCAGTGTTGTGGCACCAGCACCAGTGCCTAAGGCACAATTTTTCAGCCCCTGTTTAACAGGGGCGTGTACATACAATTTTTATAAAAAAATGCTTCGCAACACGTGTGACTGCTGTGCTCCAAGTACAGTATCTGTGAGGGGTTGCAGTGTTGTGGCACCAGCACCAGTGCCTAAGGCACAATTTTTCAGCCCCTGTTTAACAGGGGCGTGTACTTACAATTTTTTAAAAAAATGCTTCGCAACACGTGTGACTGCTGTGCTCCAAGTACAGTATCTGTGAGGGGTTGCAGTGTTGTGGCACCAGCACCAGTGCCTAAGGCAAAATTTTTCAGCCCCTGTTTAACAGGGGCGTGTACTTACAATTTTTAAAAAAAATGCTTCGCAACACGTGTGACTGCTGTGCTCCAAGTACAGTATCTGTGAGGGGTTGCAGTGTTGTGGCACCAGCACCAGTGCCTAAGGCACAATTTTTCAGCCCCTGTTTAACAGGGCGGGTAATTACAAATCTTGATCTAATAGTTCACAGCAGGGCCCATTCCTGCGCCCACCAAGAGTAACTATGAGGGCCTACAGTCTTGTGGCAACACCGTCCACCACCACCGCCAAAGGCCCAATTTTTCTGCCCTGTTCATCAGGTGCTTGCAATTACAAATCTTGATCTAATAACTCACAGCAGGGCCCATTCCTGCGCCCACCAAGAGTAACTATGAGGGCCTACAGTCTTGTGGCAACACCGTCCACCACCACCGCCAAAGGCCCAATTTTTCTGCCCTGTTCATCAGGTGCTTGCAATTACAAATCTTGATCCAATAACTCACAGCAGGGCCCATTCCTGCGCCCACCAAGAGTAACTGTGAGAGCTTACAGTCTTGTGGCAACACCGTCCACCACCACCGCCAAAGGCCCAAATTTTCTGCCCTGTTCATCAGGTGCTTGCAATTACAAATCTTGATCTAATAACTCACAGCAGGGCCCATTCCTGCGCCCACCAAGAGTAACTGTGAGAGCTTACAGTCTTGTGGCAACACCGTCCACCACCACCACCACCACCCCCAATTTTTTTTTTTCTGCCCTGTTCAATAGGTGCATGCAATTACAAATCTTGATCTATTAACTCACAGCAGGGCCCATTCCTGTGCCCACCAGTCTTGTGGCTACACCAACATCTAATAGGGCAAATTTCTGCAGAGTATATACGCCAGGCCCCTACTTTCAAACATCCAACTTACAAACGACTCCTACTTGCAAATGGAAAGAGAAAACAGGAAGTGAGAGGAAATCTACCCCTAGGAAGGGAAATTCTATCCTGTTAGATTTAATTTGGGAAAAAGGTATCTCCTCTCTACTGATACTTTATCACCAATCCTTGTTTCAATTAAAACCCCACTTTTTCCAAAAACATTTGTCATTGGGACGGAAAGTGAGGTGACATGTTCTGAACAGATGTGCAAAGACAGCAAATGTTACAGGGGTGATAACCCCTCCCTATGTTCTCCAAAAAGCTTAAAAATAGATTTTTGGGGGATGGAGCTACACTTCATAATGTACCTGTTCAGATTCTACTTAAGAACAAACCTAAAGCCGCAAGTGGTTTTAAATGGCTTCTTTTTTTTCCTTTACAAATGTCATTTTGTGCAAGGACAGTTCTAAACACGGGAAACACATGCCACTTCACAGGCATACTTTAGACACCCCCCAGGGACCATATTTAAAGGAAAATTTCACTTTTTTTTTTTTCACTTTATGCATCATTAAAATGACTGCTCCCGAAAAAACGTTAGTTTTTAAAAGTTCTTTTTGCATTGATATATGTCCCCTGGGGCAGGACCCGGGTCCCCAAACCTGTTTTATGACATTAACATGCATATTGGCCGTTGTAATTAGCACTTTTGATTTCGAATGTTCGCGTCCATTATAACGTATAGGGTTCGAAAATTCGCGCGAACTTTCGGTCCGTTTGAAGGTTCTGGTGCGAACCGAACCCGGGGGTGTTCGGCTCATCCCTACTCCTCACAGTGAAAATTGATTTTTTTTTTATTTTGGTGCACTAAACTGTACCACACAAGTATGGGGTGATGTGCTGCAAACAAAATACAGCTTTTCTGAGTGAGAAACAAACTCAGGCTGCTGGCAGCAACATTACTGTATAGTGGTAGTATAGCAGCAACTCTCTCCCTGCAAATACTATCCCTATCTCCTCCAGGTCTATCTAACACACCCTAAATGGATATGTGACTGACTGGAAATATAGCAGTTTTCAACAGCAAATTTTGGATTGACTTGAATATTAGCATGTAGATCCTTCTATGAAATGAGGGAATCAAGAATTGTATGATTCTGCTGTAAATTTGATTTGCATGCATGTGTTCAAATGACAACCCTGGGACATTTCAAAGATTGCTGCCTACCCCTCCCCCCCCCCCCCCCCCCCCCCCCGTGGTTAAGTTAAGTATATTCAACCTTTCCTTTGAGACCAATTCAGCAACCATATTAAAAGAGTTTTTTTTTTTTTGGTATAATAGTAAAGGACACCAGACAAATTCCATCACAAAATTTAAATATATGAGGCTTCAGCTCTTTTATGTCTATAATATTTATAGCTGACACTTGATATGACATTTATAGTGAAATTATGTTCTCCTAAGCCATGCATAGCATTTATGAAAAGGGGTTCATAGAAAAAGGAAAAACATACAGAGAGGAGAGGACTGACCTGATTTGCCTGCATGTTTCAGGGAGGGATGGAATCAGATTAAAAGTCTCTGGTAATTGGTCCCCCGTTGGTTTTTCCAGGGCATGAAGCTACAGTGTAAAGGTATACTGCCTGATCTTAGTAAGTCTTTTAAAAATCTGCGCTAGGTCAAAAATGATGTATAGCAAGCAGCCGCTTAATCAACTGTGATACCAGCTCTCAAACCATATGTGTAAATAATAAGCAGCACTATATGTTATCAAGTGAACCCAATAATTATCAATACATGTAGTGCAAAGTGAAAAATTGTGAACAAATTCATATAGATACAAGATGATTGAATCAATATAATCAACAACATCCAAGGTGCAAAAAAAAAAAATGCAAACAAAACAGGACAAGATTAAAAAGAAATAGATGTAATAAATAGTCCTTATAAAACCAGTAACCGATGATTCAGAAAGTGCAATGTGCAATGAAGTTAAATGGAAAGATCCACCACCAGACTTAAGCAATCAGCGTACATCTCTTACCAAATGTATTGGACCATAAAGTATAATGGTCTTATGCGCATGTGGTAAATTCAAGGAGCCAAGGAGCCATCAATTGGAAGCGATTGCCACTCGATAGCGCATCCAAGTGTATCAGCATAGGATAATTCCAAATATTTTAGCAAAGGGTAAAAGAACAAGCCAACATAGTGAAGCCTGTTTAAATATCCATATTTATTTACAGGTAGTGATAATATAGTGCTGCTTATTATTTACACATACTGCCTGATGGTTCTGAATTTCGACAGCACATTGTGGAAAATGTAAAGCTTCTGAAGGTGATGCTAAATAAGAATATTTTTTTTTATAATAAGAGGAGATCATACCTGTCCAGTTATGGCTGTATACTTATTGTGTAGTTTCCCTTGGGCTTAGTCTCAGTGGAATGGCTGTGCCCTTCTATGCTGGAATGCCCTCCAGGAGTTGTAGTGTGGGTGAGGGAAGAATGGAAATTGTCCAAAAAACATTTCACTGAGGCTTTGCTTTCAAGGACCTCTCTTGTTGTAATAAGCCAAGAGCCGATTGCAGCAATATGTTTTTTAGGGTTAGTTAGTCATCAGGATAATTGTGTTATTTAACAACTCCTATTTAATATTTATAAGTTTTTCTCATAAATGGCTGCTGTGGGCAATTAAAATCTGCTCATGCAGTCTTGATGCTTCATTTCAGTGTAATGGGGGTTTGGGAACACAATCAACAAATCCTCTGGTGACTGGTCCAGAGTAAAATTGCATTTTAGATGCATATAAAAGCAGTAATGTTAGCTCCAGTTACAACTATGTGCAATATGTTGATACTTTACCGTTAATAATATTAATGGATGACAGTGATGGTTGTAGCAATATCATAAGAACAGAGCCTTGTGATTGTCACCATTCCTTTTAACTACAGCTCTGTTATTTAATACTCCTATGAACACTTAAACGCTGGAAGACATTTGGAGTCAGACAGTTGATAGGGCACCAATTGTCAACACAACCATGACTGTTTCTCTTTAAAGCAGACCTTGCACCAAAAAGGCATGGTCTACTCACGGACGTCTGCAGGTAGGGGCAAGGGGGGTCAAGTGCCCCTCCCTGGAATCGGGGATCGGATCTTAAATTCAGCACAGTTGCCTCTCTATCGAGGTGCCGCACCCAGGTGCCACCCGCCAGTGGGGTGACATCATTAAGCTGCTGTCAAGCCCCCCCATCATTGTAGTGTGATTTTGGGCTGTTTTCCCTGTTCAGTCCAGCAGAGAACTCGCGGTGCTGTAACAGAAGAAAGGCAAGCTGGGGGCTATCAGAGGTTTCCCCCGCTCGCCCCACCCATTCTCCTGTCAGGGAGAAGAGACGGTGGCTCTCACCAGGTTCCCCACCTAGCTTCCTGCCCGCTCCATTCCTTCCCTATTGGCCATAACTGAGGGCCAATCAAAGGCGACTAGGAGAGGCAAGCTTCATGGGACATGTAGTCCCAAAAGATTGGCGGCCCCATTTTCCACAGGGAGGAGGCTACAGCTCGATCAAGAAAGAGATTGAGAGACTGCAGCCTGGAAAAAAGCTGAGGGAGAGAGTTCTACAGGACAAAGAACGAGGAGTGTGCTGGGCGGAAGCCAGAGCGAGAGAGCCACGCTGCCCAGCGCCACAAGAGAGAGTCATGCTGTCCAGCGCCCCCAGAGAGAGCCACGCTACCCAGCACCACCAGAGAGAGAAAGACTGAGCCACTACCAGGGTACAGACATGCTACACTACTGAACCGTGTCGCCCCCGGGGGAACCCACAGTGAACGATCGTCCAACCGGAGTGATCACTGCTGTAGTTTCGCTGGGTCTGGTAAGAGGGCCTGTTGGTCATTATCCATTACTTATCCTAGGGATTGTAATACGTCTACAGACTCTGACCATAATAATGTGATAATGACATTGTCGAAAAGGGGCGGTGCATGGGTGACCGTAAAATGATGCCCCCCCCCCCTGAAAAAAGTTCTGCGGACGTCCATGGGTCTACTTGATCACTGTGCTTCCCTGCCCAATTGCAAAAAGCTGTTCAAAAAATAAAAACTGTAGAGAAAATGTCTTACATTATTATTAATATTCAGGATTTTTATAGCGCCAACAGTTTGCGCAGCGCTGAGGGCAGACAGTACAGTTTCAATACAATTCAATATAGGAGGAATCAGAGGGCCATGGTCGTTAGAGCTTACACTCACTCACACTTATGTATACTTACTTTCACCTTGCATCTGCCCTGTAGTGGCTAGGCTTGGGTGAAGTCTCTCTGATTTGGCAAAATCTGTAGGCTAAATAGACAAAGTCTTCTGAGAACAAGCCCACTGTGTTTGAGTGTAATTGCACAAGATTTGGGCTATTCTACATTCCTGGGGATCTTGTTGCTTAGATGCATAATGTCACTCCCTGCAATTTGATTTCAGCATTTTGCATTGAGAGTGGGGGTACAGTGAATAAGTGGACTTTGCCTGTAGTGCATGGTCTAGCTTAAGAGGAGGCATGTACAAGCACTTTAACAGTGCCTCCAATTCAACAAGCCAATGAAGCCCTCCTTTATGCAGCCTTTAGGGTTTATTAAGTCTTATGTGCAGAGCATATGATGTGTACTCTGGTGCATTTGCTGAGTGTGGTGGAAAGCATCTGTATAAACCTTTGGAACATTTCTAGTAATCTAGTGGCCCCAACATTTTTTATGATGGGTCTCCATCTTGGGTTCTGACCCACTAATCTTGTACTTATATTGCTCTAATGTATAATTTATGGTAGGAAAAGTAGTCTCATTTAGGTAAATATACTAACCTATTAATAATAAATGTTCTCCATATGGTAATGAAAGACGAACTTGTATCTTTAGTATTCATTATTGTGTAAAACTTTGCATTAAGGTGACTTTATTCCGGCATCTGTCAATCAATCCTTGTAATTTTGCCTTTTATGTACCCATGAAATTACAGCTCATTTTCAAATCCAGAACATTTCTGCAAATTGCTCGGTTATCAAAAGAGCCATTTTAACTACCAGGCTTCCTATATGTTGGAACTCATGCATGCTTGATTGGATGGTGTGACTTCCCTAAGGCTATTTGAAATTTCTTGTGAAGCTGTTACAGGGAAAGCTACATTAGTGTATTTAGGGAAAAACGTACAATGAAAGGCAATAGTGGGAATTTCTCCCATTACAGAGAAAATATACCTTCTGTTTTTCTTCAAAGGGCCTTTAGTAAAACCAATGAAACACATTGTACAGAAAAAGAACTCCCAGTAATACTGTGTTATCACTGAGGCTTTCCAGCTTTAATGTGGATTCAAAGATAGTGCCTGGAATTCATAAAGAGTGTTGTAGACACTCTTTAGAATTGTGTAGATTTCAAAAGGAAGCTAAGATCAAGAACACAGGGACATGGGACACAGGGACATGTCTAAAACGAAACTAAGAATTATTTTACCAAAATATTGATGCACACTTCCAACAAAGGTTCAAGCATTTTTCGGATAAACATAGATTCATACTCAGACAGATAAAAGTAATAAAAAAGTTATACAATATATATATATATATATATATATATATATATATATATATATATATATATATATATATATATATATAAATATATATATTGTTTTTTTTTTTTTTTAAGAGGCAGGCTCAATGGACCACTTGGCCTTTATCTGTCCTCACTCTTCTATGTTTCTGTGTTGTGGTCTTCTATATGACAAATGTCAGTGCCTGTGACAGATTCATGTACCTGTCGGGAACAGATGCAGGGACTTATTACACAAAGGCATGGTCAGGGGTCGCACTGAGGTCGGAGTGTCCATACGGCTTAGACACTCCCTTCTAAGTGCATGTTCAGCCCCTGGGCGGCACTGTAAAAGGTGGGGGTAGACACGCAAATACTGTATGTATACATGTAAGCAAGTGCAGTTAGCTAGTCTACCACTAGGACGCTCTGTCCCAGAATAGTGCTGGTAACAAACAATGGTGTCATCAGGTGCTAGGTCCTTATTCGTTAGAGCCCCCCTGGGGGGATGTAATGGGTGCGTAAGGGCCCACATATACTGTAAGCCAGTGTGGGAGGAGCCCAAGTGCAGTTGGGGCATGGGAGCTAGAGACCCCACCATTCAGCAGATGTCATCAGCAAGTAGAGGCCAGGGACAGGGCTGGAGGGCAGGGAGAGGTAGACCTGCACTCACAAGAACCAGCGGTAGACTTCCTGACCCTTATGGTAGTGGAGGCTAGTGACAGTTAGCAAAAGGCCCTTTAGGCCAGGCCTCACGCCCTTGAGTGAGGCTATCCTCCTGGAGGACCAGGGAGAGGTGTACCCAGTAATGCCGCGTACACACAAAGGGATTATCCCGCGGGATTGTCCGCTAGACTAAGTCCACCGGACAATCCCCTCGTGTGTGGGCGCCGGCGGACTTTTTGGCGCCAAAAGTTCGGCGGACTAGGTTTTAAGTTTTGTTTTAAAACCTAGTCCGCTGGACTTGGCAGTCCGGCAGTCCGGCGGACAATCCCGCCGTTAGTAGGCTAGTCCGCCGGACTTTTGAAATGAACGGACTTGCCGCTCATCGGAAAGTCCGTTCATTTAGCACGTGACTTCAGGTATACGTAGCTAGCGTAGGCAATGAATGCCGCCGCGCTAGCTCCGTCACCTGGCATGGATTTAAAGGGACTCCCCACGCCGAAAAACGGCGTGGGGGTCCCCCCCAAATCCATCTCAGACCCTTATCCGAGCACGCAGCCCAGCAGGCCAGGAAAGGGGTGGGGATGAGCGAGCGCCCTCCCCCTCCTGAGCCATACCAGGCCGCGTGCCCTCAACATGGGGGGTGCCCTGGGGAAAGGGGGGCCGTGCACCCCCCCACCCCAAAGCACCTCGTCCCCATGTTGATGAGGACAAGGGCCTCTTCCCGACAACCCTGGCCATTGGTTGTCGGGGTCTGCGGGCGGGGGGCTTATCGGAATCTGGGAGCCCCCTTTTATAAGGGGGCCCCCAGATCCCGGCCCCCCACCCTATGTGAATGAGTATGGGGTACGATGTACCCCTACCCATTCACCTAAGGTGTAAAATGTAAAGTAAAAAAAACACACAATTTTGAAAAAATATTTTATTGCACTGCTCCGGGGGTCTTCTTCCGTCTTGGGGGTCTTCTCGCCGGACTCCTCCGCCATTTATCTAGCTCTTTTACGGAGCGGAGAAGTCCGGCTACCTTCTTCGTCGTCGCCGCCGTCGTCTGGGGGTCTCGATCCGCCTTCGGGGGTCTTCCGGGGTCTCTTCTGTTCTTGCCGCGGTCGTCGTTTTCCGCGCCGCCGGCGCCGCCTTCTTCTTCTTCTTCTTCTTCCGATGTTGACCCGTCGCTCTCTCTGGCCGGAATGCCAGAGCCGCGCTGTGCTGGGACTTATATAGGGACAAGGGGACAGGGTCACATGCTCATGTCACATGGTGACCCTGCCCCCCTGTGATGTCACAGTCCCAGCATCCTCCGGGACTGTGACATCACAAGGGGGCGGGGTCAACATCGGAAGAAGAAGAAGAAGGCGAAGAAGGCGCCGGCGGCGCGGAAAACGATGACCGCGGCAAGAACAGAAGAGACCCGGAAGACCCCGAAGGCGGATTGAGACCCCCAGACGACGGCGGCGACGACGAAGAAGGTAGCCGGACTTCTCTGCTCGGTAAAAGAGCTAGGTAAATGGCGGAGGAGTCCGGCGAGAAGACCCCTAAGACGGAAGAAGACCCCCGGAGCAGTGCAATAAAATATTTTTTCAAAATTGTGTGTTTTTTTACTTTACATTTTACACCTTAGGTGAATGGGTAGGGGTACATTGTACCCCATACTCATTCACATAAGGTGGGGGGCCGGGATCTGGGGGCCCCCTTATAAAAGGGGGCTCCCAGATTCCGATAAGCCCCCCGCCCGCAGACCCCGACAACCAATGGCCAGGGTTGTCGGGAAGAGGCCCATGTTGAGGGCACGCGGCCTGGTATGGCTCAGGAGGGGGTGGGGGCGCTCGCTCGTCCCCACCCCTTTCCTGGCCTGCCGGGCTGCGTGCTCGGATAAGGGTCTGAGATGCCTACGCTAGCTACGTATACCTGAAGTCACGTGCTAAATGAACGGACTTTCCGATGAGCGGCAAGTTCGTTCATTTCAAAAGTCCGGCGGACTAGCCTACTAACGGCGGGATTGTCCGCCGGACCGCCGGACTGCCAAGTCCAGCGAACTAGGTTTTAAAACAAAACTTAAAACCTAGTCCGCCGGACTTTTGGCGCCAAAATGTCCGCCGGCGCCCACACACGAGGGGATTGTCCGGTGGACTTAGTCCAGCGGACAATCCCACGGGATAATCCCTTTGTGTGTACGCGGCATATCTGCAAGGAACAGTGAGTGGACACAGACAGCCTAAGGTGAACCAGAACCTCTGAGTGAGCACTAATGGCCCTGGGTGGAAAGAGACTGAGCTAGGGAAGATGGCTTGCTATATGTGCTGCTGGATGCTTTTACATGTGACTGCTACAGATCATCAAATTTGATTGACTGTGATTGATGTGACTGTGTTTGCCATCTTTCAACTACAGTGAGGGAAAAAAGTATTTGATCCCCTGCTGATTTTGGATGTTTGCCCATTGACAAAGAAATTATAGCTTTATTATAACAGTGAGAGACAGAATAACAACAAAAATACCTAGAAAAAAGCATTTAAAAAAAGTTATAAATTGATTTGCATTTTAATGAGTGAAATAAGTATTTGACCCCTTTGCAAAACATGACTTGTTGGAAAATCAATAACAGAGGTCAGTAGACATGTGCGATTAGTTTCGTACGAATTTCCGTAAATTCGTACATTCGGGAGGATCCGAAATACGAATTTCTATGCTTCAGAATTTTGTACGAAATACGAAATTTCGTTTATGAATTTCGGATCCAAATTCCGTTACAACGGAAACGTGACTGGTAATTTGATGACCAATCAGAGGTTTTCTTCTGCTGCTGAGTGAGGGTTGGGAAAATTACCTTTTTAAATATGGGAGTGGGAGACTGGTACTGGTAGTCAATGGGAGATTCAGAATCGGACAAAATAAGAATGTTCGTTAATTAGGATTATTCGTTATGATGAAGTTAAAAACCCAGGAAGTCAGCACAGCACAGGGATGGGGAAGCCCCTCAATGAGCACAGCACAGGGATGGTGGGAGCCCCTCATAATGATAAATTCATCATAATGAACGTTTGTAATTGTTACGAAAATTCGTATTTCGTACGAATCCAAATTGAATTTCGGACATGAGTTACGAAATACAAATTAATTCTAATACAAAACGTAACGGAGTGAAACGAAACAAATTTATTGACGGCGCACATGTCTAGAGGTCAGACATTTCTTGTAGTTGGCCACCAGGTTTGCACACATCTCAGGTGGGATTTTGTCCCACTCCTCTTTGCAGATCCTCTCCAAGTCATTAAGGTTTTGAGGCTGATGGTAAGTATACTCGAACCTTCAGCTCTCTCCACTTATTTTCTATGGGATTAAGGTCTGGAGACTGGCTAGGCCACTCCAGGACCTTAATGAGCTTCTTCTTGAGCCACTCCTTTGTTGCCTTGGCCATGTGTTTTGGGTCATTTTCATGCTAGAATACCCATTCACAACCCATTTTCAATGCCCTGGCTGAGGGAAGGAGGTTCCCACCCAAGATTTGACTGTACGTGGCCCCATTCATTGTCCCTCTGATGAAGTGAAGTTGTCCTGTCCCCTTAGCAAAAAATCACCCCCAAAGCATAATGTTTCCACCTCCATGTTTAACGGTGGGGATGGTGTTCTTGGGGTCATAGGCAGCATTCCTCCCCCTCCAAACACGGCGAGTTGAGTTGATGTCAAAGAGCTTGATTTTGGTCTCATCTGATCACAACACTTTCACCCAGTTCTCCTCTGAATCATTCGGATATTCATTAGCAATCTTCAGACATGCCTGTACATGTGCTTTCTTGAGCAGGGGGACCTTACGGACACTGCAGGATTTCAGTCCTTCACGGCGTAGTGTGTTACCAATTGTTTTCTTGGTGACTATGATCCCAGCTGCCTTGAGATCATTGACAAGATTCTCCCGTGTAGTTCTGGGCTAATTCCTCACTGTTCTCATGATCATTGAAACTTCACGAGGTGAGATCATGCATGGAGCCCCAGACCGAGGGAGATTGACAGTTATTTTGTGTTTCCTCCATTTGCAAATAATCTCACCAACTGTTGTTACCCTCTCACCATGCTGCTTGGCGATGGTCTTGTAGTTCATTCCAGCCTTTTGTAGGTCTACAATCTTGTCCCTGACATCCTTGGACAGCTCTTTGGTCTTAGCCATGGTGGAGAGATTGGAAACGGATTAATTGATTGCTTCTGTGGACAGGTGTCTTTTATACAGGTAACAAGCTGAGATGAGGAGATTAGAGATTAGGAGTGCTCCTAATTTCAGCTCATTACCTGTATAGAAGACACCTGGGAGCCAAAAATCTTGCATATTGATAGGGGATCAAATACTTATTTTACTCATTAAAATGAAATGAAAAATCATTTTATAACTTTTTTGAAAAGCATTTTCTGGATATTTTTGTTGTTATTCTGTCTGTTGAAATAAACCTACCATTAAAATTATAGACTGAGCATTTCTTTGTCAGTGGGCAAACATAAAAAATCAGCAGGGGATCAAATACTTTTTTTTTTTACCTAACTGTACCATTAGTAAAGTACAGCAATCCAACTCCTAAGTGAACATTCCTTCCCTTGGGATGTACGTAAAGGTTAATGTCTGGGAATGTCGTTAGGATAAAAAAAAGCCTTAAGCAGGTGGGTTGTTGTTGGGGAAGAGAAGAAGCGGGGCAGAGACATGTGCTCTTGGCACACTTACATTCACAAGCCCCCTTACATACAGACTGTGGCCCAGCTCTATGAGCATGCTGGCTTGTTTCTGTATGCCAGCATAGATTGTGTATTAAAGCAGAACTTCACTCTCTCAATTAGCATTTGACTATTTTTAATCCTTATGCTGGTAGCATTATTAAACATTTCTTATACAATATACAAAAGCCAGTTTGCGCAGTTCCCAGGAAATCTTAGTTAAGTGCGGAAATAGCCAGTGTAAACAGGAATCAATTCAAATGTTCTAGGTGTTGCAGCTCCCTTTAATCCACTAGGTGGTGGACTGGAATCTGTAGCAACAAAAAAGGAAGGAGAGGACACAGCCGCCCTAGTGTTGATCTGTTTAATGAAAAGTAATACAAAACGACAAAAGTTGCACTCACAATGGTAAACTTGTAATCAGCCTGGGTAATCTGAATGACACGTGTGCTTCCTCTCCCAGCCTGTTCAGTGGACTGTACCCGATGTGATGGTGATCCGGGTTATGGTGGAACTAGAGATCCCAGAGGTCCCAGCAATGGCATGCCGCTAGGCAGCTCCGAGAGCCGCGCATGGGCCCGGGCCAGCCGGTGCCACGCAACGTCAGTCCAAGCCGCAATGGAAGACAGAGAGGAGCAGTGTAACCATGCAATCTCCCAGGGTTGCTATGACAACCTGTTTCTGAGGCGCGGCCTCTTTCTTCAGGTCCACTGGACAGGCTGGGAGAGGAAGCACACATGTCATTCAGATTACCCAGGCTGATTACAAGTTTACCATTGTGAGTGTGTCAGGGCAGAGCTCAGCCCTTCCTTCTCAGAGCAGGCCACTAAGCTGTCGGTTAATTGCCAGCTCCAATCTTTTCCACAGTGACACACCTGATGATGATATCCTGCTCGTCAGTCCTGCTGGTTACTTAAGCTGTTCAGTTCAGTCCCTCTCTGCCTTCGCCTTGGTCAACACATCCAGAGACTCTCTCCTGTGTACCTGTTGAAGACTTGCTTGGCTGACGTACCTTCTGGTTCCTGATCCTGCTTGCTGTTCCACTACACTGATTCTCAGGTTTCCTGATTTCATGGTCTGTCCTGAAGTACGCTGATCTCTGGCTCCCTGACGTCCTGTCTTGTCTGACTATATGTTCCGGTTACTGAACTCTGGCTATGATTTGCATACATTGCTCTGTTTACCTTTTACTATTATTATTATTAAACAAGTGTGATTTTTAACTGCACTTCTGTCTCGGTCTGATTCATGGTTTCTGACAGAGTGCAACTTTTGTCGTTTCTATTCATTTTCATTAAACGGTTCAACACTAGGGCAGCTGTGCACTATCCTTTTCTTATTTTTGTTAAACATTTCTTAAGTTACTTCCTGGTTTCCAGGCCCAGGCAAATTATGTCGTACATCCCAGGAGTCTTCAAATGGGGGAGGGGTTTTCTCAGCTAAGCACAACCTGCTGCTTGCATGCCTGAGCTAAGGGCAGATGGATTTCAAGAAGGAAATGCTACATGATTCATCTGCCCTTACTCAAGATGGCCACAGCCAGAAATGCTAGGGGGTGTTTTTCAATGTGATTGCGATGCAAAATAAAGCACCATGTATGGATGGGTGAGTTTGTTTTGAATACTAAAAAAAAATTAAATAGTGTTTGTGGTGCTCAGGTGCAGTGTAGTTCCGCTTTAATTACCTCCATTTTCCTTATCTATTAACTGGCGGTAATTCTTAAGTCATCAATGGTGACCCATTTTGGAACTATGTCAAATAAGAGCTACCTGAATTTGTTGCACATGTCAGAACGCTTAAAGCGGTTGTATACCCATTCTTATGACTTTCTATTATATTAGCAATTGCAGTGTTTAAAATAATTTGCCATAAGTAATTTTTTATTTACCTGCTTGCCTTACGAGTTTTCGATATATTAGTTAGTGATGACGTCGCCCGCGCATGCGCCGTATCTTCTATCTTTGCGGCAAGCCAAGACCCTGCCGGAAAAATGCTGTGTCTATGTTAGCCTGCGTCATTTCCTGTTGTCAACGTCACCCCTGACATTCCGCAATGCTTCTGCTTCGTTTCTGGAGTAAGCAAGCACTGATTCGCTATGCTTCATTTCCGTAGAAACCAGGAACGAAGAAGAGGCTTGGATAATGCTTTTACTGCGCATGCGGGAGGTTACGGAGATGAAAATGTACTGCGGGCGGAAATAAATAATTATTCAGACACGGAAGACCACAGTTGGGATGGCGTCGGCTATTATGAAGAAGCATCGTTTCGGATATAAATAATAACTACAGTAAAAACTAGTTTTATGCTTATTACTAGTGCCCATTTGAATCTAAATTAATAGTTATTTTATAATATTGTTAAAATCATTTTTCTTTAGGAGGATTTACTACCGCTTTAACAAAACTGCTGTAAAGGGACCATACTGCCAGTGTATTTTTTTTTTTTTTTTTTAAATCAAATCCTTTCCAATAAAGTTTTTATTAAATTTTTCACAGAAAATGAAACAAAAAACAAAGGGTACATTCAAACAGCACTTGGTGTATCCCACCCTCTCCCCACCTTCAAAACAGCCTCAACCGACAAATACTGATAATAATAAAGTTGTTCACATATCCCTTCATATCACACATAAAGTAAAGGTAATTACATCCCTTCAATGTCTAGAGCTCAAGAAATGCAAATCACATAAAAATGTATGAATGATAAATCCTTTTTCTACTAGAGTGCTGGTACAATAACAACAATGCGCATGTAATAGTCAACAATTAGGCTACCATTTGGCGGTGGTTAATAAACTAACAATCCTTTAATCCCACCTGTGGTCTGTCGTCTATTTTTCAGATAATACTACCTGAAACACATATCCATAATGTATTAAATACTACCTGTAATATTAGGCTAAGAGTCTGTGCAAAATTAATTGAGTAGGCGTAAGGCCTGCGGTATGTTGCAATTTTTCCAACATTTTATAAAATTAGCAGTACACGCTATATGTTGATATGCAAGTTTTTCTCTCTTGATAAGCACATTTAACTAATTGTTTCCCCACATCAAAAAAATAAACAGAAAATTGGATTTTTAAGGTACCAAAAAAAAAGAAAGAAAGCACACATTATAAAACTAATACATTTTTCTTATGAAGTTCATAAAAAAAACAACATAACTGATAACATGGATGGCCAAAATTAGCCAGTAATACCCATTATACAGTGCCGATCCTGACCTCCCTGGGGCCCTAAGCAAAATTCTGCTGAGGGGCCCTCTACCTGACCCGTGATGCCGTGAACTATGTAAACCATTTGCCATTGCCACACAGTCACACCTGACACTTCAGCGCTCCCAATACAATCCTCCCTCCTTTAAACAAAACAATCAAAGAATAAGTACAACAAAATAGAACAGACATGTATACAATATATATATCTTTACATATCTGAGTGTGGATCCCCCACTTACATCAGGGTCCCCAGAGAGCCACCCCTTACATCAGGATCCCCAGAGAGCCCCCCCTTACACCAGGGTCCCCAGAGAACCTCCCCTTACACCAGGGTCCCCAGAGAGCCCCCCCCCCTTACAACAGGGTCCCCAGAGAGCCTCCCCTTACACCAGGGTCCCCAGAGAGCCTCCCCTTACACCAGGGTCCCCAGAGAGCATCCCCCTTACACCAGGGTCCCCAGAGAGCCTCCCCCTTACACCAGGGTCCCCAGAGAGCCTCCCCCTTACATCAGGGTCCCCAGAGAGCACCTCCCTTACATCAGGGTCCCCAGAGAGCACCCCCCTTACATCAGGGTCCCCAGAGAGCACCCCCTTACATCAGGGTCCCCAGAGAGCCTCCCTTACACCAGGGTCCCCAGAGAGCCTCCCCCTTACACCAGGGTCCCCAGAAAGCCTCCCCTTACACCAGGGTCCCCAGAGAGCCTCCCCCTTACACCAGGGTCCCCAGAGAGCCTCCCCCTTACACCAGGGTCCCCAGAGAGCCTCCCCCTTACATCAGGATCCCCAGAGAGCACCCCCCTTACATCAGGGTCCCCAGAGAGCACCCCCTTACATCAGGGTCCCCAGAGAGCACCCCCCTTACATCAGGGTCCCCAGAGAGCACCCCTTACATTAGGGTCCCCAGAGAGCCCCCCATACATCAGTGTCCTCAGAGAGCCTCCCTACTTACATCAGGGTCTGCAGCATTGCCCTTTACATCAGAGTTCCCCCTTGCACTGTAAGGTGGAATCCTGCATACTATGATGTAAAGGGGAACTCTGGGACTGTGGGGAGGACTCTGGTGACCAGAGAAAGAAAACACTAAGATAAGGGGGTTTACTGATAAGGGGGAAACCTTTATATCAGTGCCCCCTTACAATATTGTATTGACCCCCCCTAGACTGGCCTGGCGGTGCTGTCACTGACCTCCTCTCAGGTGCATCATGCAGGGCTCAGTCAGTCGGCTCCAGCTTGGTGGCTCTGGTTTCATCCCATAGTTTCCTCTCCACAGTCCATACATGTCTAACTTCTCCCATGACCCCCATCCTGGCTGCGCTCCCTCTCTTGACTCAGGGGAGGTCAGAGGCTGCGGATGGGACAGGGGAGGTCAGAGGCTGTGGGGGGAGGGCAACAGGAGACGTCAGAGGCTGCGGGGGAGGGCAACAGGAGAGGTCAGAGGCTGCGGGGGGGGGGGCAACAGGAGAGGTCAGAGGCTGCGGGGGGCAACAGGAGAGGTCAGAGGCTGCGAAGGGGGGGGGACAGGAGGTCAGAGGCTGCGAAGGGGGGGGACAGGAGGTCAGAGGCTGCGAAGGGGGGGGACAGGAGGTCAGAGGCTGCGAAGGGGGTGGGAAAGGAGGTCCGAGGCTGCGAGTGGGGGGGGGGGACAGGAGGTCCGAGGCTGCAGGGAGGGGACAGGAGGTCCGAGGCTGCGAAGGGGGTGGGAAAGGAGGTCCGAGGCTGCGAGGGGGGGGACAGGAGGTCAGAGGCTGCAGGGGGGGGGCAGGAGGTCAGAGGCTGCAGGGGGGGGACAGGAGGTCAGAGGCTGCGAGGGGGGGGCAGGAGGTCAGAGGCTGCGAGGGGGGCAGGAGGTCAGAGGCTGCAAAGGGGGGGCAGGAGGTCAGAGGCTGAGGAAGGGGGGGGGCAGGAGGTCAGAGGCTTTGAGGGGGGAGGGGGGACAGGAGGTCAGAGGCTGCGAGGGGGAGGGGGCCCAGGAGGTAAGAGGCTGCGAGGGGGAGGGGGCCCAGGAGGTAAGAGGCTGCGGAGGGGACGTTTTATTTTTAAAAATGGCGCCACTTGGCGCCATCGTGTCACTGGTGCCGCTGCCGCCACTGTGAGGGCAGCGGCGCCTGAAAAAAAGATCGCCGCGGGGCCGACATGCAACTGCGCATGCGCCCGCCTTTCCGAAAATTGCCGAGCAGCGGCAACAGCGCTGGCGCATGCGCAGTTGCATGTCGGGCTACTGCGCATGCGCCAGCGCTGTTGCCGCTGCTCGGCAATGTTCGGAAAGGCGGGCGCATGCGCAGTTGCATGTCGGCCCCGCGGCCATCTTTTTTCAGGCGCCGCTGCCCTCACAGTGGCGGCAGCGGCCCCAGGGGCCCCCGAGCAGAGCCGATCCGCCGCGGGGCCCAACGCAGCTTGCGTAGTCCGCGGATAGGGCGGATCGGCTCTGCCATTATATTATAGTCAACTGTAGAGCTACCGCTATAGGAGCCACTGGTAGTTTGCCCGGGTCTTCCCCACTTTTGTCCCGCAGCCAGGCACAAGATAGATTTACACAGTCAGGTGCACACACACTTCCGCTCAATGTCTTCAATGACCGGTCTAGGGTTTTGTTTTCATTGTTTTATTTTTGGAAAACTTAGATAGGGAAGAGGATTTAGTGGGATACTCCAAGAAATAGAACTATTCACAATTGAGGACATCTAACTGACCTCTCGGTTGAGCTCTAGTGAAGTCCTTGCTGATAGCAGGTGTAGCACTAACTCCCGAAGGAGCTGCTGGTTTGATTTGGGCTTACCTTTACCTTCTTGACCTTGTATGCGTCTTGGGTGTTTCCCGAGGTAGATGGCCCAAAGAACTTCAGAAACTGACACTGGATCCGCTTTGGGATTTTTATTTGCAAAAAAGGGGTAGACAAACACAGTCTCTCAGTGAAGGATAGAGTGTTTAGGTAGAAAGTTCAGGTACTCTTGGAACTGCTCAAAACTGAAAATCTCTCACTATAGAATCCAGAGAATAGCCCTTCACAACTGGATTTTCACAGCTATCGGATAAACCTCCTCTCACTAGGCCTAACAGCTGATAGAGTGTTCAAATAGAGCAAAGTCTCTGCCACAGACTTGGTTGTAGAACTTGTGAATAAAGTCTCTGCCACAGACTTGGTTGTAACTGAAGAATGTAGACAAACTTAGAGAGCGCTCATACGGTACCAGTCTCTTGTAGCCGGTCCGGCGATACCGTACGAGTCTAGATTCACTCTGTGTCTTTCAACTTAGCTTCCAGGCTCTTGCTGAGGAACCAGCCTTATGTGTGGCCCTCTCCCGAAGAGTCCTCCCCTGGTTGCTTTCTCAGTTGCTGGGCCTCTCCACAGACGAGACGGCACCGGACCACCTTGGAATCCTCCTTCCAGTTACTTTGCCTCTGGCTAGCCAGCCCCAAGACTCTGAATTGGATGGATCCGCACCCCAGGCCATGAGAGCCCTGGGGGCTGGTTAGGAAGACCAGGACCAAACAGACAGAAAGATCTTCTGGACCGGAACCCAGAAGCAGGTGATCTCAGTACCTTAAGTACACTCTCCCAGAAGGCACAGCAAGACGACACTCTCACTGGTTGGTTCCGAGAGAGATTGGCACTCAATGCGCCCAGCCAAACTGTGTTCTCGTACTTGCCAGAAGTCACAGCGACACCTATGGCCAAGCAGAACCCAGTGCAATCCAGCCAGACTGGTACTGAAACCATAATTTGGTACAATTAACCCTAAAACCCAACTGTGGTTCCAGGAACATTAAATTTACAAAACTTATGCAAGCACGTGCTTGTCAGGAGCCCGGCGCTACACAGATACCAGACTTCTCCTTGAAAGTTGCACATAGTAATTTTAGGAGTGAGCAAAGTCCCACAGTAATAGTAGCAGCAGGGCAAAGCTCCTCAGGTACAAGCCAGTTATGGCAGACTGCTTTTCAATCCAAAAGTATAGTAGAACTGAGCAAAGTCCTATGCAGTAGGTACAGTTAGACAAGCTCTTCCCTTTTTCAGAACCTCAGCTAACTATATATCACACCAGAGGGGGTTAAAAGCACAAGCCTATATATCCTTTAGGTTGTCTGTACTCACAAAATGTCCAGGGACAGCGTGTAGCCTCATTACAACTTTCAAGCGATACTCTATACCAGTGATACCAGACCAGATCTCGAATGCACAGCCCCTTTAGCCAGCTATCTATAGAACCAGGGCCATTCTCACTAACTTCAGGCACTAAGTACTTCCAGCTGAGGCCACCTGGCAGCACAATCTCTCTCAATTCAGGCCCTCAGGTTGCCCACCTGAGGCCACATGACATCAAGTGCCAGGGGAGTCAGCAGCCTCTCCCCTAGCTTGTGCAATCCTCTTCTATGAAATACCATATGCTCCTAGTATATAAATACAGACACCGCCTAGGGGCAGCTCCCCTTGTAATTGGCCAGGGCTGTATGAGTATTCATGTGCCCACCTGCATGGTTTCTGCCTATAATCCAGAAACTTCTCTGGTTGCTTAGATACAGGGAAACTCAAGACAGCATGAGCCACACCAGAGCTAGCCGATCATAGGTGTTAAGCAGACAGCCATTACATTTACCTAGCTGTTCCTCTGTTAAGCAGAGCAAGCCAAAATTATTCTATACCCAGACAGCAAGCAATTGAAAATGACTTGCTAAGCTATTGCTAGACTTGCCAGGCTTTACAAGTGTGTTGCACAATTGCAGCAAGTCTGCATTGCATGACTCCAGATCAACTTTCTTTGCAAACATTATGCAAGTCTGCTGCAGTTATGTTGTGCAATAGTCACCCCACCACAGGTGTCACTGTGACTTGCAGAGCTCTTGCTGTAGACTCACCACTGCAACTTTGCTCTTGCTAGAGACTTACCACGCTACAAATTGGAAAAGTGTCAACTAGAAATGTGCTTCAAGTGCTCTGCAAGCATAAAACTTGCCAGTGAAAATGTGCAGCAAGGTAACAGACTTACATTTCAACACTGCCACAAATTTGTGGCAAGTTATCCTGTGCTATCTGGGTAGTAATCCTAGCACATACCTAGAAGGGTGCTACACACTTCACAACACATCATCAAATTTGTAGTAAATACAGTCAAACTTTGACTGTATTTTATTACACGTGGAACCCAATATGTTTTGATTTTAAGGTAATCTTTTTTCAGGGGTATGTTGGTCACCTGTCTGTAATGTAAATACATACTGTATGAAGCAGCCAGAAAGCTGTAAGAGAGAGTGTCACCAGAGCTACAGAGTGGGTACCAAACAGGGACACAGTTACAGGGTCAGGAGGACTGACGTCAACGCCTGAACAGCAGTGCTGACTAGAGAGCCAGGTGGTTTGGTATTTTCCATTTGTTGTTTCATTATTGCTTTGAATTTGAAACCTGGGCCAAAAAAAGCCCTTAAACTGCATATCTGGCATATACTCAGCTCACTGGTAAGTGCTACACTGAAGCTAAATAACCCCCAATATTACAATATGTACCCCTGACCTTTAGACGGCTTTCACACCAAGCCGCCTATAGCGTTGGCGGTAAAACGCCGCTATTTTTAGGAATGGAGCATCAGTTTGGGGGCGGATTGCAGGCGCTATTTCTAATGCTATAGCGCCAGCAAAACGCCATCGGTGTGAAAGGGGTCTTAATGGAATAAAGTTGTATCTGGACCTCTTAGCAGTGGCGTGGCGCTTACATTTCAACCCTTAAGAAAAGATTGCACTGCAAGCACAACATGCATTTTAGCACATTTTTCTGCAATGCACAGACAAAAATGCACTTTTCGGTCAACACTTCCATGTGTGAATGAAGCCTTAGGGTGACAACACTCCCTGAGCAGGAGCAGCATTGTCAACCAAGGTTATGTGGACTCCAAGCTGATGTTTTATAACACTGCATGTCGATACTTACAGCTTTGGGACGACAGGTAAAGTCATCTACGGATATTCAGTTCATCAGTGGGAGACGTGCACCTGGGTGCATGACTGAACAAAAGACAGACACAATTTACATAATAAGACTTTATTTTCATTGTAAAAAACAGAAGTCGCTAAGAGAAGCAAAGTGATAGCGCATGGACTTCTGAAGCCAAAAACGTTGAAAAATAATAGAATAAAAAAAAAAGCTCACAGGCCTGCTATTGGAGAGTTCCATGATATTTTAAGAATACTGTACATGGTAGATTCTGGGAAGATTAGGTAAGAGTAAAGGCTTTCCTTAGGAAGAATGAATTCTACAGCAATTGGGTAATCACTGGACTATTACGGTTTCTATAATCCTATGTTGTCTAAGTCCCCGTACACACGGTCGGAAATTCAGACCACAAAATCCGTCAGATTTTTTCCGACGGATTTTGTCCGACACTGGTGTTGCATACACACGGTCGGACAAAGTTGTCGAAAAATTTGATCATTCTGAACGTGGTGACGTTCGTATGACGGAACTACGTAGAGGCTAATAGCCAATAGCTTTGGTCTCGCAATTTGAAATGAGCATGCGTGGCACTTTGTTCGTCGGCATTCTCGACACACTATCGGAAAAAAGTCTGATCAGATTTTGTTGTCGGAAAACTTGAGATCCTGCTCTCAATTTTTTGGCGTCGGAAGTTCGGATGGAAAAAGTCCAATGGAGCCCACACACGGGCGGATTTTCCGACAACACGGTCCGATCGGACATTTTCCGTTGGAATTTCCAACCATGTGTACGGGGCATAAGTCTAAACCATGAAATATAAATACAAAAGGAAATAGGATTTTAAAGGTGCCACACACACAAATTGATATAAAAATATCCCAAATTTATTATAAACATGTTAAAATCCAACAATTTCATAAAAAAACATCTTTACAGATGAGATACAGTAGCTTCAGCTCAACATGTTTTGCCAGGCTATGGCTTCTTCAGGAGACATTTATAGATACTGCATATATAGACATTATGAATCAGAAAACATTTTATTAGTCAAAAAACAAACAAAAGACAAAAAACAAACAATTAACAATTCATACAATGTATAAATCATTCGAAAATGAATAATACATCTACTCATTATCTTCAATGGTGCTTACATTAATAAGTCATCTGGGGATGATCTCTTATCTGGGCATCTACAGAAACATGTCCTTTAAACCTTTAAAATCCCATTTCCTTTGGTATCTATATTTCTCGATTTTCAAGGGATGTGATGCCTGTGATTCTCAGATACTCAGCAATCCATGCAAAATAAACCTAAACCATGGTCCTATTTTAGGGGGAATACTGATTTCTGTTACAATTATCTCGCTGAAACGGCACAGTTTGGAGAGCTATAAAATAACAGAGCGCAGCTCGGCGGTGTCTCAGCCGTGTGAGCTGCTCCATGTCTAAGCTGACAGTAGCACTTAAATGTACAGGAAACATGGTATTAAAACCATGTAGAATCCGATATAAGTGCATGTGTGTTCGCTTCCTTGCAGAGTGACATGACAGCAGCAGCTGAGCCCATGACAGAGTAACTATCTGCAATGCAGACAATAGGGAGGAGGACCTTCACCAAAATCATACTTTTGTCTCCAAAAACCAACATGTACAAGCTAAAGAATAGAACAAGTAATAAGCCGGCTGATTTCCAAACTGGTGAAATAGGATTTCAGCATGTTATTTGCCCTTGCTGGATAGCTGGATAGCCTTTGTATAAAGTATACCTTTACTAAAACAGAACTAAGCTACAGCAACCCACCCAACACCGCCCCAGCTACATATTAATCTCCACAGTCTGTCATTGTTTTTATCCCTTCTAGTCAAACTCCTCTTCACTGCTGACCACACTAAGGCTCAGTTGGCACAGTAAAGCCTGGTACACACTAATAGTGTCAGAGCCACTGTACTAACGGTTTAACATTAGTACAGCAATCTCCCCCGCTGAGCTGTTGTGTTCTGACAGGGGGATGGTCCCCCACTGTCAGAACTCTCCTGTCAACACTCTCTGCCATTGGCTGGGAGCGCTGATCAGGAGCTGGTTTTCCAGCATGCTCGTCCGACAGAAGCCGGCCAAACTCTGTCGGGCCGGCTTACATACACACTGGCTGAATGTCAGCAAGTTTTTCTCAGCCAACATTTGGCCCATGTGGTTTTAGGCACTTGCAGTTGCGGCTGAGACTCAATTTTACAGCCTTCCCTAAGCTGCACAGCCGTATGGGGGTATACACATCCAAAGCAAAAATAACCCCCTTGTCATGTTCAATGGGGCATTCAATTGAATGGGGCCACACAGCAACCCCCCCCACCAATGAATGCAATACACATGGTTGCAGCCCTGTGGTTTTGGGAGCTAAAACAGGTGATAATGAGGCTACATGACGCCTATCAAAAGTCCTTTGAAAAGGGATCCACCACAGATTGCTCTCCAGAGGGTACCTCACGTGTAAATGAACACTTAACCGCTTCCCGACTGCCTCCTGTACATATACAGAATGGCACGGCTAGGCAAAAGCATGTATATATACGTCCCCTTAAATTAAACAAACCTCTCCCCGCGCTTCCTACACTGCCTGTCGCTGATCGGCTGTTCCCTGTCATCTGAAACGCCGATCAGTGATGTCAGACGTCAGCCACGCCCCCTACTGTAAAAAAAAACACAACACGTCACATTAACTCCTCCCCGCCCCCTAGTGGTTAACTCCTTCACTGCCATTTACATAGGAATCAAAGGAATTTAAATAGCACTGATTGCTGTATAAATGACAATGGTCCCAAAAATGTGTCAAAAATGTCCGATGTGTCCGCCATAATGTCGCAGTCACAATAAAAATCGCTGATCGCCGACATTACTAGTAAAAAAAAAATATTAATAAAAATGCTATAAAACTATCCCCTATTTTGTACACGCTATAACTTTTGCGCAAACCAATCAATAATCGCTAATTGCGATTTTTTTTTTTACCAAAAATATGTAGAAGAAATACGTATCGGCCTAAACTGAGGAAAAAAAATTTTTTATATATTTTTTGGGGATATTTATTATAGCAAAAAGTAAAAAATATTGCATTTTTTTCAAAAATGTCGCTCTATTTTTGTTTTTTAGCGCAAAAAAATAAAAACCGCAGGGGTGATCAAATATCACCAAAAGAAAGCTCTATTTGTGGAAAAAAAAGGACGCCAATTTTGTTTGGGAGCCACGTCGCACGACCGCGCAATTGTCAGTTAAAGCGACGCAGTGCCGAATCTCAAAAAGGGGCCTGGTCCTTTGGCTGCAAATTGGTCCGGGGCTGAAGTGGTTAAGGTCCAGATTCCTGATGGATCAGATGCAATTTAAACCTTGGGTAGCCCTGCAACCACCATCTGGCTTAGCAAAAGTCAATTGAAAAATCAACTGCGCTTGGTGGAAAATTACTGGCCTCATACTGAATGCATCTGTAGCCCTCTTTTGGGGGGGTTTGTGAAATGGCCCTCACAAACAGGATATTGTGCTAAAACTGTAGTATGAGAACCAGAACCTCCCATAAGTGGAAGAGTGGGTTTGATAATAACAGCAGTATCTCCACCCAAGAGAGGGCTTCTGTGAACAGAGGAGATTCCTTCCATGGGAAATTAGCCAGTAATCTAAACAAAGTAACTGGGAGCAGAGAAACTACTGCAACCGGTATATAACCAAAATCATATGTATTTGCCACTACTAGGGAAGGACTGAAGCGCAGAATAGTTCTAATTCCACACCACTGTGAGAAGTGCTATTCCAGGCTGGCCGGACAACAGTTGGAGGATACCCCCATGACCATTGACCTTGTCTTTGGGTCTCTGGCACAAAGACATTCTGCATCATCCTGAGGGGCCCCTGCAACTGGACTTTGCTGCAACTTTAATCTTGAAGAATCTCAATTAATAACTATACAGTATATACCTAACAGTGTAAAATACTACTAATGCTCTTTGTTAATGAGGAGGCTGGGCAGCTGCGTTTATCTTAATTAATTCTGCCTATTCTGTGCTGGTAGGTCTCATTTTCAGTTGTAAACTGGATTTGAACACAGGCTTATAGGTGGGACCAAACTATGGTACCCAGTTTGGAAGAAACCACCACGCAGCCGTAGTGAACTATGTATTAATCTTGTCACTTGAAATTGGATATTACAGGTGGATCCAGTAATGCACTGATATGAGAGGTACAAGCAGGGTGGTTGCAAATGAATGACCAACACAGTATTGACTGACTCATACTGACATAATTTGTGCAGGTTCTGGCTGTAACAGGCTGTCAAAAAAATCATGTTTCAGATACTGGAATATAGTTATGTGGTAGGGGGTGCTAATATAATGTGCTAGACCACGGGTCTCAAACTGGTGGCCCTCCAGCTGTTGCAGAACTACAATTCCCATGAGGCATTGCAAGGCTGATAGTTACAAGCATGACTCCCATGGGCAGAGGCATGATGGGACTTGTAGTTCCGCAACAGCTGGAGGGCCGCCAGTTTGAGACCCCTGTGCTAGACTAATAAACAGTTAGTTATTGTTATACATTTGTGATTAGACAAATATAATAAAGTGCAAAATGCTAATTGACAAATCAAATGTATCCAGTACAACATTAACAATTATTATTGAAAGTGGTAATCTCAATAAACAAATAGTCAATCAGTTCAAAGTCCATACATTTCTTAGTGATGTGATTCTATCCATACACCGTCACCAAAGCAAATCTGTGTGAATATCACCTGATGAGTGTAAGTAAATGGCCTACTCACCAAATGGACAGGACCTCTTTAGCTAAAAAGAAGGTCATAACAGGCTTTTTGTTTAAATCAGTGGGTTTGCTGGTATGCCAATGAAGATGTATCTTTTAGGTCCCTTTGGTATTTTTTTAGTTTTTTTTTCTCTGTCATATTTCAATAAGTATGTTTTAAATTTTTGGGCTTTTTCTAGATATTCATTGGAGGGATTCAAGGGATTCATTGGATCCCTTGAATGGTACCAATGTTTCCTTAGGCTCTGATATTTTTGATTCCAATAGTGTATTTTTTTTCTCCTTCTAATCATAAGTTGCAATAACTTTTTTGCACACGAGTTAAAGAACTGGTACCATTCATCCAATAAATTCAAGTCTTCCACCCCATAATTGTGACTTAGGTCCAATCTTAGTCTCCTTGGTATAAGGTTTTACCTATATACGTCTATATAAATGGCTGTATAAATTAGATGCTTTGTAGCCTAATGGTATGAATATAGATTTAGATCTAAATAGTTTTTTAGTATAGTTGTAGTTTGTTTAGTGTAGTTTAGTATCTGAAAATTACATTTGACCCACATAACATTTTTTAAGATATGGGTGTCCTTAGGGAAAAGGACACCCCAGGAAAGTGGGGGATTTTATGCTAGTGAGTTGTTGCTAAAAGTATCATTAATACTCATATTTAATCACATACCTATTAATTTGATAAGTTTTAATACATTTTGTTAATATATGTGATGTTTAGCACATTATTCATTTTATCAGTGTTTTTCGTCAGTCTAGTTGGACTGAATCTGGGTTTGTAGTCACAAACTTGGAGAAAAGGTTGTTTCCCATTGAGACGAGGGATGTGGACATACTCCGCCAATCATGTCACACTCTGGGGGTATATTATGAAATCTGTCTAGTGCCTGGCACACTTCCTGATGATGTTGTAAGACGAAACGTACGTTGAGGCACATCCCGGTCGCGTCACTTCCGGCCACTTCAGGTTTACCATTATCAGGGCGGTAGAACACACGCCAAGTACCGAGCGGAGGCTAGGCATCTGCAGGCCTTTTACCTGGTGATCTATGCTGATATCCCTAGTGCTGGGAAAAGGCACTTATAAATGTAAGCAGCCAATTGGCTAGTTTTATTCACCTATTTTAAATAAACTGTATTATGCTATGGTCCCATTTATGTCTATTTTTAATGGTCTACCGTGGTGGAGAGGAGGATTTCAATGAAAAGGCTTCCAGATACATCTCCATTGGCATACCAGCAAACCCACTGATTTATACAAAAAGCCTGTTGTAACCTTCTTTATAGCTAAAGAGGTCATGTCTATTTGGTGAGTAGGCAATTTACTTACACTTATCGGGTGATATTCTTAAGCCCCATACACACGCTCGGACAATCCGCGGACCAGGTCAGTCGGACTTTGTCCGACGTACTTTGTCCGATGTTGGCGTTGCGTACACACGGTCGGACTACGTTGTCGGAATATCCGGTCCGGAAGAACGTCGTGACGTAAGTCGTCGTCCACGAGATTACAAAAGGGAAGTTCAGCACCACGTCAGGCACCCGTTGGGCTCCTTCTGCTGATCCGTGTTTATCGAGAGTTAGTGGAAGTTTGGTGACTTAAGATTCGCGCTTCTCAGTTTTCTGACTCAGATCGTTACTGCTCTTCAGTTTGTGCTTGTCGTGCGTATCTGTTTATTAGTGCGTGTAGTCAGTTCGCATTTGTTGGTCATTGCGGCCTATATCTTGATATAGGACGCTTTGATTTGCACTGCTTATTGTCTGCTCGTTGCTGGTATTCACTTCGTTCTTTCAGGCCTTGCTGTTTATCGGTGCTTTCTGTTTGTCCGTTCTGACCAGCCGACCTTTTGTGACCTTCTGAGCGATGTTTCCCGTGCGTACTCGTCGCCGAGTTCGTGCTGTACGCGGAATTGGTGTCGGGCTTTTAGCTTTGACCCAAGACCCGTCCATGAACAGAGTGACGAGGAGTATGTGGACCAAGAATTGGTTGCTTCAGCGTGACCAGTTCTCGCACATGCCTTTGCTTCGTGAGATCCGGGAGAATAATCCTGATGATTTCAGGAACTTTCTCAGGATGACGGACCCCGATTTTCACCGTCTTTTGGCTTTGCTGACCCCCTTTATCAGCCGGCAGGATACCTGCATGAGACAAGCCATTACTCCGGAGCAGAGGCTTGTTGCCACGTTGAGGTACTTGGCGACAGGGAGAAGTCTTCAGGATTTGAAGTTCTCTTCAGGTATCTCTCCCCAGGCCCTGGGAATCATTATTCCAGAGACCTGTTCTGCCATCATTCAGGTCCTGCAGGAGGACTATATTAAGGTAACATTTCTACTTTACTATTCCCTTCTATGTATGCTCTGTTTGCTAATGACTTGTATTTTTGACCTCCTTCCCTAATTACCATGATTGCAATATGTTCTAATATGCTGTGCCCCTTTTCTCCTTCATGCATTTTTCCCTTCACTTACCTCACCAGCATGCTCTTCTGCCCCAATAGACACCTATGGCCTAGTCACTTAAGCAATGTCTTTTGTCTGCTGCATAGTATTGTTTGCCCCAAAACACCCCCTAAAATATGCACAAATGTTTGCTGTGTGGTTTACTTCATGTAGAGCCCCCTTTTTTTGTTCTTTTGGTGGGGGGGGGGGGCAAACTCATTAGGAACCCCCTCCCCCAACTGCTCTGTCAGATGGTACCAATCCTCTATCTGCTGGCTTTCCCAAGGTCCATACACACTATATACCTACCTCTTTATAGTGCGCATCTTTAGGGATGAATTCAGCAAAGCATGTAGTGCAAGGGACTGCCTCCATACATTCCATTTCCTATTTTTTTGTCTTCTTTCCCTCCTATTAGCTTGCTTGGTAATTTAATAATGTCACACTGTGCCTGCCTTTTTTGGGGGGGGGGGGGGGGTTGAAATGTTATTTGATGTTTCCTGTGGCCTGCCAATAGTGTTAAGTACAGAGGGTCTGGCCAAACTAGCCCACATTATTGAGCCATTTGCCAATCAATGAAGTGCAGAGGGTTAGCTGTCCACCACCCCCCCCCCCCCAAAACCCCTAGTTATTGCCAATGGCCCATCAGAAGTGGGGGGATTGATGGGGGGGTGAGTAATCTGTGAAGGGGAGCCTCTACTTTTCTGTGCAAATACTTTCCAGCCTCCAATTTTAGACAATGCTCTTGTTCCAAGATGTTGATTGTCTAATCTGCTTGCAATGTTTAGGTGCAAAGTGACTAATTTTTTTTTCTTGTTTCACTCCACAGTTCCCTTCCACGCCACAGGAATGGCAGACTGTGGCCTCCCACTTTGCCAGCCGTTGGGACTTTCCTAACTGCGGAGGGGCAATTGATGGGAAACACGTCCGCATCGTCCCACCGCCCAACTCGGGGTCCTACTATTATAATTATAAAGGGTTTAATAGTGTAGTGATGTTGGCGGTGGTGTCGGCAACATACGAGTT
Organism: Lithobates sylvaticus; assembly: GCA_028564925.1. Taxonomy (NCBI): domain Eukaryota; kingdom Metazoa; phylum Chordata; class Amphibia; order Anura; family Ranidae; genus Lithobates; species Lithobates sylvaticus. The sequence continues at coordinate 483,649,563 of CM053028.1, forward strand.
TATGTATGTGGACGTGGGGATGAACGGCCGGATATCGGATGGTGGGGCCATTACGCACACGGAGTTCTACTGGCGTCTCCAAAGTGGCAGTCTGTGCTTGCCACCTCCAGAGGAGAATGCCGAAGGACTCCCCTTCGTCTTTGTCGCAGATGAAGCGTTTGCGTTGACTCCCCATGTGATGAGGCCGTTCCCGATGAGGACCCTCACCCCGGACCAGAGGGTCTTCAACTACAGGCTGTCCAGAGCCAGAAGAGTTGTGGAGAACGCTTTTGGCATCCTGGCCAGCCGCTTCCGCCTGTTCCTGACGGCATTTAACTTGGCGGAATACAAACTGAACCACATAGTTCTTGCCTGTTGCATATTGCACAACTTCCTCAAAAGACATAACAGGAACTATGTGGTGCCCGTTGGCCCAGATGTGGAGGGCCCTCCAAATGCCGAACTCACAGCCCTTCGAGTGGCACGTCCAGGCTTGCCCCCTCTAAATGCCCGTGTGGTCCGGGACCAATATATGCAGTACTTTGTGGGTAGGGGGGCCATTGCTCTGCCTGACGATGTGTGAGAGGCATTTTTTAATAAATCTGATATTTTAACCAACCTATGATTTCATGTCATTTCAGTCTTCTTTTTAGCTTATTTTACTTTGACATTTTTTCCCTTTGCCTTCGACAGTGGGAATGCACTTTCTGGGCAAAAGGAGGTAACAGTCTCTTCTTCCCAAAAGATTATTCTCATGTTGTGTGTTTGCTACCTAATCTTTGGTCTAGAGAAGGTTTGTACTGCATAACTGACACCCAAAATACTCCTTTTCATCACCAGGTCTGACATGTGTGTATTCTCCAAAATGCTGTGCTCCGTGTTTTCGTACAAAGCACTGTGGGTGTCATTTACATAAGTCAAATCCGCTATGCTCTACAAGTGCATTGAAAAAGTTCCCCGGGAAAGAAAATTGGAGTGCAAAGTGGATTTGCCTTTAGTAAATAACACCCATTGCCCCCCATATCCTTTTCATTTTACATACATAATGCATTGTGTTTTTTAAATAAGGAAGCCACACATTTAGAAAAATAAAAGTTTACTAGGAAAACATTCCCAAGTGCGTTTACAATCTTCACGCCAAAACTGACAACATCTTGGTTATTTACAACATTGTTTACAAACATTCCGCAATTGGTAAAACCAGGCATGGAGCAAAACAGAACCTAGGAACTTGGAAAGTTCAACTTTGTAAAGTGAAGACAAGATCAGACATGACTATATGTTCAAAGTGTGTTTGATCTTGCCTTCATCACATGGGGGGGTCACCCCCGAAAAGTGGAAATTTGGAACATGCACACAATTTGGGACTGAAAATGGTCATTAGATGGTAAAACACATGCCTAGAAGCTTCAAAAGTGCCATTTTCCATCATGGGGATGAATGGACGTTTTTTGGGGGTGCAACCCCTTCACCACAACCACTTTCGTAGTTCGTAAAGTGTTTGCACCCCCAAAAAAACGTTGCCATTCATCCACCATGGTGGGAGCTAGCACATGTGGACACAATGTGTGCATGTTCCAAATTTCAGACAGTTTTTAAGTTGCAAATGTGTTCTGAAGCTGGCACAAATGTGTGTTAATTACTTGGTGCGTTTTCATATTTTTCCTAAAATATCAATGATGTTCTTCAATTTTTGTTGAACATCATTGATGTTTTGCTTTATGTAATCTAGATCTCTATTGCAGACCATTATCTCTCCGATGAGTACGTGGGCACTCTCTGTGGTAAAGTGCGATTTTTCTTCCACAACATCCACGTCACCTAAAAACCACAAACAAACAAAAATGGGGTGTTGGAAATGAGGCAGCCATACATGGATTAGCTTACCAGTAGCTGTGTTCTCCCACACTCACCTGTTGTGGTGACAATTTCTCCAAGTTCGATGATCTCTCCTTCCTCCTCCTCCTCCTCCTCTGCTTCTGCTCTTTCCCCTTTTTTGGTAGGTGTTGGTTTGGGGGTTTCCTCAGACGGCCCAAGTTTTCGCTCCCCTATGAGAATGTCCAAAAGGAAGATTTAGCAACACAAGCTATTGAGGGCAGAAATAGGAAATGACAAACATTGCTTGAAAGTGACGGACACTATTTTAGTTTGGCCAGTTACAAATGTCAACTACATGAATGAAGTCACTTTGTAAAGGTGCTAAACTGACTAGCTTTTTGGTAGAAGTTTGTGTGATGGAGACCCCCCTCTAGTATCCACTGGAGCACATGTGTGGAAAAGCATAATAAAAAGGGGGTTTGGGTGTCCCAGCACTAGTGCTCTAGAGTCCAGATGGGTAAACAGCTACTGAGTGACCTCTCCTTTACATTGAATAAATTGGCTTTACATTCTTGATGACATTTCTAGTGAGAACAAACTTCCTTTCCCCAAAAAAACACCAAACATCGTATTATAAGTGGCCGAACGATCGAGGTTGCGTACGATCGAATGCACACACACACGACCATGACAGTGGCAGAAAGATCGAGGCTGAGTACGATCGAATGCACAGACGAACCTGAAAGTGGCCATTTTGGAATGTACAACTTGGTAAAAATCAAAACACAATGGAGCAGTATGCAAGCAAGAAATCAAACACAAAACACAACTACTTACTTTTTTGAAGAATTCTCTTGATCTTTCTGTACTGATCGGCCTCCCTCAGTTTCAGGTCTGACCAGCGTTTCCTGAGTTGCTCCTTGGATCGTTGTACCCCAAAATTATTGTACAGCCTTCTCACAACTTTAGACATGATCTTGGCCTTGCGGACATTGGGGTTGAGGTAAGGCCCATACTTCCCATCATCGTCGCTCCTCTTTAATATGTCCACCATCTCCAACATTTCTCCAAATGACATATTGGAGGCCTTGAATTTCAGGTTCCGGGATCGGGACGTTTCTGCCTCCGGACTTTCCTCGTCCTCCTCCTCGTTGGTGGGATATTTGTGGCGCACCTGCTGTGTCCCCGCCATGTGCTCTCCCCACTACGCCGTAAAGAGAAGGGGTGGGGAATAGACGAGAAAGATCGTCAGGGGCGGGCGGAGTTTGAAGCATGCGCAGTGTATATAAAACGTCACACGCCTGTGTCGTAGCCACGATCTGGGAGACGAGGGGAGAGAAAACTCACACGAGACGATCGCTACAAACGAAGGTACAATTTAACGTTGGTACATAACTAGCCTAGACTGATTTGAACTTGAGGCTTCTTTATGGAGAAGATTAGGAGAGTTTAGCCTGACATAATTTATAGGGTTTGGTGTGTTGTTGTGTCTTGCAGAGATTGATATGAAGGGATTCAACGACATGAGTTTTCTCCCCCTCTTCATTGCCAAATACAGGGATTTTCCCATATTGTGGCAGGGTATACACCCACATTACACCAACAAACCAAAGAGGCACGCAGCCCTGGAGGAACTTGTGGAATTTGTCAAGCCAAGGTTCCCCACGGCAACTGTTGATGATATTAGAAAGAAAATTGGCAGCCTGAGGAGTGCGTATATCAGGGAGAGGAAGAAGGTCGTGAAGTCTGAGGAAACTGCAACTTCAGCAGATGAGGTCTATGTCCCCAAGCTCTGGTACTATCAGAGTCTCCATTTTCTGAAGGACCAGGCTGATGTCACGGAGCCAACCTCAACTCCTCCTTCCACGCTTCCTTGCGCACAGCCCACCCCTGATGAGGCTTCCGAGGAGCAACCTGGGCCTTCCAGTCTGGAAGAGGTGGAGGAGCCCAGCTTGTTCCAGGTATAGTAGTTTTGTTACCATTTATGGGAATAATGAATGATGTTCACTTAATTCAGGATCGCCAATTGCTTAGTTCCTAACGTGTTTGACATATCAACAGACAGTGGTGTGGGAGACATTTGGGGCCAGAATCTAAACTGCTGGGCTGAGAATTGTATGGTTTTCTATTTGTAAACATTTTGCACCAGTCACTAGATGAGAATTGTGTGTGTTTGATGAACAAATAACTGAAACTATGTCCCTTTTTCCTACACAGGAAGACCTCAGCCAGGAGGTGGCTGTGGAAGGTGGCAGTCAGGAGGAGGCAGGGGTTAGTGGCAGCCACCAGCTGGGTAGTGGCAGCCAAGAGGGGGCTAGGCCTCGGAGCCTGACTGACACCCAAACCCCTCCCCTCCGCCCTCCGTACAAAAGGGCGAGAAGGGGGGGTTATGCGGCACAGTCAGCGCTCCGGATGATCAGAGAGGCTTCAGACTCCCTACATGCCACACCCGCCGACGAGGAGACCTTTGGCTCGGTGGTTGTCACAAAAATGATGGGTATGGAGGTGGGGCAACGCAACATGTGTGAGGGGCTCATCCTCCATGTCCTAAATAAGGGTAGGGCTGGGGAGATGACCCCAGTCACACATGTTTGCCATAGTTACCATGCTCCGCCTCCTCCTCCTCCTCCTCCTCCTTCTGCCACCCCACCAGCACGACAGCCACAGCGTGGAAGGAAGCGTGGAAGGAAGACCTGAGAGTGACGACCTGCAATCAGTCTGGTGTGAGAGAAGATGGAGCCTCTTGTAGTACCAGAGCCTGGGGACCTAGATGGCATCTGCTGCAGTTCCGGATACTTTGGACTTCACGACCAGATTGCACTCCCCTTAATATACGTACTCCTCAGGCCCCCAATTTTCTACGCTTGGACAATGATGGTTGCCGTGGGGGGCCAAGACTTTGCAAATTCCCCAAGTTTCACCATGGCTGCGTTCCTCTTTGGTTTGTTGGTGTGACCTAAATAAAGGTTTTTTTGATTTGAAATAATCATTCACTATTGTGTTTTACAAACAACCTCCTAGTAAATTTAAGCAAGAAATACAAATGTAAATAATGTGTTTTTGGTAATTTGAGACACACAACCCCCCTCCAAAAAAAAAAAAAAAAAAACATTCAAATATGTATTCCCCAAAAAAAAAAAAAAAAGACAAATCATGGTAAAAAAATAACAAAGATTCTTTTCCGTTCAGAGTAAAAATAAACATGTAGTGTATAAATGCTGCAAAGTAATAAAGAAGTAAGTTTGTGAGAAGTGCGGGTGAATAGGAGCAGCTAAAACATGTCATTCTTGTTGCATTGTAAAGAAAAAGAGAATGCGCTGCATTAAAGACATTTTAACATTGCAGCGTGACGAATGTGCTGTGTCGATTAGGAAAGGTAGTTTTACCTGACCGAGCGCTTCCGTCACAGAATTTCTTCTGAGCATGCGTAGCACTTTGTCCGTCGGACAAGCGTACACACGCTCGGATTTGGTGTGATCGGACCGGGTTGACGGGAAATCTTTCCAGCAGGAGATAAGACTTTGTCCGACGGACAAACCGACGAAAACACTGTCCGATGGTGCATACACACGGTCTGATTTTTCAACAACCTTGTCCGATCGGACCAAATTGATGAAAAAGTCCGACCGTGTGTATGGGGCTTTACAGATTTGCCTTGGTGACGGTGTATGGATAGAATCACATCACTAAGAAATTTATGGACTTTGAATTGATTGACTATTTGTTGAGATTACCACTTTCAATATTTAGTTGTTAATGTTGTACTGGATACATTTGATTTGTCAATTAGCATTATGCACTTTATTATATTGGTCTAATCACAAATGTATAACAATAACTAACTGTTTATTAGTCTAGCACTTTATATTAGCGCCCCCTAACACATATCACTCCAAAACTAAAAGTTAGCACATTGCACTTTAAGGGGAGCAGCTATAAATATTATTATTCATTTTGCAATTTTTTTTTTCTGTAGCATGAGGTTCAAATTACTATTTTACCACTGGAACACTATTATGTGCCTCCTTGTCAGAAACCTCTCCCTGCATTACACCTAATCTGTCTCTAGCCAGTAAGTTCTCATGATATTTCAGCATCCAGTCAGGCAGCCGTCCTTCCCAAGGTAACCCTAACAAAGGGTTACGGGTGTAGAAGCTTGTCTCCAGAATGTAATGTTAATGAGAGGAAACTCAACCTGTCCTTAGGACAAATTTACCATGACATTGTTCAGAAACCCTTTTTAGTCAGCAATGAGGCCCGCTCCCGAGAAATGTCTATAGAAAAGGTATAAAATATAAAAAAAATATGTATACTGTGTGAATGGGAACACATAACAAACATCTAGTGAGGTTTTCTCAAATTTTACTGCAAAAGTGAAACTATACTTTAACCACTTCAAGACCACAATACGTATGTATACGTTGTGGCTATCAGGCATAACCCCGGTATTTTTTTTCAGCCGCTGGAATGCTTTCCAAAGCTGCTTCCGAAGGGGACGTCCATCCGACGGTGTAGCCGGCTGGTCCTACAACGTCGGATGGATGTGTAGGACCAGATACTAGATCATCTTTGATCGTCTCTATGGCCTTGGAGGACCGGAGTGACGTCATGATGTCACTTCCGGTCCAGGGTGGAAGTAAACAATTTTTTTAAAGGTCTTTTTGACCCCAGATCTTTCCATAAAGAGAACCTGTCATCCTTATTTCTATTACAAGGGATGTTTACATTCCTTGCCAAAAGAGTAAAAGTGATCAAAAAATAATAATTAAAGGGATAGTGTAAAAATAAAAAGTAAAATAAATTAGAAAAAAAGTAAAGCGCCCCCCCATACGTAAGTCACGCTTGCATAAGTAAATGGTGTTCTCACCACACATGTGAAATATTGTCACCAATGTTAGAGCAAGAGCAATAATTCTAGTGCTAGACTTCCTCTGTAACGCTAAACAGGTAACCTGTTAGGCATTTAAAACATTGCCTATGGAGATTTTAATCACCGCATTTTGTCACCATTCCACCAGCCTGCACAATTTTAAAGCGTGACATGTTGGGTATCTATTTACTCATCTTTCATACTTTACTAAAAAATTGGGGTATATGTATTGTGTTTTGTTTTTAAATTTATTAAAGTGTATTTAAAAAAAAAACAGCATCTGAAAAATGGCTGCGCAAATTCCATGTGACATAAAAAATCACCATTTTATTCCCTAGGGTCGCTGCTAAAAAACAGTATAATGTGTGGGGGGTTATAAGTACAGTAGTTTTCGAGCAAAAAATACCGATTTAAACTTGTAAACAAAAAGTGCCAGAAAAAGCCTGGTCTTAAAGTGGTCAAAATGGTTGTAAACCCTTACATACAGTATACCCAGTGAAAGGACGATCCGCAGGTGATACAGAGATGAAACAAATCCTCCCAAATAAGTTGTACCTGTCTATCTGCAGCCCTCTCTTCTCTACATCCACTCAAAGTGCTGAATTTATAAGCGTGTGTAAGAGTTCAGAAAAAAGGGGGCGAAGAACTGAAGTTACACTTTGCAGTGCTTTGTGTGGAGAGGTCTGAGAGAGAGAAGAGACACCCCCCCCCCTTTATACACACACACACAGGAACAGAGCGGAGGCTATCAATCAGCTGGAGCTCCCTCCCCTATCACCATTTTTCTCTTGGTGTCAGGAAAAATTGTCTGAAGTTTTTAATGCTGATAGCAGAGGAACGAAGCAGCAGACAAAAGTGACACTTAGGCCCCTTTCACACTGGGGCTCCTATTTTAGCGCTGCTTTACCGTTGTTTTACCATTGGGGTATTCGGTGCGGTTTTAACCCCCGCTAGCGGCCGAAAAAGGGTTAAAATCCCCCGCAAGGCGGCGCTTTGCGGCGGTATTGCTGCAGTATTACCGCGGTGTCCCATTGAAATCAATGGGTAGGAGCGGTATAGGAGCGGTGAATACACTGCTCCTATACCGCTCCAAAGATGCTGCTAGCAGGACTTTTTTGACCGTCCTGCTAGCGCACCTCTCCAGTGTGAAAGCCCGCTGGCTTTCACACTGGAGTGAATGGAGCCAGATTTTTTCAGGCGGTGTACAGGCGCTATTTTTAGCGCTGTACCGCCTGAAAAACTCCCCAGTGTGAAAGGGGCCTTAGTGCTCCTATTTGAAACAAGTACACACTATAGAGGGATTTACTTTGTTCATATTTCATGTCTAAGGTTTACAGCCACTTTAAGCATACACCGTGTCCACCATCCCTTGAGATTATTTTCCACCCAGTGAACAGGTCAGTTCCTCCTACTCACTACTTAAATAGAAACAATGATAAGTCTTATTATCTGATGTTCGAGCTAATCAAGGAGATGAATTTGATGGAATAAACGTTCTGTTTCTCAGCTACTGGTAGACACAAGGTTAGTGAAGGTTTAGCTGGAGCTCATGGATAAATGAAAGATTTAATTTTCCCAATTTAGTGACATTTCTGCTGGGAGTCAGCGGCCTCCCCGGTGCTCTCTAGCCGGGATATATTTCATAAAACATTACATATAAGCAGCTCACGGTTACAAAGCAATTAGATGCAAATAATTGAAACTGGGAATGAAGGGAGGAGAGGTTAATTGCTCTGATTAGCTATATCAAATTAGATCATTTGGCGGATGAGGATTGCTTTTCCTGCTTTACAGAACCACGTTCACTTTCACGTTTTAGCATCAAATAAACACATTAGCATCTCAACAATGGCTTACTAAGCTTGTTTATATTTGATTGTTTGAGGGAGGAATTTGGGCTTTTTTATGCTGATAAATAGGTAGACATGTAGGTGATACAGAGGCCAATAGAAGGAGTAGCCAGCTCCGAACGCGTAGCCTTTAATCACTGCAGCCCTGATTGACAAGATTCCAACCCTGCCTAGGTCCAATCAGATGCCGGTGACATCACTTCCTGTTCCACAGTCCATGCTGGTCTGTGTGGAGCTGCTTGGTTGGCTTGGTTCCTTTTCTCCTGGAAACAAATCCATTCCAGTCAGCTGCTCAATCCTTTCCAGCTATCCGAAACAGAGGTGGGACCCACAGAGCCATGTGGAATGCCAGGACTGCACTTTACTTTGACGAGCATGCATTTTCTATCATCTTGTAAGCGCCTCCCCCTCCCTGTTTTTTCCTTAAATGTAGGTGATACAAGTTGTGCTACACAGTAAACAAGGGCCTAAGTAAGTAAGTCGCATAGTCAACTAAAAAACATACATGTAAATTCTACCCTCATCTATTCAAGACTAAAATAACTTTTGCCTGCTGTCAGGCTTTCAGCTACACATCATGGTTTATTGAGCCTTTTAGTCTTTGATGACCCATATTAACAATCATTTTCCAATCATTTTCCAAGCTTCAGCCATTGTAACTAAAATGCCAGGTGGATGTACCCATATGTTCTTTTGTTTACCTCATGTACGCAAAGCCACTACTCTCAATGTCATTAGACAGCACAGGGCAACATCTAAAGTCACACAGCCAATAGAAGCGGCCATGTGCCATATGATTGCTGTGACAAACTTTTACAGAGCTCACCAGTATAAACAATGTACAGGGAGTCCCGAGTTACGAACATCTGACTTGCGAACGACTCCTACTTACGAAAACATCGGAAAACGACGTTGGAAACAGCGTAAAACATCAGAAAATTACGTTGGAAAACGACGTTGGAAAATGACGTCGGAAAACATCGGAAACGCCGTTCTGCGTCGAACAAATCCAACTTCAGAACAAACAGGCAGTCCCTAACCTGTTCGTAACTCAGGGACTGCCTGTAGTACTGTTTACAGTGGTGAACTCTCACCTTCTCACAACAGAGGAACTCAACTTTTCATCCTTTTAACTATCTCACTAATAACAGACTTGCACTTGGCTTTAGGGGTGACTTTTGAAGGCTAAGAGCACCTTCATTTAATTTTGGACCTCTTCCGTACCAGCATGATTCTTCATTTGCAAAAAATGTGTCTTCATTTGTGGCAAAAAATGAAATCATTTCCAAAAGGGGTCATTTGGAGTTGTTTATAATGTCCTGGCATTTTTATTTGGTACACTATATTTTCAAAAGTATTGTGACACCCGCCTTTACACGCACATGAACTTTAATGGCACCCCAGTCTTAGTCTGTAGTGGAGGTTGGGTTGAGGTCAGCAGCCCACAGTTCCTCTACCCCAAACTCGCTCATCCATGTCTTTATGGACATTGCTTTGTGCACTGGTCCAAACCATTTGGTGGAGGGGGGATTATGGTGTGGGGTTGTTTTTCAGGGGTTGGGCTTGGACCCTTGGTTTTAATGAAGGGAACTCTTAAGGCGTCGGCATTTTAAGAAATTTTGGACAATTTCATGCTCCCAACTTTATGGGAACAGTTTGGGGATGGCCCCTTCCTGTTCCAATATGACTGCGCACCAGTGCACAAACAAGATCCATAATGACATGGTGGAGGAACTTGACTGGGTTGCACAGAGTACTGACTTCAACCCAGTAGAACACATTTGGGATGAATTAGAGCAGAGACTACGAGCCAGGCCTTCTCATCCAACATCAGTGCCTGGCCCCCAAATGTGCTTCTGGAAGAATGGTCAAAAATGTTCATAGACACACTAAGCCTTGTGGACAGCCTTCCCAGAAGCTGTTATAGCTGCAAAGGGTGGGCCAACTCAATATTGAACCCTACGGACTAAGACTAGGATGCCATTAAAGTTCATGTGCATGTAAAAGCAGGCGCCCCAATACCTTTCACAACATAGAGTATGTGTTATACTAGAAAGCAAGTATGTACATTTTTTTTAAACACCAAAAGAAAGATCTAACTGTCTCAAGGAATTATATAAAAATGTATTTGGGTATAGTGTTGCATAACAGAGTAATTGTCAGGCAAACCATCACAGCATTGAAAACTGAAAAATGGCATGAACAGGAACAGGGTGTAACATGACTGAAGTGGTTAAGGAAGTTCAGAAAAAGAAACTTGCACAGCCATGACTATCCTTAGGAGACCTCATTAATCTGTGATAACTCCTGCTTTGCATAGTTGCCATTAGCCCTGATTTCCTGTGAGAGGCCTAGGTTTTTCAAAATTCTAATTTGTATTCGTTCTATGAGGAAGATATTCATAATCTGCCCAGCATGTAGGGGTCCTTTACATTTAGGGAACCCCTACTATGCCTGGAACATCCACCCATCACTCCTGACTGGTGTACAGAATAGGAACCCATTACTGATACAGTATCTCACAAAAGTGAGTACACCCCTCAAATTTTTGTAAATATTTTATTATATCTTTTCATGTGACAACACTGAAGAAATTACACTTTGCTACAATGTAAAGTAGTGAGTGTACAGCTTGTATAACAGTGTAAATTAGCTGTCCCCTCAAAATAACTCAACACACATTAATGTCTAAACCGCTGGCAACAAAAGTGAGTACACCCCCTAAGTGAAAATATCCAAATTGGGCCCAAATTGTCAATATTTTGTGTGGCCACCATTATTTTCCAGCAATGCCTTAACCCTCTTGGGCATGGAGTTCACCAGAGCTTCACAGGTTGCCACTGGAGTCCTCTTCCACTCATCCATAACAACTTCACGGAGCTGGTGGGTGTTAGAGACCTTGCGCTCCTCCACCTTCCATTTATGGATGTCCCACAGATGCTCAATAGGGGTTAGGTCTGGAGACATGCTTGGCCAGTCCATCACCTTTACCCTCAGCTTCTTTAGCAAGGCAGTGGTCGTCTTGGAGGTGTGATCATTATCATGTTGGAATAATGCCCTGCGGCCCAGTGTCCGAAGGGAGGGGATCATGCTCTGCTTTAGTATGTCATAGTACATGTTGGCATTCATGGTTCCCTCAATGAACTGTAGTTCCCCAGTGTTGGCAGCACCTATGCAGCCCCAGACCACGACACTCCCATCACCATGCTTGACTGTAGGCAAGACACACTTGTCTTTGTACTCCTCACCTGGTTGCCGCCACACACGCTTGACACCATCTGAACCAATAAGTTTAAGTTGGTCTCATCAGACCACAGGACAAGGTTCTAGTAATCCATGTCCTTATTCTTCTTATCTTCAGCAAATTGTTTGTGGGCTTTCGTCTGCATCATCTTTAGAAGAGGCTTCCTTCTGGGACGACAGCCATGCAGACTAATTTGATGCAGTGTGCGGAGTATGGTCTGAGCAATGACAGGCTGACCCCCCACCCCTTCAACCTCTGTAGCAATGCTGGTAGCACTCATACATCTATTTCCCAAAGACAACCTCTGGATATGACGCTGAGCATGTGCATCAACTTCTTTGGTCGACCATGGTGAGGCCTGTTCTGAGTGGAACCTGTCCTGTTAAACCATTGTATTGGTCTTGGCCACCGTGCTGCAGCTCAGTTTAAGGGTCTTGGCAATCTTCTTATAGCCTAGGCCATCTTTATATAGAGCAACAATTATTTTTTCAGATTCTCAGAGAGTTCTTTGGCATGAGGTGCCATGTTGAACTTCCAGTGACCAGTATGAGAGCGTGAGAGAGATAACACTAAATTTAATACACCTGCTCCCCATTCGCAGCTGGGAGGTAAAAATTACTAATTGGGCCCAATTTGGAAATTTTTACTTAGGGGTGTACTCGATTTTGTTGCCAGCGGTTTAGATGTTAATGGCTGTGTGTTGAGTTATTTTGAGGGGACAACAAATTTACACTGTTATACAAGCTGTACACTCACTACTTTACATTGTAGTAAAGTGTAATTTCTTCAGTGTTGTCACATAAAAAGATATAATAAAATATTTAAAAAAATGTGAGGGGTGTACTCACTTTTGTGAGATACTGTAAAGGTGATAATGGGGTGCATATGTGGGTCTCTAAGCAAACTGATAAAGGGTCCAAAAGACCAATACACAGAAAATGTGATTGGTTTGCTTGGGATAAATTGTCTATTCATTAGGATTTGTCTAAACCAACCCCATTTTCCTAGTAAAAATGATTGTAAATGCACGTTGGCTTGTGTCACATTTTCTAGTCGATTACAGTATATTGTGCTTGAACACATTCTCCTCTCCTTACCTCGGTTTTATAAGCCCTTTTGTGAAAGTCATTTCATATTCCACAGAGCCAATGGTGCTTGAACTGCTTTTCAGATGAAATAAAACTCTTCAAACTGCGTTTCTGTAAATAATAATTATACCCTTCAACTAAGCTAATACTCAATGTGTACGGAGGCAGACAAAGTAAAAATATTTGTGTACAACTTCATTGTAAAAAAAAAAAATTGGCATAAAAATTTGCTTAATTGAATTGTACTTTAAACAGAAGTCCCCTTTCACATGGGTGGCAGCAGAATTTACCGCCCCTCTGAAAAGTGATCCACAGCGGATCGTTTTCAGAGTCAGTTGAGCGGTAGTTTGCAAGTGTTCAAGAGGTGATACTGCTGCCTCCTGAATGCCTGTATTTTCTATGAGGGGGGTTTACATTGAAATACTTTGGCACAGCTGCATGAAAAGCGGTTGGGCAATGGTACTATTGACTTCAATAGCCATATTTGGCAAGCGGTACCACCTGCCAAATGCGGAATGCTTCGTTAAATTTGCCACACCATGAAGTGAAGCATCATGAACACAACAAGAGCTGACTGGCCACCATGTTAACTTCTAAATAGGTGGTTGGGGAAGACGCAGATGAACTGCTTGTTTTTTTGATTGCCTCTTTGGTGCCTGTGTGAACTTAGCTCTGTGTAAGACATCTCCCCCCATTCACCCCTCCCTTCATGGCAGCAGAGCAAAGGACAAATCAGGGAGCAGAAGAGCTAGCCAACCAATCTTATAGTATAGACCAGTGATGGCAAACCTTGGCACCCCAGATGTTTTGGAACTACATTTCCCATGATGCTCAACTACACTGCAGAGTGCATGAGCATCATGGGGAATGTAGTTCCAAAACATCTGGGGTGCCAAGGTTCGCCATCACTGGTATAGACTGTGATACAGAGCGCTTGGGATCATGGAAGATGTAGTCCAAAATGGCATCTCTATAAGGCAGGAATTGAAATTCTGAACTACCAATCCAGATAGACTCTGAGACTCAGGAGGGGGAAAACACAGGCCTGCTGCAACGTACGCTGGGGCATGTAGTCTGCTATACTGTGTGAGATGGCTGTAGAACAACAGATATCAATAGACTTGGAGACATCAGGAGGTGTGAGGGAGGAATTTTACTGTCTGCCTGGGAAGAGTTTGTTGCTTTTGCACCCAGGGTCCCAGGGAGTAAAGAACTCTACCAGTCCGGGACTCTCGCCCAAGAGCCAGTCAGAGAGGGGGCATGGTGCCAGACCGGAGAAGGGAGCGGGCATTCAGACTAGAGTGCTGAGTGCACAGGAAGTCCCCTTACAGTGCAGCCTTCATCTGCATCCACAGCCACACAAAGTGGGTTGGCCTATCTTTATCTGCATCTACAGCCACACAGAGTGGGTTTGCTGGAGTCAAGCCGTCTATCCGTGAGGGGCTCCTTTGCCGTCAGTACCCACAGCTGAAGCGCAGGATTGGCGATAGGGTTGCCAACTCACCAAACACTCTCCACCATTTAACAAAGCTAACACAGTTTGCCATTTGATTCCTAAGACACTACCCTCATTTTGCAGAATGCTGCAGAGCAGTGCCACATCACCTGTTTTGGATATGCTATTAGCTCAGATCCACTTAACCCCTCCCTGCACTTGTTGCTTGCCCTTTTCATTACCAGTTCAGAGCCTTGGTATGAACTTTCATTTACAGAGCTGGAGGAAGTATCAATGGACTACAAATATTGTGATGTTGCCACACTTGTGATCTGTGAGTCCCTCTGCCGTGGTGAAAGATGGGACTTGTAGTCTTTTCATTTACAGATCCTGTGAATTAATTATGCAGTTGTATTGGTAGAACCACATACAGCCCCACCAGATTCCAAAATGCACAGGGCGCTCCAGGGGGAAAAAGACTCTGGAATCAGTGTGTGTGTGTAGGGGGTTATAAACTGTGAGCATATTTAAATTTACACCTTAAATCAGAAAGGTGGACTTTAAAAAGTCTGTCATGTTTTATTGTGGTTGAAATTGGGCATTTATAATACTGGAGTAAAGCGCTGATGTGTCGGATAGCAACCAAATAGCAACCAAGTAAAATATCTTCTATTTTTGAGCATTCACCAGATAGATCACAGCTGGAATTGGATTGCCATAGACAGCCTACCTCCCTCTCCTCCAGGTTTGCAATTCACTCTCCAGAGGTCTGCATAATAGTCTGGAATCCCAACTGTTTACCTGCTAGTCGTGTTTTATAATGTTTCTGTGTTAGCATATTTACCAAGCTCTTTGCTCTACTGCAGATTAGGGCCGGAAAAGAGAATTACTCAGCAGCTGACATCTTGATGCATCTCAGGCTTCTTGTTGAAGAATAAGTATTACATGGCTCTGGGGCTAATGACCAGCTGCTCCTCCAAAATACAATTTAATGTGATGAATAAAATATAATAAAGTTAAAAAAAACTTTCATTTGCACTAAACATGATAACAACAGCCTTTTAAAATGCACCTGTAGTAAACATAATACTGCTGAAGAGAGTGGTGGGGGCAGACATTGTATTCAGCCTTTCAGTGATTTTTTTGAAGTTTAACGATTGAAAATATAAAGGATTTGCTAGATCAGTGTAATCCACATTAACCAGTTATTCCCTACAGACCTTGCTTGCTATTAGCTGTAGGTCCCCCAGCATTTTCTGACAAGACATTGCTCATGGTAAAAGGGAATATTGCTATTGGAAGTAAGAAGGACAAATGATAATGGCGCTTGATACATGTCTAACACAGCAGTTCCATTCTCAGCTCCAAGGTGACAACAGAACAGGTTATTTCTCATGTTCACATGAATCCATGAGGATTTTCTCAGTCTGAGATAGTTGTATTTTCTCTGGCTGGATACCAATAAATTTTCTTTTTTGCTGCATGGAGACTGAGCATCGCTGCTCCTGTGTGCTGAGGACTGGAGTTGCTCCAGATAAATCCAGAAGTGAGCTGACGTGTGAACAGGAGACCCCTGTTGCTGTATTGCTGGGACTGGTGAGATGACACTGCTGCCATTAAGCTGTTACTTTTAGCAGAGACTGAGCACATAGGGACTGGCCATCTAACAAGCAGCATTATTTACTACATGCAGACTTTACTGGGACTGCACTCATGTGCTCCACCATAAAGACTTGGCCCCAGCGCTAGCCAGATGAAGAACTAGGTCTAAAGACTGCTCACTCAAATAGCTGCTTCACCAAAACTTTGCCGATTGTTCATAGTAAGAGGTAGCTCTTAGGAAGTTTTACATTTCATTGCTGCCATTCATGTATAGCGCTCTCTAAAGTGGATATAGCAGAGGAGTTATCGCAGTATTGATTACCATTGCTGTTACTGTTTTCGAATGCCATTACTTATTGCTGATTTTGTGGATTATCAGGTTTACTCTAATTTAGCTACATAGAACTCCATTCTATGCTGCTACAGCCTAGTGATCATACTGTCTAGTGAATTGTAAATTACCTAATCCTTTACTTATTATGTACATACTGCTATTTACTGCAACCTGACACAATATATTGGGTTAATTTACTGCTAACCAGTCTGATGTGTTCTTTTTTATACTGGACCTTAGTTTTGTGCAGGGTATCTATAGCTGTGCAGGGTATGTATACCAGTAAGGTAGAGGATATTAGGTCTTTGGTGGACTTGTAGAATTCAAGTGTGAAACCATCTGGGGCTTTACCGTTTGCCAGCTTCCTAATTGCTAACGTTATTTCCTCCTTAGTGATCGGAGAGTTTAAAATTTTGAGATGATCAGGATCTATCTTTGGTAGGTCTACTACAGATTCAAGCCATTTAATCGCTTCCTCTGCATCAAAGGGGTCGTCTGCATACAGATTGGTATAGAATTTTTCTAGGGTTTTATTTCTTTCTTTTGGGGAGAAGGATAGAGTGCCATCTACGTTCTTTAAGGATGTAATGTGTGTTGGATGGTACATGCCCTTACTTAGTCTGGCTAATAGTTTCCCTGCCTTATTTCCGTGATTATGGTAATGTAATTCGATGTGTGATGACTTCACGTGTTAAAGATTGTTGGCCCATATGTCAAAAAGACACTTCTTCAGTCTTTGCCATGCCTTGAGGTTAGCTGGGGTATGTTGTTCGTTAAGCCGCGATTGACCTGCCCATACTAGAGCACTGGCCTCTTGGTATTTTTTCTGTGTGGTTCACTTGTATGCAGCTACAAAGGAGATTATTCTACCTTGTAAGAATTCTTTGCCTGTCTCCCAGAAAAGATTAGAAAACGCCGCATGTGAGGCGTTGGTTGAGGAATATTCTGACCAAGTGTTTTTTAACTTATGTTTGAAGTTTTAATTTTATTCTAAGTACTCTGGAAAGCACCCTTGGTAGGTGTTAGTGCAGGTTTAGATGTTGTCCAATGTTACCGAGATGGGGCTATGGTCTGATATAACCAGGTTGTGTACGTCAGATTCTCGTATAGTCAGAAGGAGGGAGGGGGTACAGAGAAAATAGTCCAGCCTAGCAAATGAGTTGTGGGCATGGGAGAAGAAAGTATATTCTTTATCTACTGGGTGTGATATCCGCCAAGGGTCTATGAGTTGTAAGGCATTCATCATAAGGTATAACTGTGTGTATTTTTCGGGTGGAGAGGGTCTTGACCTACTATGTCAGTGGGTCCTATCTTCTTGATTGCACATTGTTATTTTGACGTCACCCCCTATCAAGTGTCAAATTTGAGGCGCATTCAGGATCTGTGTAGATAACTTGCTGAAATACTTTTTATCAGGTAAGTTCGGGGCATATATATTAGTGATTAGTATCTCCTTCGTCAGGAATTTGAGGTGTACTGAGATTAGTCTCCCTTCCTTTTCTTTGTAGAGATTCATTCGTAAGTAAGGTTCTTGTGGAAAAGGATAAGTACCCCTGCTTTATGTCCCTTTGCCGATGAGCCTATTACCTTGCCTACCCACAACTTTTGCATACGGGAGAAGTCCCCTTTAGAGAGATGGGTTTCCTGGAGCAGGGCTATATCTGCTTTTAGTCTCTTTAGATGTCTAAGGATCTTCATTCTTTTCATCTGGGAACTCAACCTCTTAAAGGCACAGGCACACATATAAACGGAACAAAACGTAAACAAAAACGGATGAAAAAACGGACGTAAACGTGTGCATTTACGGATGTAAGCGGACAAAAAACGGATGAAAACGGACATTAACGGAACGGATGACGGATGAAAACGGATGAGACAACGGATATGTATAGAATGGGTCTGTAGATGTTTGAGTTCATCCTATGGCTAGGAAGTCTAAAGGCTTGCTTTTTGAATGGGTCTGTAGATGTTTGAGTTCATCCTATGGCTAGGAAGTCTAAAGGCTTGCTTTTTGATTACATAATGGGATTTATGAACTTGTGACTGACGGAATAAACCCTTGTTAGGAACCAGAAGGGAAGAAAGGACAGTAAGAAGAGAGAAACTTAAGCTAACATAAAGTAACATATAACTGTCTGACTTCACTTTTTTCCGTATGTCTCTCCACTACCGGTTGAGCTGCTAGTCCGCAAGCAGGTGGTGATCAAGTAGGCTCGGGTGCAGCCCCTCTGAGTTATTGGCCAACAGCGGGTGTGTGTCCAATATGACCTTAGCTGAGAGGACTATGTAGTGGGAGAGACTGGTAGGGGAGGTAGACAACTAGAGATCTAGAGAGGATAGCTAACATAGCTAATGAGACATGCTGAATGAATAGTTCATTTTGGCTAGTAATGAGTCTATGTGTTGCCTAGGGTAGAAGGACCGTACCTGACGGGAAGAAGGAGAAAGTCTGAAGTTTCCTTGTGAAGAGGGGGTTATTTACCCTTTTCCTGGAGGTTGCATAGAAGTCGAGATATGAGTTGCTCAGCAGAAATCAGTTGAGTCATTTGGGACAGTGGATGAATCCCTGGGCCCTTGTTTAGCTTTATCAGCATAGGTGTCTGCTGACGTTTGCCTGGGTTTGAGAGAGCGAAAGAATGATTCTGCCTTTTTGTGGTGTATGGAAGGCAAGTTGTTCTCCGTCTGAAGCTTGCAGCCGGAGAATTTCTGGGTAAACCAGGGTGAAGCGAATACATCTTTTGAAAATCTTTGAACAGATTGTTTGTAATTCTTTTCTTTTGTGGGAAACCTCTGCCGAGTAATCAGCAAAGATGAGTAGTTTATGTCTGTCAACTTCCACGAAACAGGCTTTGCGGAAATTCTGCAGAATATCTGTCCGGTCTGCGTAATTTGGGTATTCACCGATTACTGGTCTTGAGTGTTTGCGATCGTTCACTGGAGCTCCAATGTGCTGAGCTCTCTCAGCTACGCATCTATGGGTAATTCCTAGAGTCTCTGGGAGAAGTGTAGTGCAAATGTCCATTAGTGACCCATGCTTGTAAGTTTCAGGGAAGCCAATTATCCTTACATTGTTCCTCCTGGAGCAATTTTCTAAGTCCTCCATTGTATCATGTAGTTGCTGCTGGGCTTGTGTTTATTTCTCCATAGCTGTGCTCATGTGGTATTGATCATCTTCTTTGGAAGAAATGCGCTGTTCGGCTTATGTGAGTCTTTGTGAATGCTCCCCCAGATCTCTCCCTAATTGTGTAATGCCCGCAGTCACTGCTCTTTCTATGGCTGCTGTGATGGTAGGAGATAGGAGCGCTGCTACGGCTTGGGCAATCTTTTCATGAGAGCATGGTGGCTCCAGTCCTTCCATCTCACTGGCTTCCATTATTTCTGTATTGCTCTCAAAGGCCGTGGCTCTGACTGTCTCTTGTGGCCTTTGTTCTTCCTGAAGGGAGATGAGGGACGAGCTGCGCAAGCCATATTAGGTTCTGGAGCTGCCTGTGTGGGGGGGAGGAATGCCTTGAGCAGGATACACAGCTGGAGTGCGGCCTGGGAGAGCCCCCCGGGGGGTTTATATCAGATTTTTACCTGCAGGCTGAGCGGAGCCACTGGTCTCCTTGTCTGCTACATAGAGTACCCGGAACCAGCCTGAGTTTTGTGTTGGGGATAAATAGATTAGCAGTGTGCTAAACTATTCAACGAACAGCTCTGAAAGTCTCTATCTATGAGGAGAGGGGGTGTGTGCCTTTCCTCCAGCTGAATGCCCAGGCTTCACTGCAGTGCTAAACAGGAAAAGAAAATCTCCCAACAAGATCTGAACTTTCTAAAGTATATATAAAGACAGCAGATATACATGTAAAACTTATGTAGATTTGTTTCATCTCTGTTTATCATCCGATGTAATGCTTCAGGCAGTGAACTAGTAGTGTTTTTTGTAGAGGATCACAGCTTCGGACTTATATACATACTATGTAGTTATGTGGTTACACCTTATGGCAAAAGGAAGATAAAGGAACAAAGGTATGCTGCAGGATTAGTTGGGGTTTATTTAGAGAGTTTATATACAACCATAACTTAGGGTTCAAGAGAGTCAGCAAGGCAGTAGCAATTCAGTAGTACAAAGTTTATGCAGTACAGGTATACTTGCAGTGAGTTGTATTAGGCTGGTGGGGACACTCCGTGCGTCTGGTGTGATGGTGGTGAAGCGTTCATTTTTCCCAAAGCGAAGAGTAGTAAGTGGGGGCTCTGTCCGGCCCAAACGAAGAGGAGGAAGTGGGGCTCTATCCAGCCCAAACGAAGAGGATGAAGTGGGGCTCTATCCAGCCCAAACGAAGAGGAGGAGGTGGGGCTCTATCCGGCCCAAATGAAGAGAAGGAAGGGGGCTCTGTCCGGCTGAACGTGGGGTAGAGAGAGGGGCTCTGTCTGGCCCAAACGTGGAGTAGTTAGCTGCTGCGTGCGGATCGTGCACTTACGCCTGGTAACAGGTTCCTAGCACGAACGATGAGTAATTGGCGGCAGCTGTTTAAATAGGAACAAGAGAAGGTATCAGGTTATGTGGCTGAGACCTCATCAATGTGCTGCGGAGATAGTGGAGATGACTGAGCCCCCCAGTGGATGAGTCAGACATTACATCCGAGGCTGTTCACTTCACTGGGTATATGTGAGGGTTTACATCCACTTTTTGGCCTACATCCACAGTGCCCCAACAAATTGGCACTGTTTGCAGAGAGTTCTTTGATAATTGTGTACACCCATTATGACACTGCGCTGGGCTCAAACAGTTCCTACCATTCTTTGCACCATAGTGTAGAAAATACTCTGGTTGGAATTTCCTGTTACACTGCAGATTAGTGAGCAGACAGCTTTGGGAGGATTCACATTCCCTGTATCATGGGCTATAATAAAATATAATATTTATGACCGTATGTCTGTGTTAGCATAAAGGAGGGTGCTGACCAAAAGATTCTGGAGGTCAAGCCTAGAAATACCTGACTTTGTATATTAGCAAGAGGTACATTGCTACAGAAAGTCACAGGAATTGTTTCATTTTGGTTCTGATGTTACAGATGACACTTCTTGTACAAAGAGATATACGTGTCTCAAATACGTAAGATGGAAATAAACATTCTGGGAGTTATTTATTAAAACTGAAGAGCGCTAAATCTGGTGCAACAGAAACCAATCAGCTCCCAGGTTTTATTGGCAAAGCTTAATTGAAAAATTTGAAGTTAGAAGCTGATTGGCTACCATGCCCAGATGCACTAGATTAGAAGTGCTCCAGCTTTAGTAAATCAACCCCATTTTCACAAGTATTTGACTCCCTGTCATATGCCTACAGGGTCTGAGGTTGTGCTGTGCTGTGCTGTGCTGATAGTTCAATATATCTTCCAGTATTTAAACTTTCAGCAGTTATATAAGGAAGGCACTACATTGCCTTATTTACTTTACTTTGATGTGTTATTAATTATTCTAGCTTGGCACCCAGTTTCAGTACTGTTCTCTTCTTCATTATATCGGACTAAGAATTAATTGAGGCTTGCCACGCTTAATACATTGTTAAGGGGATTAGTCGCAAATGTAAACTGTTAACCCTGCCATTTCTAGCCAGTCTAAGATGTAAATGACCCATTGATTTAAATCTGTGAGAGGCCCAGAAGCATCAGTCAATTGGTTATCAGTTAGTGTATTAGTGCTGAGTGGCCACAGTAAAGTATACCTATAGACAGGACATACCAGTGGTGACAGTCTTATGTCTATAGCCCCATACACACGGTCGGACAATCCGCGGACCAGGTGCGTCGGATCCTGTCCGTCGTACTTTGTCCGATGTTGGTTTTGCGTACACACGGTCGGACAAAGTTGTCGAAAAATCCGATCATTCTGAACGTGGTGACGTTTGTTGCCTACGACGGGACTACGTAGAGGCTAGTAGCCAATAGCTTTGGTCTTGTAATGTGATCTGAGCATGCGTAGCACTTTGTCCGGTCGGACAACCGTACACACGATCGAATTTGGTGTGATCGGACCGGGTTGTAGGCAAATCTATCCAGCAGGAGATAAGACTTTGTCCGTCGGACAATTTGACGTACACTGTCCGATGGTGCATACACACGGTCGGATTTTTCGACAACATGGTCCGATCGGACAGAATCCATGAAAAAGTCCGACCGTGTGTATGGGGCTTATGAGTTGTGTGCATTAGCTTGGGACAACCACATTTAGGAGAAATGATTGATCATGCTCTTAATGCTATTGTTCATCCATGTTATGTGTGCAGTAAATTTGTTCAACCATATGTGACTCTTAGGAAATCTATGGGACCCATATTTGATATGCTTTAAAACCTTTTTTTACAAAATTCTCTTGGCAATTTTTTACAAGCTGAGTCGCCAGGTCATTCCTCAACCCTCCCCTATTGCTCAACTTGTGACTAACATGCGCATATCCATTTGTACACCCTAGGGTCAATTTAGACAGAAGTCAATAGACCTACCAACATGCCTTTGGAATGCAGGTGAAAACCAGAGTACCCAGAGGAAATCCACATGAACACAAAGCACATGCAAAGCCTATGCATACAGTGTCCTGCCTGAGATTCAAACAAATGATCCCAGTGCTGTAAGGTATACTGTAGGCACTAACCACTAACAGTACAAACAAATGACAACCACACCAACCTATAACTAGCCTTTGCTGCAAGGAGGAGCACATGGAAGAGCAATGCCTGTCAAAAAACAAACAACATTTCCCAGCTCACTTACCAGCCTGCCTGCAACAAACCCAATGACCCTATCTAACAATTCACGTTAAAACCAAGAGGTTAAAGACCTGTACACAATCCGAAAATCGGACGACAGATCATCTGCTTTTTTTTTTGCATGCTAGTCGCATATCGAAAATCAAGAAGTGACGAACATTCTAGCACGACAGGATTCAAATTTGGAAGTGATGTCACGTGTTGTAGTGTATTTCTATTGTATTTTCAGACGACAAGTGTACTGATTAAATGAAACATTTTCATGTTTGTCCGATCTAATAATATTGGATGAACTGTCTTAATCGGCTCTCCAAAGCTCTGTACTAACAATCTGATTATCATACGATTGCTTCGAAAGCAGTATTTTTGCATCTGAATTTCGGATCGTGTGTACGGGCCATTCGTTTTCACACATATATATACATATAAATACAATGTATATGCATCAGCTGCAGAGGCCAAGTCGCCATACCCCAGTGTACTGCAGTCCTAACTCTATAGATTTTGAGAGTCTCCAAAGTTGGAGCTTATATATAAAAATGGATAGATTAAGGGCAGGTATGCCTGGAGGGAGCCCACCCCTCCTTAAAAGTATAAGAATGCCCTAGACACCCAGAAATAGCACAGTGGCAGCCAAGGTATCCAGTGCATCCCCTCACCAATTGACCAAGAGTACAAACAAATGCCAACAACCCCCAACCTATAACTGCCCTTTGCAGCAAAGAGCACATTTAAGGGCGACACCTATAAAAAAACAACAAACATAAATTCACACCTCACTTACCAGTTAGCCTGCAACAAACCAAATTAACCCTGTATAATAGTTCACGTTAAAAACAAGGGGTTTAGTTTGCACAAATCTGCAAATACATGTGTGACACGTCACGGCATCCTAGTGTACTGCAGACCTAACTATAAATTGTGAGAGTCTCCAAAGTTGGAGCACATAAATTATAATGGATAGATTAAGGGCACTGTATCCGACCAAGCACAAACAATTATATTTAGGGGTACTCTATTTTTGGAGTTTAGTGGAATGGTTTCTGTCAATGGCAATATATGTGACATACTGGCTGCTGGTACAATTGCATGTCATAAATTGCATGTATTTGTTTTAGGAACACACCTTTGTCTTTTTCATTTATATCAATTAAAGTGTTTTCCATTTATATCAATAGATGTTTAAGGAAATGCTTGTTAATGTGCACTGTAACATGCATTAAACATGCACGTCAAAACACATCATAATGCACATGAATATGTGTTGACAGGCAATGAGTTGTACTGACATGCGCCATTGTTACAACAAAGGCATGTAAAAAGCATGGCATTTTATGGTAAGGCATGCATGTTGGCATTAGTTTTGATGTGTTCCAATTGATTTCAATGGAATGCATCAAACAAAAAATGCATAGGGGCCTGTGTCGCTCAATAAAGGTAGCTTACTTTCAAGTTCATTTGAGATCAGTATGAGAAACTTCTGAGATCATCCACAGTTTAATGACACGTGCATTTGGCCTGTCATTGACGTCCTTCTGACTTGCATCTACAGTATCCTCCTTCTAAGGTAGAAACTTGCTTTAGAATTCCCATTGAATTGTATGAGGAGAGAAGAGGTACTCAGTCTTTGACAATTGGCACTTCTGGAAGTGTTGGATGCCTGTGTACCCCGCTACCTGGCATGGTTCCATCCTCCGATATCTACATCACTGCTGTGTCCTGTAGTGACCTAAGTGTCAGAGGACAGAACGGTGATTCGTTGTGTGGAACTCACCTGACACCCCCAGCATTACCAAATGCTGAAGAGACTTATAGAGGCTGCAGTGTTGGGATGAAATACAAGGAATATTCTCTTGCAGGGCATCCCGAGAGCGTGACTTTAAAAGTATAAAAGCCCTTCAATAAAATGTATGGATTTCCTTGGTAATTCTGCAAAATTTATAAATGTACTTGTCATGTGGCTTTATGAGTGATGTGGTCACTAAACTCTTCAGTGATATCCAATAACAATACAATAACAATAATCAATTCCAATAACAATACAAGTTGGTACATTATCCAATAAAATGACAATAATACAATTATGTAATTAAACAATCAATTTGTAAACTAGTAGTTTTAGCACAATAGCATACAATTAGGATTCATAAAAAATAACATTAAAGAACTAATTTTTGACATTCACAGGGAGGGAAAAGCAGCAGATTCCTTGACATCCTTTGTAAATCACACTGACAGATAGATATTTTTTTTTACTCTTGAGTGCTGTCAGTCTGCCTGTGTCAGGGAACAAGGAAAGTCCACCATGTAAATCTGGCCTCTTAGGAGCTTCAGGGCATAACCCAGACAGAGGAGCCATCCCTCTTTTCTTGCACTCAGGCTGCAGACAAAAGACTTGTGCAAATGAGCCTTTAAACCCCTAAATAGTCACCACACAATGCATTAAAGAATGCGTTCCAGGACAAAGGGAAATATTCACAGTTTATCTCCGGCTGATGGATCTGAATCGACGCATGAACGTGGTTTTGTTATGGGATGCAGTAGGCTGCACTCCCCCACCGAGAGCCCAATGGCCGGACGCTGTAATGCAAACAGTGAATCTAAATCTTAAATAATTAAGGTAAATAGAACTGTCCATTATTGTAACTTCAAATTGTTCTCAGGATTGATATAAAAAATAAACTCAACACACATGAGCACATTGTAGGCTGCATATTACAAAAAATGAATGATACCTGTAGTGTCTGGTAAGTTTTGATGCTGTGGCAATTCCTATCCAGTAGTTGTTTTACTTGCCAACAGATTTGTATTTCTGCTCATCCAGTCCTAAGATTTAGACAGATGAACAAATGAAAAAAAATGCACATAGAAAAATGGGTGAGCAGCCAACACTCCACTAGACACAAAGTGAAACAACAGATATAACAATAATAGTGTAGAGCTCAAAAATGAAGAAAATGTAAACAATTTTGAAATACACCACTAATACCGTGTACACACGATCGGAATTCTCGTCGGAAAAGCTTTGGATGTTTTTTCCGACAGAATTGCAACGGAATTCCACTCAAGCTTGTGTTGCCTACACACGGTCACACCAAATATTCCGACCGTCAAGAACGCGGTGACGTACAACACTACGACGAGCCGCGAAAATTAAGTTCAATGCTTCCGAGCATGCGTCGAATTGTTTCCGAGCATGCGTCGGAATTTTGTGCATCGGAATTGCCACAGACGATCGGAATTTCCGATAGAAACTTTTTCGAAAAATTGAGAACATACTCTTAATCTTTTGCTGGCCGAAATTCTGCCAGTAAAAGTCTGATGGAGCCTACATACGGTCGCATTTTCCGACCAAAAGCTCACATCTTTTGCTGGCGGAATTTACGATCGTGTGTACGGGGCATAAGACAAATGGTATAAAAAAAAATAACATAACATGCCAGTCCATCTTGATTGAATATACCATGACGGTGTGAGTAAACATCAACACAAGTGTAAACTCTAAGGTGACAAATCTTGAATAAAGTGCTTGACCATGAAGTGCAGTCAAAAAGAGTAAGGTCGGCACGCTTACCAGATGGGGTGGACACATGTACCATACAGCACATGGATCAAACAGGCATGATGAGGACTCAGCCTCAATGTAGTGGTCTGTAAGTGAAGCAGTGGATGGAAAGTGGACCTCAAGAGTAGATAATGGAAGATCGTACTTCAGACGAACGAATTCCAAAGCATACAGCAAGAATTAGGTCATTCCATTGGCACTGAACATGAAAGACAAATGGTTATTGTCATAAAAAGTGTTTGGGGACCCGGGTCCTGCCCCAGGGGACATGTATCAATAAAAAAATAAGTTTTAAAAAACTGACGTTTTTTCGGGAGCAATGATTTTAATAATACTTAACCACTTGACCACTGGGCAGTTAAACCCCCTTCCTAACCAGACCAATTTTCAGCTTTCGGTGTTCTCACACTTTGAATGACAATTACTCAGTCATGCAACACTGTACCCAAATGAATTTTGTGTCCTTTTTTTCACACAAATACAGCTTTCTTTTGGTGGTATTTAATCACCGCTGGGTTTTTTATTTTTTGTGCTATAAATCAAAAAATACTGAACATTCGGTAAAAAAAAAAAAGAAATTCTTTGTTTCTATTAAAAATTATTGCAGAGTATTGGCGAGTATTGGCAGAGTATTGGCGAGTATTGGCAAGTATTGGCAGAGCATTGGCAAGTATTGGCAGAGTATTGGCAAGTATTGGCAAGTATTGGCAGAGTATTGGCGAGTATTAGCAGAGTATTGGCGAGTATTGGTAGAGTATTGCACAGTGGTGGTAGAGTATTGCACAGTGGTGGCAGAGTATTGCACAGTGGTGGCAGAGTATTGCACAGTGGTGGCAGAGCATTGCACAGTGGTGGTAGAGCATTGCACAGTGGTGGCAGAGCATTTCACAGTGGTGGCAGAGTATTGCACAGTGGTGGCAGAGCAATGCACAGTGGTGGCAGAGTATTGCACAGTGGTGGCAGAGCATTGCACAGTGGTTTCAGAGTATTGCACAGTGGTGGCAGAGCAATGCACAGTGGTTGCAGAGCATTGCAGTGGTGGCAGAGCATTGCACAGTGGTTGCAGAGCATTGCACAGTGGTTGCAGAGCATTGTACAGTGGTTGCAGAGTATTGCACAGTGGTGGCAGAGTATTGCAGGCACTGACCAGCGCTGTGGGCACTACACATACAGCCCACAGCGCTGGTCCCGTCTCTCCCCCTTTCTGCTTCTCCCCTCTCACTGTACCGATCGGTACAGAGAGGGGAGGGAGGAACCGGCGTCATGACCTGACGCTGGTTTGTGTACATTTGATCGCTCCGTCATTTGACGGAGCGATCACGTGGTAAACGGCCGCTATCAGCGGCTGTTTACCGTGATCCGTGATGCGCCGGGTCTTTGGGACCCGGCGGTCACGGATGTTCCCGAGTGCGCGCCCCAGGGGGAGTGCGGGAGCAAGTTTCTGGGAGGACGTCCACTTAGAACAAGCCGACCGCGCTGTAGACGTCTTTCGACTATGGCGCGGTCGGCATGTGGTTAAAGTGAAACAATAAAAATTAAATATTCCTTTAAATATATTGCCTGGGGGGTGTCTATAGTATGCCTGTAAAGTGGTGCAGTTTTCACGTGTTTAGAACAGTACCACAGCAAAATGACATTTCTAAAGGAAAAAAGTAATTTAACCACTTCAGTACAGGGCATTTTCACCCCCTTCCTGCCCGGGCCAATTTAAAATTTTCAGCGCTGTCGCATTTTGAATGACAATTGCGTGGTCATGCAACACTGTACCCAAATAGAACTTTCTTTTGGTGGTATTTGATCATTTCTGCGTTTTTTATTTCTTGCGCTATAAACAAAAGAAGAGTGACAAGTTTGAAAAAAACACAATATTTTTAACTTTTTGCTATAACAAATATCCCAATTTAAAAAAACAAAACACAAATTTCTTCCTCAGTTTAGGCCGATATGTATTCTTCTAAATTTTTTTGGTAAAAAACATTGCAATAAGCGTATATTGATTGGTTTGCGCAAACGTTATAGCGTCTACAAAATAAGGGATAGATTTATGGCATTTTTATTATTATTTTTTTTTACTAGTAATGGCGGCTATGTGTGATTTTTATTGTGAGTGACTGTGACATTGCGGCGGACATGTCGGACACTTTTGACACTATTTTGGGATCATTCACATCTATACAGTGATCAGTGCTATAAAAATGCACTGATTACTGTATAAATGTCACTGGCAGGGAAGGGGTTATCACTAGGGGGCGATCAAGGGGTTAACTGTGTTACCTAGGGAGTGATTCTAACTGTAGGGGGAGGGGACTCACAAGGGGAGGAGACGATCAGTATTCTGGGAACACTGTTCTGGGAACACATGATTGGTCTCCTCTCCCCTGACAGGACGTGGATCTGTGTGTTTCCTTTAGTAAATAACCCCCAGTGTGTCAACATGTGCCTTCAGGGGATATCAATGTATGCGTTTTGTGGGTGCAACCCCTTCCTCGCACTTCAAGTAGGTGAGAGGAAGTGGTTGCACCCCCGAAAGACGTCCATTGATCCCCCATGATGGGAGCTAGCACATGTTGACATTAGGCATGGGATCAGGAGGGAAATCCACATTTTGACTCCCAATTTGTGTGCACCTTCAAAATTTGGCTTTTACAGGGGTTACATCACCCCATCTGATGAAGGCAAAATAAACACAGTTTGGACATACTAATGTCTGATATTGCCTTAAATTTTTCAAAGTTGAACTTTGTAAGTTCCTGAGTTGTGTATGTTATTATGGTTTTAAACATGCCTGTCTAACCAAAAAAGGCAATAATAATAATGTCAACCATAAAAATGTTATACACCAAAGATGTTGGTTTGTTCAAAAACCCTTTTCTAACGCACATGTGAATGTGCACAGAATAAAATGTTTTATACTCAACAATGTGTGGCTTCTTATTTCAATGCTCAATACCAGTTTTTAGAGTAAGTTGTTATAGTTTACAGTGACAATGGGGGTATTTACTAAAGGCAAATCCACTTTGCACTACAAGTGCACTTTCAGTGCAGTTTCAGTACACTTTCAAGTGCATTTGCAGTGCACTTGTAGTGCAAAGTGGATTTGCCTTTAGTAAATAACCCACATAGTGCTCTAAAATTGGCCACAATCAGGCCATTTTAGGGACTCAAAACAATTCATGGTGCTGAAAGGGATGGATATTTTTATCATGAATGCATTACATACATTAACAACAAAAACAATGTGTGTGTGTAGCAGACCCACACCATAATAGTTAGCTGAAGATTGTGACCTCATGTATCAAATAAATAACGTTTGCACTATTGAAGAAGCCCATTGGAGAACTTAGGAGACAGCTAAAAAAAACACAAGCAGTAAATCAAATAAAATATTAGTTTAGTTTACACATTTGCCTGCATATCAATGGCCCCGTCCCCGCAAAGTACTCCAGATATTTTTGTCTCACTTTGCGGGCGCTTTGGGTGGGGGGGGGCAAGCCAGGACGGCCAGCTTCAAGTGCTGCGAGGGTTGAAGGATCAGAAAAGCCAGCCTCAGTCCCAACTGAGGCCACATGATTTGTTGCATTTTTTCATAGACAATTGTGCAGAATGCAGCAGGCAAGCACTATATGGTTCAGTTTATATTCCGCCATGTGGATTGGTGTCAAAAATAGGCGGAACCGGCTGGTCATTATGCCAAAAGCATTCTCGACCACTCTTCTGGCTCTGGCCAGCCGGTAGTTAAAAACCCTCTGGTCCGGGGTGAGGGTCCTCATGGCAAATGGCCTCATCAGATGTTCACCTAGCCCAAACGCTTCATCAGCGACGAACACAAATGGAAGACCAGCCACGTTGTCTTCAGCAGGTGGCAAGCACAAGCTGCCATTCTGGAGCCATTTGTAAAACTCGGTCTGGGCAATGACTCCACCATCCGACATCCGTTCATTCTTCCCCACGTCCACATACAAAAACTTGTATATCGCCGACACCACCGCTAACAACACAATACTATTAAACCCCTTATAATTATAATAGTATGACCCCGAGTTGGGGGGGTGGGACGATGTGGATGTGTTTGCCATCTATTGCCTCTCCGCAGTTAGGAAAGTCCCGCCACTGGGCAAACTGGGAAGCCACAGTCTGCCATTCCTGTGGGTTTGAAGGAAACTATGGAGTCAAACAAGAAGAAAAAATGTGTACTTTTGCACATAACATTGCAAGCAGATTAAACATTGTTGGCCAACATAAGTATAACATTTATTTTAAGGAGTATTTAAAGACAAAAGTATAAGGTCCACTTATCAGATTCCTCAGACCCTCTGATGGCCCATTGTAAAAAATTTAGGGGGGTATGTTTTGGACAGGTAACCCTCTCCACTTCATTGAGAGCTGAATGCATAAATAATGTGTGTTACTTTGGCAAGCCCCTCCTTACTTACACTATTGGCAGCCCACTGGACAGGTAAGAAGTGTCATAATACAAAAATATGAATACACACTGTACAAATTGAAGCACATTTTTACATTCTGCAATTACCTATCAAGATAATGGGAAAAAATACTTTAAACAGTACCATTTGAAAGGCAGGCCCTTGCACTACATGCTTTCGTGAATTTATCCATACATCTGACCACAAAAGAGGTAGGTGTGTGTAGGTTGGCAAAGTCAGCAGATAGCGGTTGTGGGGGAGGGAGGGTTCAAAATGAGTTTGGGCCCAAAAAAATAAAGTGACTAGGCTAGGTGTGTATGGGCCCAGGATAGCATGCTGGGGAGGTTAGTGAAGCTTACAGCATGCATGAGGACAAAGGGGACATTCACAGCATATTACAATCATGGTAATTATGGAATAATGAAATAAATACAATACATTAGCAAACATTAAATACATAGAATGTGATATTAAAGGAGACAACTGACCCTAAGACAGAAGCGTTTGTCTGGTAAAACTAGCATTCCTAATAGAGATAGCACATTTGTCGCGCTGCAAAGTTTTCAATCTTTCAATGCAGAGCATTCTCTTCTTCATTATAATGCTAGAATAATGAAGTAGTTTTGCTGCTGAGTTCTGAAAAACTGGTTTCTTTATTATTTCTCGTGATCTCCTGAATAATCTTCTTTTCTTTTTTTTTTTGCCAGATCTCCAGAATAATGTTTATATTTTTTTTTTATAGTGATCTCCTTTTTTTATTTTATTTTTTTATCAAGATCTTCAGATTTTTTTTTTTCTAGTGTTCTCCATAATCTTTTTTGTCGCTTTGTGTGTCAAGTTACCACAACACCATTATTATCTTTTATTTTTTAACCTCAAAGAGGTTGGTTGGTGTTGGTGTCCCTTGTTAATTTGACATTGTATTTTTGAAATGTACCTGCCGACTGCTTCCTTCCAGGCTGTGGCTGTGGTGTTGAAGTTGTGGCAGGATGTGGAGGAGGAGTATGGTCCAACTCACATACATGACTTTTTTTTGTGCGTTCGCCCATCACCCCCTTATTTAGGACCTGAAATATGAGCTCCTCACTGATGATGCGTTGGCCCACCTCCATTTCCAAACGCCTCTTGAACACTGGGGGTTGTTGTGAGGACCACAGTTGCCTGCCAAATCAAATCAAGTGCTGACTCCTCCACGTTCCTCCCCTTTCTGGGTCTTTTTGTTGGAAGGCGGAGGGGAGGAACCTGGGATTCGGTCAGGCTACTGGGCACAGCCACCTCCTGGCTACCACTTTCCACGGCCACCTCCTGGCTGCCACTTTCCATGACCTCCTCCTGGCTGAGACTTTCCTATGTATGAAAATAGGACATACACTTACACTATTGGCAGCTCACTGGACAGGTAAGAAGTGTCATAATACAAAATAATACAAAAATATAAATACACACTGTACAAATTGAAGCACATTTTTACATTCTGCAATTACCTATCAAGATAATGGGAGAAAAAAACTTTAAACAGTACCATTTGAAAGTATTCAGGCAGGCTCTTGCACTACATGCTAAACAGTACCATTTGAAAGTATTCAGGCAGGCTCTTGCACTACATGCTTTGGTGAATTCATCCATACATCTGACCACAAAAGAGGTAGGTGTGTGTAGGTTTGGCAAAGTCAGCAGATAGAGGATTTGTATCAGCTGACTTAGCGGTTGTGGGGGAGGGAGGGTTTAAAATGAGTTTGGGCCCAACAAAAATAAAGTGACTAGGCTAGGTGTGTATGGGCCCGGGATAGCATGCTGGGGAGGTTAGTGAAGGCAAATATGCATGAAGGACAAAAAAGGAGCATTAAAAGCTTACAGCATGCATGAGGACAAAGGGGACATTCACAGCATATTACAATCATGGTAATTATGGAATAATGAAATAAATACAATACATTAGCAAACATTAAATACATAGAATGTGATATTAAAGGATACAACTTACCCTAATATAGTCCTTCTGCAGGACCTGAATGATGGCAGAACAGGTCTCTGGAATAATGATTTCCAGAGCCTGGGGGGAGATGCCTGTCAAGAACTTGATGTCCTGCAGTCTTCTCCCCATCGCCAAGTACTGCAAGGTAGCGATGAGCCTCTGCTAGGGAGTGACGGCTTGCTCATGCAGGTGTCCTGCTTGGTAATATAAGGGGATAGCAAAGCCAACAGACGTTGAAAAATGGGGTCCGTCACCTGGAGATAATTCCTGAAATCATCAGGATTATTCTCCTGGATCTCCCGCAACAAAGGCATGTGAGAGAATTGATCACACTAGAGCAACCAATTCTTGGTCCATGAACTCCTCCTCTCCCTGTTCATGGACTGGACTTGGGTCAAAGCAAGAACTCCAACACCAAGCCCAAGCACAGCATGAACTCTTAGACGAGTACGTACCTGCAACATGGCTTGAAAACGGTCAGAATGAACTAACAGAAGGCACTGAAAATCAGAAAGGCCTGAGAGAGCGAGCTGAAAACGAGCAGACGAGAACGCACTGGAAAACAGATACGAACTGACAACACGCACTGAAAAACAGATACGAACCCACAAGCACAAACTGAAGAGCCGTAACTAACTGAAAAGCACGAGGCTGAAAATCGCAAATCATCTCTCACCAAACTTCTACTAACACGAGATTAGAAGAAGGAGCCCAAAGGGTGGAGCACTTGGTATTGAACTTCCTTTTTATAGTGCTGTCTTACGTGTTGTACGTCAGTGCGTTCTAGGCGATCAGAATTTTCCGACAACATTTGTGCGACTCTGTGTATGCAAGACAAGTTTGAGCCAACATTCGTCTGACAAAAATCCACAGTTTGGTTGGCGGAATGTCCGATCGTCTGTACGCAGCATTAGTGTCGCACAATTGGTGTTTACATACCTATACACACATTTGCATTCACACGTGTGGTTGGGGTGACAGTGTTGCTTTTAATTATTTTTTTACTTTATTATAATTTATTTTTAGAATCCTGTTTTTTTTATTTTTGTTTTAATTTAACTAACAAGCACACTATAGGCAGGTAACAGGTCCTCTTTATGGAGACATCAAAGGTCTATTATATGCCTGATGTGCCCTCCACTGCAGCTAATCAAGCACAATCAAGTTGTTTAGCTGCTTACCCAGCTAGAGTAGCCAAAGAATGACAGATCTGAACCTGGAAGTGACAAAATGCTTGTCGCTTGCAGGTTCAGTCATCAAAGAGGGGATTTGATAATGGACATTCCCTGAGCTTCTCCAACTTTTTTAGTAAACTGCAAGTTACAGGTACTCCCATTCAACCAATTACAAATGCTGGTAAATATAGATACTGTAGATAGATAGATAGATAGATAGATAGATAGATAGATAGATAGATAGATAGATAGATAGATAGATAGATAGATAGATAGATAGATAGATAGGAGAGCATTGATTTTCTAGGTTTAAGATTGTTTAAGATTGATTAACCAAATTGCCATCCACAATATTGGACTGCAAGTGGATAAAATAAGCTTAAGCCTGCAGCTGCAGCTGTGAGCTTGGTGCAGTTGTTGTCAGCTGCCCCTTATCTTTTTAGTAAAAGTGATCTGGTGGCTCTAGAGTCACCAGATCACTTTTACTACAGTCTAAATCTGCCGTCCTCCCCTGCTGCTGCCTGCCATGATTCCCACGCTTTTGTGTTCCTCTGGTAAACCCCCGGACAGCAGTAAACAACCTCAGGATGCCAATCCTAAACCCATAAAATCAATGCTCTCTTATCTACCTATCTACAGTATCCATCTTTAGCAGCATGGGTAATTGGCTGAATGGGAGTAACAGTAAATTGCAGTTTACTAGACAAATTCAGAATATATGCAAAAGACGTTCAAGATGGCAAAGAACGGGGCCTCTTCACAGTAATGTCTCTGTGGTTCAATCAGGGTAACATGTGCCTGCATAGCATAATCTTTTTAACACTCTATAACAAGAGGAAGTTGATCTGAGAATCACTACTTGTTGTTCAGAACTCTTGATAACGGTTTAATAAAGAAGCGTTTTTACTCTGAAACACGTTACAACTTACCAGCTCTTCATCCCCATGCTGTCAGTGTCATGAGGTTCCAAGGTGGTGGGTCTAGACGATTTTCATCTGTCTTCACATTGATTCTCCTGTGCTCGTTATGAGATCCTGTGTAGTTGCCGCTGTAATACACCTTGAATCCTGCTTATCCCTGGAAGCCTCTGATGTAAGTGTGCTTTGTTTTGCCTTCTAATAAACTACTCTGTATATTTCATTGGGATCATGCTTCTGTTTACTGAGTAGATTTTTGGATCAGGCAAATTTAGTTTTGCTCTTCTGTATAGTGCTGTGTGTTGTGATTGTTTAATCTGCTCTGTGCTCTACAGGCTGTTGATCTAGCTGCTTCCCCCTGTTCTATGAAACTTTCAAGAGCATAGTGGGTGGAAGAGCAGGATGGGCAACCTGAATGTTTATACAGCCCCAACCAATTCCTGGAAAGGTGTGTCTAGATGGTGGTTGGGAAGTGTATAAATTTTCTCGAGCCCAGAGCCCAGGGTTCTTGTCCAGGAGAAAAAGTTCCCAGTCAGGGGGGCTGCTTGTCTTCCCGGTGCAATGCTGGAGGCCCACTATGCTTCTCAGGATCCCAGTCATTGCTGAGAGGGTCTGCTTAGCCACCAGCCTTTCGGTGAGGAAGAGAAGTACCACACTGAAGAGCTGCCCTGGGGCTACATATGGAGAGCTTGTTGGGATCAAAGTGTGTTCTATGCCAGAAGGACATTGTGAGTACTTACCTAGAAGGGGAGAGGATTTCAGTGACTGTCTGCTTTACTGCCCCTGCAGCTACATAAACTTTAAGGGACTGTTCAACAGAGCTACTAGTGGGGCGAGTGTCCTCAGTTGTTCCAGTTAGCAATGTGGAGTATTCTGCAGCTCCCTGAATCCTATTCCAGTTGATACAGCCATAACTATCAGCAAACAAGTCAACCCTTATGGACTGGTTTTCTTAGTGTGTGAAAATGCTGTTTGCCAGGCTGCAGCACTAGTGGGAATCAAACCTGGGACATTAAATTAGCAGCCCTAGTGGCCCTAGTCCTGAGTGGTGAAGCAAAAATTTCCGATGGCTGTCCTTGTGGTGCTACATAAATAAATAGCTCTGTACTTAGTTTAAACCTTTCTTACATCAACAGTTATGCATGGACATTTGGCCACAGGACCAGTGATAGACTACAGAGGCAACACTTGATGCATTGGTCTGGGAAAATGAGGACGTTCCGTTGATTTGGGATTAGGGCTGTTCTGCCTAAACTAGGTTGTACAAAGCACTCATTTCAAACATGTTTACATTGGGGTATAAAGGAATTATTTGCATAGGTCAGCCCACTGTCCTAATATGAAGATTAATCCTGTTATTTTTGGGATATGTGATGGAATGAGGCATGTAACCTTCTGTTCTAAGAAGGCTTTACTATGCTATGCACTGTTTCATTTGGAGGGCTTTTTGATTTCTTTAGTCACAACGTAGCAAAAAAACTAAAGAAAAAGTGCAAGCCTTAGTGCAGAGTTAAGCCCCTTTCACACATGAAGACCATTTGTTTTTAATTAATCCAACGGATGAAAAACAGACATCAATGCATCTCTATGGAAAAACGGATGTAAATGGAAAATCATGTATTTACATCCATTTAAATCTACTTCTTTTAACATCCATTTTTTTGGAATGGATCAAAGCCTTATTTTTCTTCTGTTAAAAAAATGGATCGGACGAAAAATGTATGTAAACAGACAAACGGTCTGCTTTTGCATGAAAAATTGGATGAAAAACTGATGACAAACTTCAACCGTTTTTTCTTTGAAAAAAACTGAACTGATGAAACGAACAGTTTGCATGTGTGAAAAGGGCCTTACAAACAACAACAAAAAAATCCCAGTACACTTACCAGCTAGCCTGCAAAAAAACAAATTAGCCCTGTCTGACCGTGTACTGGGTGTGTCTAAAAAGTTTGGTGAATGGTCAGATATCTCAATAGCAACATGGCCCAGGTGCACGCATGCACATGGCTATCTAGAGACACATCAGGAAGCACCACCCAGCAGGGAGTACATGTGAATGTCAGGGTAAACCCGCTGCAGGCAGTCGAATGTAGTCAGCGTGAGAGGTAGGGTCACAGTGCAATGGAGCAACGAGTGAACATCAAGCTCTGTTACTAATTGGGAAAAGCGGTGACGGAGACGCATGAAATGTTGGTGCAAGTGTACGGGACAGAAACCGTGAGCAGAAAATGTGTTTCTGACTGGTTCAAACGCTTTCGCAATGGGAAGGAAACAACTGAGGATTAGCCATGTTCGGGTCAGCCGTCAACAAGCAGAACCCCAGACATAATCAAGTGAGTGGGACAGATGCTGGCATGAGATTTGTGACTGACTCTACGATTGATGGTGGATAAAGTGGGCATTAGCATGGACGCGGTGCGCACCATCGTCTGCAAAGATTCGGGTAGGCGGAAGATCTGTTCCCGGTTTGTGCCGCACGAGCTGACAGACGAACAGAAAGCAAAACGGATGGAAACCTGGAGATTTCATTACCATCTGTGAACAGGATCCATCCTTTCTACGAACCATTATTACATGGGATGAGACCTGGTGCTACCAGTTCGATCCGGAATCCAATGAAAGTGTATGGTCTGAGCACTGACAGGCTGACACCCCACCCCTTCAACCTCTGCAGCAATGCTGGCAGCCCTCATACATCTATTTCCCAAAGACAACCTCTGGATATGACGCTGAGCACGTGCACTAAACTTCTTTGGTCGACCATGGCGAGGCCTGTTCTGAGTGGAACCTGTCCTGTTAAACCACTGTATGGTCTTCTTGGCCACCGTGCTGCAGCTCAGTTTCAAGGTTTTGGCAATCTTCTTATAGCCTAGGCCATCTTTATGTAGAGCAACAATTCTTTTTTTCAGATCCTCAGAGAGTTTTTTGCCATGAGGTGCCATGTTGAACTTTCAGTGATCAGTATGAGAGAGTGAGAGTGATTTAACATACCTGCTCCCTTGTAACACTAACAAGTCACATGACACAGGGGAGGGGAAATAGCTAATTGGGCCTAATTTGGACATATTTGCTTAGGGGTGTACACACTTTTGTTGCCAGTGGTTTAGACATTAACCACTTAAACCCCGGACCAATTTGCAGCCAAAGGACCAGGCCCCTTTTTGCGATTCGGCACTGCGTCGTCGTGCGACGTGGCTCCCAAACAAAATTGGCGTTCTTTTTTTCCCACAAATAGAGCTTTCTTTTGGCGTTTTTTTATTTTTTTGCACTATAAACAAAAATAGAGTGACAATTTTGAAAAACGATACGTATTCTTCTACATATTTTTGGTAAAAAAATAAAATTGCAATTAGCGATTATTGATTGGTTTGCGCAAAAGTTATAGCGTTTACAAAACAAGGGATAATTTTATAGCATTTTTATTAATATTTTTTTTTTACTAGTAATGGCGTAGATCAGCGATTTTTATTGTGACTGCGACATTGTGGCGGACATATCGGACATTTTTGACACATTTTTGGGACCATTGTCATTTATACAGCAATCAATGCTATACAAATGCACTGATTCCTGTGTAAATGACACTGGCAGTGAAGGAGTTAACCACTAGGGGGCGGGGATGGGTTAAGTGAGCCCTGTGTGTGTTTTCTTACTGTAGGGGGGCGTGGCTTGGCATGTGATGTCACTGATCGCCTTTCCCTATGACATGGAACAGACGATCAGTGACAGTTTCACTAGGAAGCACGGGGAGAGGTTTTGTTTACACATACCTCTTCCCGTTCTTCAGCTCAGTTACCCTATCGCGGGACACCAGCTGCGATCGGGTCTGCCCGTGCCGTGGCCACGGTCACGGCGCTCAGGACCGGGTCGCGAGCGTGCCGGCGGCGGCACGCTCGCGGCCCACAACTGGGCTCTTAAAGGACAACGTACCTGTACGTTGATGTGCCCAGCCGTGTGCCATTCTGCCGACGTATATGTGCAGGAGGCGGTCCTTAGGCGGTTAATGGCTGTGTGTTGAGTTATTTTGAGGGGACAGCAAATTTACACTGTTATACAAGCTGTACACTCACTACTTTACATTGTAGCAAAGTGTAATTTCTTCAGTGTTGTCACATGAAAAGATAGAATATTTACAAAAATGTGAGGGGTGTACTCACTTTTGTGAGATACTTTATATGGGAAAGCCACAGTGCCTCCTCAAGTCTCCTCTGTATACTGTGATTCTAACTGTAGCATTTTCAAAGTCTCTGAATTGGAGCACATATAGCAGTAGATAGATTAAAGGCAGGTTTGCCTGGAGGTGGCCCATTCCTCCTTAAAGGTGAAGGGACGAACTGGACTCCCAGCAAAAGCACAATGGCAGCTGAAAGCATCCAATGCATCCCTACACACAATTCAGAGTGCAGAGTTACAAGAAATGAGCAGGGTACTAAGTGTTCTATTAGCTTGGTGTAACCAATCACTCGCTAACTGGGAGGCAAAAGATATGAGAAATGCATTAAGTTGTACATATCAAAAGAGGCAGCAAAGAACAGTACAATTACAATACAATTCAAGACAAGAGGGTAGAAGGCAGTGCTCATAAAAGTTTACCAGAAACTCTCAATTTTACTTCTTGAAACAATATTTACCTGATATTTATCATTTTTGGAGGGTGTCTATTTAAATGTTAGTTTAAGATTCCCTTGTATTTGTGGTTATATGTGTGTGTACAATATCTGCGTGGAGTTTGCATGTTCTCCCTGTGTCTGTGTGAGTTTCCTTTCCTCCGGGTACTCCGGTTTCTTCCCACACTCCAAAGACATGCTGGTAGGTTAATTGGCTTCTGTCTAAATTGGTCCTAATATGTGTATGTATGAATGTGAGTTAGGCCCCTTAGATTGTAAGCTCCTTGAGGGCAAGGACTGATGTGAATGTACAATATATATTTGTAAAGTGCTACATAAATTGTTGGTGTTATATAGATACATCAAATAATAATAATACTGCTGCTTTATTGCATTTTTTTTTACTTTTTTCAATGTTAGTATTTTATTTTTATGAAATAAGTAGAATACTGAGACTAATAAGAATTATTTTTTTGGTACAAGAAAAGATCCAGGAATGATGAAAGAAGCTTCTGTAATCCTTCGGAGCCGTTTAAAGCTGATTGCACCCTTAAAACCCACCACACCACACTAATTTTTACCTTCCTCATTGGCTCCAATGCATGTCACCAAATTGTATGCAATTTCATTAAAATCTCTTAATTTTTGCCAATGTTTCGGGGAAATTTTAATTCTCAGTTTTACTAATGCCTAGTAAATAATAACATAGTGATATACAATATACTGTTTCTATAAAAAAAACTATACACATCCGTGGAAGTTTTCATAGAAGTTTTCATAGAACATCAAATTGCAATGCTTCTTGACGCTGATCAGCAAAAATGTCAAACTAATTTCCATAGTCTTCTTTGTACATCCATGATACGTACATTTTGTTTTCTAATGTTTGGCTATTTTTTTTAGTAATAAAAATATTAAAATGAAATTGCATTTAAGAATAAAGAAGTAACCATATTATGTCATAATTATTCAGAATTGTTGTATCTTAGTCAAAGGGCCTTAAAAACCTAAAAAAAAATTGGAAAATGATAGGCCTGGTAATAATGCTTGAAAACTATATATGGCAATTAAATGGCAGTTATTAAACTTCTCAAAGGTCCACTTAAGAAATCCACCATAATGGTCGGAGAAGTATGAGGACATCAAGAAACAACTCATCAAAGCAGCATGATTTATTCAAAATACATTGCATTCAAGCCAGTTGGAATTCTCCTTTGTCTTGAGTCATCAGAGGCAAGTGACATCTTGAACGCCTCAAGAAGATTAAATAGCACAGCTCAGTCGGAAGCTTAAAAAAAAAAGAAAAACAAAACACAAAAATAAAAGAGACAGAAAAAGAATGGAGCTAACTTAGCCATAATAGAACTGTTCCTTTCTCTCTGTGAAAGAGCTTTCAAGGAGAGGCATGGAAGACGAAGGTGCAGATAAAGAGTACAATGGCTTGAAGAAAAGGAAGACCGTGAGTGGAAGCAGAGGGTGTGGGTTGTACTGAATGCTGGATTAGTACGGCTTCATGGCAAAGTAAAGGGGAGGGGGGTTCTTAGTCAAGATGAAAATGAGGAATTACTTTTTTTGGGAGATTTCAGTTCACTGAACATCAACAATGCATGATGGGAGGTACTTGACATAACATTCTTCCAGGCCATGTTTGCTCTCCATGTGGGACCTTGGAAAAACAACAAATACATCAATAGAAAACAAAACTATTTCATCCTTTGTTAAAAGAGCTCTTCGAGTATGACAAGGTAGGATGGTAGTTCTTGATTATCAGGAATGCCAGGAATCTTCGAGGACAATGCCACTGCCAGTTTTTCTCCTCGTTTCCAGCAGTGTTTAACCAGGAAAATCTCATCAATCAATATTTTAATAATATATAAATCAGCACGTGGACAAATGGGCAACAGAATATTGGTGGTTCAGGTTCAGATTCATGACCTCTGTCTCAGTTTGCATTTGGCAGTTTTCTTTAAGCATGTATGGAAATGTACTAACCTTGAAACATTTTTAATTTAAAAGCGCTTACACACACCACAACGTGGACTCTAGGGAATGCATTGTTATACTGTAAGGCAAGTTTTGTTAAGCCTAGTACACACGATCAGAAAATAGTACAAAAAATACCGCTTTCAAAGCAATCGTACAATAATCTGATCATTAGTACACAGCTTTAGTGAAATTATCTGAAGGTACAAACAACATTTTTTCTTGAACGATACCAGATCCTACGATTTTCGTTACATTTTTAGATATAGGGCCAGTTCACACCACATGCAGTCCAGTGCATTTTTTTTTTATCAAAAAGGCATGGAAAGTAGGTTATATGGTTTCCAACAGCATAGTTAACACCAGCGAGGTCAGTTTCAGGGCACTCCAGTTCCCCAAAAAAAGTAGAACATGCTGCACTGGAACACGGTAAAACGCATCAAAAACGGACTGAAACCCATCAAAACGCATCAAAAACACACCGGACCCCATTACAGTGAAAAAAAAGCATCTGGAATGCATCCGTAAACTTATCAAAAATGCACCGAAACGTGTCAATAAAGCAGAAACTCACCTGGCACGAATCCAGAGTTTGTTTTTGTAGGGTAAACCAGTCTATACAGTATATTATCCTCCCACACTGCAAAAGACATGCTGGTAGGTTAATTGATTTGGATCAAAATTTGCCATAGTATGTGTATGTATGAATGTGGGTAAGGGACCTTGGATTGTAAGGTCCTTGATGAAAGGAACAATGTGCTGCATAAATTGATGGTGCTATATAAATACCTGTTACAAATAAAATACAAAATTGGGTTAAATAGGTTAATTTGTGGATTTGATTGATTGGTTCCATTGTGTGCACACCTTTTATTTAAAAAAAATCAGTTACCCTCCGGAAGGTTTTACCCTCTTCATGACCAGGGCATTTTTTACTATTCAGCACTGTGCTATTTTAACTGGGATATTCGCAGTCATGCAACACTGTACACAAATTACATTTGTATAATTTTTTTCACACATATAGAGCTTTCTTTTGGGAGTATTTAATAACCCCTCTGTTTTTAATTTTTTTCTATATAAACCAAAAAATGCCGAAGAGTTTGACAGAAAAACTTTTTACTCAGTTTCCAGGACAGTACAAATATCCCCAAATGACAGTCCAAGGTATTTAGTAAGAGGCATAATGAATTTTTTGAACTTTTTGTCATGAAAATGAAAAATGTAATTATATTTATTTTTCAAAATTGTTTTTTTTTTACATACTATCGCCAGTGCAATCATTGAGACATTGTTTCTTAGTGTCATAGGGCTACATGAGACTACACGTGAAATACAGACTCCAGATATTTGATTGCCCCCTATTTTTCTTTAATTTAATGTGATCTTATTTACCCCTGCTATTTGAAGCACTGCAAGGGAGCGTAATACCGCAATATGGAATAAGGAATTTTATAGCAAACTCCTCATTTGAAGGCCACCCAATGTGCAATGAGTGACCAGGAATAAGTATTAGGGGTCTTTAAAGGATCAGTGACAAATCATTGATAAAATGTTGTAAAATGAATAAAGGACAAAGTGAAAGTAGCACAGGCTTATTATAAATTATGGGACAGTTACCGAGACCTCTAACAACTGCCACAACCTCAACAATATTTCTGACAGAACAAAATATGGTAAATAGTCAATAAATTGATGATTTGTTCATTTTAATACCCATCTCTGAACCTGTATTTTTATTTACTGTATGTTGCTCTTGTACAGAAAAAAAGCAACCCAACGTCTTCTTCATCACCCAATCTTCTTCGTTCAGCAGTGCCATTAAGTCATGTAGGTGCACCCTGCAAAACTAATGAGCAGTGCTGAGGAGACCGTTCATCCAGCACACTGATAGCTGGCTGGGGTAATCAGACTTTTTAACATGGAACACTGCCACAAGAATGGTGAGCAGACTGGATTTCCTGATTCATTTCTGTCTGGGGCAGCTTGAAGAAGAAGCAGCATCACAGTTAGGCTGGGGCACTTGTTACATTTTATTTAAGAACAAATTGGGCCTAGAGAGCAGCTTTAAATATGCCCTGAGTGAAAGGGGTTGTAAACCCTTGTGTTTTTTTCACCTTAACCACTTTCAGACCGGACCAATTTGCAGCCAAAGGACCAGGCCCCTTTTTGCGATTCGGCACTGCGTCGCTTTAACTGACAATTGCGCGGTCGTGCGACGTGGCTCCCAAACAAAATTGACGTCCTTTTTTTCCCACAAATAGAGCTTTCTTTTGGTGGTATTTGATCGCCCCTGCGGTTTTTATTTTTTGCGCTATAAACAAAAATAGAGCGACAATTTTGAAAAAAATGCATTATTTTTTATTTTTTGCTATAATAAATATCCCCAAAAAATATATAAAAAAACATTTTTTTTCCTCAGTTTAGGCCGATACGTATTCTTCTACATATTTTTGGTAAAAAAAATCGCAATAAGCGATTATTGATCAGTTTGCGCAGAAGTTATAGCGTTTACAAGATAGGGGATAGTTTTATAGCATTTTTATTAATAATTTTTTTTTTATTATTAATGGCGGAGATCTGCGATTTTTTTTGTGACTGCGACATTATGGCGGACACATCGGACATTTTTGACACATTTTTGGGACCATTGTCATTTTTACAGCAATTAATGCATTTAAATGCATTGATTTCTGTATAAATGACACTGGCAGTGAAGGGGTTAACCACAAGAGGGCAGTGTAATGGTTAAGTATGCCTAGGGGTGTGTTTTTTACTGTGGAGGGGGCGTGGCTGTCAGCTAGTGAATGCTGATCTCTGCTCCAATCACAGGGAGCAGAGATCGGCGTCACTAGTTGCTAGGCAGAAC
The DNA here is from genome assembly GCA_028564925.1 of Lithobates sylvaticus. Lineage (NCBI taxonomy): Eukaryota > Metazoa > Chordata > Amphibia > Anura > Ranidae > Lithobates > Lithobates sylvaticus. The sequence goes on from CM053028.1 coordinate 483,694,043, forward strand.
GGGGAGATGCTGTTTATCTCGGCATCTCCCCGTTCAGCCGCCACGTGAGACGATCGCGGGGGTCCCCGCGGCGATCGAGTCCGCGGGGACCGCGATCGGACTCACGGGGGTCCCGACCGGCGCGGGAGCGCGCCGCTCCCGGCGCGCTCCCGATGGCACGGACAGGCTAAAGGAGGGACGTATATATACGCCCTCCTGCCTGTACGTGCCATTCTGTCGACGTATATCGTCGTGCGCCGGTCGGCAAGTGGTTAATGCATCATATGATGACCGGACCCCCAGCCCCCCCCCCCCATTTTACTTACCTGAGCCCTGAAGCTTCACCGCGGTGGGACCTGTTCTCAGCTCTTGATTGGATAGATTGATAGTAGCACAGCCATTGGCTCTCGCTGCTGTCAATCAAATCCAATGACGCGGGGGGCGGGGCTGAGTCATACATGATGGAGTCGGGAGTGCGCTCGCAAGGTAACCCCCTGGGAGAGCCCGGTTTTCTGATGTGGGGAGGAGCCGCGAGAGCCACCGAGGGACCCCAGAAGATGTTCGGGGCCACTCTGCAAAACGAGCTGCACAGTGGAGGTAAGTATGACATGTTTGTTATTATTTTTTTTTTTTTTAATAATCGAAGCTTTACAATCACTTGAAGCATGGATAAGGATGGTGGTCCTGGAGCTTGTACCTGAAAATAGAACTGAACCACAGAACATTGCACCCAGCATGCCTAACACTGCAGAACATTGCACCCAGCACACCTCACACCACAGAATATTGCATCCAAGACACCTCACACCAGATCTTCAATGTCCAACCAATGCCAGAAAATATGCACATTATGGCCTAACTCTGCTTCCCACACTACGGTCCTGTTTAAATATGATAAGCATGGAGAGAGTTATATATGGCCCTTTTCCCTCAAGACTTAATATGCTTTTTTTAAATAATTTTTCTTGAGACTGGAAGCGCTAATGCACTGGTTCCTGTTATCATTTGTATCTTTTCATGATCTATTAGGAACGTGCATTTGCTGTATATTATATTGTAAAGCTTCATAGAACACAATGGCACTATATACATAAAACAAGTAGTATACATAATCCAATTTAAAAATTGGATAGCACGGTCTCTTTAACAGTACCTGATATATTTTTGTAACAGAGACTGTTTTGGTCCATCAAAAACATATTTACAACAGCGAGCTCACCTTGCCTGGCCTCCCCTGTCATTCACTGTCAGTGTGCCAAATCTGTCAGAAAGTGACTATTTATCTAGTCAGAATGTTTGAAGTCACAAGGACAGATTGACTTTTATTATGTATGATTCACTGAGAGAGGTTCACCAAGTCGTGGCAGGGTGGTAATAAATCAAACAATTTTCTTTGCGGAAGAGTGAAACATATCGAACTCACATGGAAATCTATGGCAACAATTCTCCAGAGAAAACGAGAGAGCTCTTACCTGTTTCAGTCAATGGGTTTGGTAAGAGGTTTCTGTCTGAGGGAAAAAAATCTCTTCAAGATTAGCACCACATTAGTAAATCTCACCTTGCTACAGGCCAGGGACTGGTTAAAGCTTGAGAGCTTGGGGAGTTTCACAGGGGCTTTGTGTTAGTTTGATGTGGACTAATATTTTACACCGTAAAATTCTATGTCAGCTTACACGGCCTACAATAGATCATTCTTTAGCTCCACTGAAATATACAAGCATATCCGATCTTGACATATAAGTATCATGGTTTAAATGGTTGGCCAATTTAGCATGGTCATGTAAAATATACAATATACTGTATAAACAGTATGTGTGTGTGTGTATATATATATATATATATATATATATATATATATATATATATATAGCCAGTTTGAAAAAAGACACAAGTCCATTAACCTCCTTGGCGGTAACCCCGAGCCTGGCTCGGGTCCAGCTTTTTGTGCTGGGAGCGGTAACCCCGAGCCAGGCTCGGGCTTGCGTTGCGGGATGCAGGGGGGAAGTTACTTACCTTTTCCCCTGGATCCTGCGATGTCTCCCCGCTGTGTGAGCGAGCCGTCCGCTCGCTCGATTCACACAGTGCCGGGTGCCGCCGATCTCCGTTCCCTGTGACGTTACGACGCACGGGAGCGGAGATCGGCGCCAAATTCAAAAAAGTTTAAAAACACAACACATATACAATACTGTAATCTTACAGATTACAGTACTGTATACAAAAAATACACACCCCCTTTGTCCCTAGTGGTCTGCCCAGTGCCCTGTATGTCATTTTATATAATAAAAAGATTTTTTTTTCTGCCTGGAAACTGGAGATTGTCCATAGCAACCAAAAAGTGTCCCTTTATGTCAAAAGTGGTTTTAGACCAGCTAGAAAACACTGATAAAAAAATAAAATCACAATTTATCATCAAACAATAAATTTAATGACAGCGACTATTCTGCAACTGAGCAAATTTCAGTGTTTTTGATTTGATTACATTATTGAATCATTTTTTATATATATTTTTATTATATTATAATTTATTATTTTGTGTTTCAAACTTTATCATACCCGGGATGTCTACTAGACTCTGGTTCGGACAGATTTAAGTGAGTTATTCATAAGAATTGCATGCCTACAATATAAAAACGCCAAATTTCCATGCAAAATAATTGTACCGCTTTCAGCACTAAATTCCAGCCAGAATCATACCGCCAGGGAGGTTAAGTTCATCCAATAGAAAAAAAAAATGAAGTAAATCAACTGAAAACCCCGATATACGGAATATTATACCCACAGTTGATCCAGAGTAAGGCAAAGTAAAACTCTTACACAGCACCTTCTTTTCTCCAAAAGGTGAAATAAATTCCTTCCTGATCTTCTAAGACAGTTGGATATTCCCTGGATCAACGATCTCTGGTGTTATTACTTAAAAATATTAATATCCAATAATATTCTGTGCAGTAAGGAATACATCCAGCTTTTTTTTTTTTTAACCACTTCCGCACGACGATGTGCGTCGGCAGAATGGCACGGACAGGCAAAAGGGAGTACAGGTAAGTCCCTTTAAGATTGCCACCGTGCCATTGCACATGCCGGTCGGGACCCCCGTGAGTCCGGACGTGTGTCCCGCGGACTTGATCACCGCGGGGACACCCGCGATCGTCTTACAGGAAACTAGCAACTAGTGACACTGATCTCTGCCCCCTGTGATTGGAGCAGAGATCAGTGTTCACTAAAACACAGCCACGCCCCCCACAGCTTGTAACACGCCCCTAGGAACACTTAACCCCTACACTGACACCCCCTGGTTAACCCCTTCACTGCCAGTGTCATTTACACAGGAATCAGTGCATTTAAATAGCAGAGATCAGTGTTCACTAAAAAAACAGCCACGCCCCCCACAGTTTGTAACACGCCCCTAGGAACACTTAACCCCTACACTGCCACCCCCTGGTTAACCCCTTCACTGCCAGTGTCATTTACACAGGAATCAGTGCATTTAAATAGCAGAGATCAGTGTTCATTAAAACACAGCCACGCCCCCCCACAGTTAGTAACACGCCCCTAGGAACACTTAACCCCTACACTGCCACCCCATGGTTAACCCCTTCACTGCCAGTGTCATTTACACAGGAATCAGTGCATCAGTTTTAATAGCACTGATTACTGTATAACTGACAATGGTCCCAAAAATGTGTAAAAAATGTCCGATGTGTCTGCCATAATGTCACAGTCACAATAAAAATCGCTGATCGCCGCCATTACTAGTAAAAAAAATGTTTTTAATAAAAGTGCTATAAAACTATTCCCTATTTTGTAAACACTATAACTTTTGCGCAAACCAATCAATAATCGCTTATTGCGATTTTTTTTACCAAAAATATGTATAAGAATACGTATCGGCCTAAACTGAGGATATTTATTATAGCAAAATTGTCGCTCTTTTTTTTGTTTATAGCGCAAAAAATAAAAACCGCAGGGGCGATCAAATACCACCAAAAAAAGGCTCTATTTGTGGGAAAAAAAGGACGTCAATTTTGTTTGGGAGACACGTCGCACGACCGCGCAATTGTCAGTTAAAATAACGCAGTGCCGAATCGCAAAAAAAACAGCAAAATAGTCCGGTCTGAAAGTGGTTAAACAACCAGCAAAGCTGGCTAGAACCATCTATTGAGGGAGTCTATTCCACATTTTTTGTGAAGAAGCCTTTCCATAATCAGGGATTTAACTTCTTGTCTCCTAGATGCAAAGAAGGCCCTCTTGTCCTTTGCAGTGACCTTTAAGTGAATAACTTCACACTGTATGAACCATTTACTATGTATTTACACATGGAGGTAATGTGCCCCTTAATCACCTTTTCTCAAGGGATATACTACGTTTAGTTCAGCTATTTTTTCCTCATAAACGCGGTTCTCCTTTTCTCATCAAGTTAGTTGTCCTTCTCTGCAACGGTGTCTCTGTTGCTCCTCCAGAGAGGAGACATGCTAGTGTGTTACTGGCCAGATCACCAGGTGACAATAAGAAAAAAAAAATGGAAAAAGAAAACTAACACAGCCACCACATATAAGGATTGGTAAGCTGCAATACAAGCATTTTTTATACCGCTTTAAAATACATACAAAGCCCAAATATTTTTTTCCAAAAGTGTTTAAAACTCCTGTTTTTATTGCTGTCTGTGTCCACGCTGATTCACACTTTCTACTTGCAGAACAGTATCTTAATAGGAACAGAAATCCAACATTTTAAAGCTGTCACAGGAATGGGCGATAAGGTGACATTTTCCAATGGTAACACCTTTTCCAGTGGCAATTGTCAGGGAAGGGATTTGTCCTAACTTTTCCTCTTCCTGTTGAGTACCTGGAAAAGTAAGGGAAGGGAATTCTACGATGGAACACAGGAAAAAAACTGACAGGGGTCTTAACTAGGAATTAAGTTTGGGTAGTGACTGTGAATTTGTGATTCATAGTCAGGGCAAAATTTTTTTTCAACCCACAGTGCACTGCATGGCCTTTGAACCATGGCAAGCAGGCTTAGAAAGGCTTTTCATTGAGCCAGTCCCCTCAATATAAAAGGGAGGGCATAGAGCAGCTATATTGCCAGTAAGCTGGAAACGGTTGCAGGGACAACTGACAAATTTAAAGGGAGATATTATGGTCAGTTAGTAAACTTTACTTTAATTCTGATTGCTAGCTCTTTGGACAACCAAACCCTTTGTTTTTTTTGTTCTTATTATTGGGGGCTTTTTTGTTATTTATTTTTTAAGACTTACCATTTTGTTTAAAAATTGGCTTTTATTTTGGGGGGGGGGGGTGACATTTTGGGGTTTTCATTTATTTCAGGGGAAATTCTGTTTTTATTTTATGTTGATAGGGCCTTTATTTTATGTTACATTTTTATTAATTTTTTTTTGCAAGGATTCGCGTTAAAAATGTGGGTTTTCAAGGGTGGCATTTGGAGGTTTTATTGCTTTTTTTAGTTTTTACATTTTTATTTTATGTTAATAGGGCCTTTTTTTTCAAAACTGAGGATTCATTTTGTTCATTGCATGCCACTGCATTACTTGATATAAAAAAAAAAAAATAAGTGCTAGCACAGTGTGCACCTAAACCACTTAAAATGACTGTATATCACTCCCATTCACCTCAACCCCCTATCCCCTTAGAAAAAAAAATGTTTTTGCATACACTCGTTAGGCCTACTATTCCTAAATAAACCTGTCCCACTATTTGCCAGTTTTACACTTCTATTTCCTCTGCAGTATCTTAATGTCAAGTTAATTGTAAAAGAAAAAAAATCAATTCCACAGCCAAATATGTGCTGCCAGTGTAAACCATCACTGAAACCTGCTGTCGGCTGACGTCACAGAGCCGGTCCAGGTTCGGGAAAGATCGAGACCATATGGTTGGGATGCACCCACATGCTTGGACCGTCACCCAGCTCAGCCTCCCAGTGAGCTGCTGAGAGCCTGAGCCAGCTGCCCCTGCCCCCTCCACAGCTCAGCGCTCCAGTAAGCGTTGGAGGGGCAGAGCAGACAATGTTGACTGACAGTCACCAGTTCTCTGCTCAGGGAGCTCTGAGAACCGAGCAATCGTGTTTGATTGCTCGGTTCCCAGCCTAGAGCCTAGAGCGTATCAGACCGATTCTGCATCAACCTAGGTAAGTATGATTCTAAAATAAAAATAAATCCCATACTTCTCTTTTAAGTCATCCCCCAAGCATGTTTTTCAAAAAAATCTGTGTATTTTAAATGTTGCCCTCAAAGCCGCATTGATACATGTCAGTGCCCAGCTTCCCATAGACAGTAGTTTGCCTATTAGCCCCCGTAGGCTTTAAAAGGATTCACCTAGACGTTTAGATTTGCAGATATTTTATTAAGAACAATTGAACCTGGTCAGATTTACCCATCAATAGCCTTAACCATTCTCTACTTTAACTAAAACTATAAAAAAAAAAGTTTTACCTTGATAGTGCAGTCTAAGTTTTCCTTGCAATTCGACAGCCCCATGAAAACCCAGACTGCCTGGTGTGGGGTCCACATGTCCATTCCTCTCTACCTTCCATGAAGGAGTGTTTAGTGACTGTGCAACCTATCACCAGGGGGGGGGGGTATGTCAATACTTATGCAATGTTAAGTTTTCAGGGTGCAGTATGTGGGGGGGGGGGGGGGGAGTGGTAAGTGCCAAGGCAAAACAAAAAAAGCAGGGAGTGGCAACTGAAAGTGCATGCTATACACTGTTATTATTACTTTCATGGCTTGGAAGCCAGTACACTATAATACTGTGAGCTTTCCTGGCACAGAGTTAAGGATTCTGGGAAATCCTTATTGGAAATGGCAGTCCCTTGGCAATGGTAATAAAGAATACATATTCCAATTTAATTGTGGCAGTTATGGAAAATCATGGATCGCTGAAATTAGTGTAGTGAGAAGGCGGGGGTGATAAAGCATTTTACATAGTTACATAGTAGGTGAGGTTGAAAAAAGACACAAGTCCATCAAGTCCAACCTATGTGTGTGATTATATGTCAGTATTACATTGTATATCCCTGTATGTTGCGGTCGTTCAGGTGCTTATCTAATAGTTTTTTGAAACTATTGATGCCCCCCCGCTGAGACCACTGACTGTGGAAGGGAATTCCACATCCTTGCCGTTCTTACAGTAAAGAACCCTCTATGCAGTTTAAGGTTAAACCTCTTTTCTTCAAATTTTAGTGAGTGGCCACGTGTCTTATTAAACTCCCTTTAAAATGGTGTGAATGTTTGTGAAAACTTCTCCCTACCCTTCTGCAGCCCCTTGACTTTCTTTTTTTAAATTAGCTCTATTCTGTCTATTGAAATGATTTGCTCAAATGTGCCCTAATTATCAGGCTTCAGTGGCACAAGGAGGCAGAGTTAGGGGGGGGGGGGGGGGGGGTTGGTGGGGGGGGGGGGGGGGGGGGGGGGGGGGGGGGGGGGGGGGGGGGGGGTGGGGGGGGGGGGGGGGGGCTTTGCAGAGACCAGTCCCTCTGTGAACAGCTAGCGTGCTCAGGTGTCCTGTCTTCTCAACAGGAAAGCTGCTGTCACAACTTTTAGTGGAACCAGTGGCTGTGAAGAAATGCTCAGATAATAAAGTTGGGGCACTTGATTACATTTTCATTTTTTTTAATGCCCAGACATTTTTTAAATGGGTACAGTGGCTAAGTTGTGTCTATAACATACTTGAAAGATTTTCACTGCAACACAGCTTTATCTCTCTATGAATAAGCTCCAGATGGAGTGAAATGCGTAGGGAAGCAGGTGGATTTCCCCTTTATGAGATTAAATTAAAAACTGTATTCTGGACTTCTGGAAGTTGAACAGCTCCATCCTTGCTTTTTTGTGCTTCTACAGCTTTATCTACATTCCATCTTAATCTCCTAAACACAAGGTGCCAGGGCACATGGTCTTCTTCATATGTTACATATCTAGTAGACATGTACTAAAGTTTGTAGATTTCATTTTCATCTTTCCTAATAAACATGGCAATCCAAATTAATAAGAGGAAGTTCTAAAGCTTTATCGGATGTGCCTATTCTTGATGTTCCCAAATACAGAATCAATTTTTTTTTACTGGCAGTGAATCTAACCTTAGCACAGTCATGGAAGAGCCCTGTAGTCATTTAGCTCTTGTGAAAGCTAAACTCTTATAGATGATGACAAATGATAAATTGATACAATTATATATTATCCAGTGTCCTTAATGATAAACAGAAATCATTTTACAAGATATGGTTACCTTGGATTCATTATTGGAGATTATCTTCCTCCAGGGATATTTAGGTGGAAATTGATTATTCTCAAAGAGGTGGTCTGGCTGTGTAGTTTCCTTTTTTTTCATCCTTTGCTTTTTTTTTTATCTTTGGTCCCTCCTGTTTTTTGTTTTAGCTACATTGTACTTGCATATGTTTTTTAAAGCAGCTATAAGCGCTTAATAAATACATTTGTTAAAGGTATGCAGTTATTTATTTAGTAAAAATGTAAATGCATTTCACTCTCCGCTAGTGTAAATACCTAAACTTGACTTTGTATCAAGTTTATGTGATTATTAAGGCCCGTACACACGATCTGACTTTTTGACAACAAACATGCAAATTAGCTGTTTTGGATCAACATCTGACCGTGTGTACGCTCCATCGGACCAACTTTTTCAGTTTTCATCGGACTTTTGTTGGCCGTGCGAACGGACCAACTTTCTGCCAACAAAAGTCCGATGGAGCAAAGTCCGACCGTGTGTACACAAAACCATCGGACCTTTGTACAAACTACAAACACGCATGCTCAGAACCAATGCAAAAGATCAGACAACAATACAGAAGTTGACCAAAGGTGGCGCAGGAGTATTCGAACGTCGTCTTTTGAAGTGTCGTCAGTACGTTGAAACATCACTACGTTCATGTTTGATGCCTAAAAAGTCAGATCGTGTGTATGCAATACCAACTTGGGGCCAACGCCCTTTGTACAAAAATACACGGGAAAGTTGGTCCAAGGTCCGATCGTGTGTATGAGGCTTTACACGCTTGTTGCTTTTTTCTTTGTCTAACATGTTCATTATATGGCCCTATGTGCAAAGGATGAGAAAAAGCAGTGTTAAAAACCTAAATCTGTATTTTGCAAATACATTTAGGTGCTTTTAGGCACATCAATAACTTGGATGTTCATTAATTCCTATGGCCAGAATATTAATTTATTCTGGTAATTGGAATGAAGAAGACCTTCCAAGCTTGACACACCTAAATGTGCCTAGCGCTAAATTGCATTTAGATGCGCTGGCTTTTTTTTCAGCAAAATGCTCCTTTCTGAACACGCTGGTCCTGTTTTTTTTTTTTCTGCCTCTAAACACCTGTAAGTGCCTATCTGTCAAATTCAAAAGCCTATTTGTGCTTGAGGTCTAAGTGAGTTTAAATATATATATATATATATATATATATATATATATATATATATATATATATAGATATAGATATAGATATATAGATATATATCTATATAGATAGATATCTATCTATCTATCTATTATATATATATATATATATATATATATATATATATATAGATATAAATAGATATATCTATATATCTATATAGATAGATAGATAGCTATCTATATATATATATATATATATATATATATTGTAACCTGGGGGACAGGTAGCAGGTACAAAGCTCCCTGGGATGAGCTGTTATTTAGGCACAGATACCAAATCCACTAGTTGTAGTGAAAACAGTGCTGGGTTTATTTGTGTTAAATACAAGTCCATACACAGGTGCTGCACAGTCTTACAGCAAACATATCAGAACAGAAATAACAAAACAAAAGTCCTAGCCGTGTCTCGGCTCTAACTATACAATACACTGGCCCTCACTACCAGGCTGAGCAAGCCTACCGCGTGTCAGTTTCTGTATAGAGTTTTAAAGCGTTTTACCAACCTTTAGCTCCTCACAAAACATCAAATGTCTGTGTGTCCCAGGCAGAGAGCAAAGGCTGTTTGCTCAGGTGAGCTTAAATTAGCCTGGGGAAGAGGACTAAGATCCGAACTGGATCATGTATCAGAGACCTCTGAATGTGTATGAGAGGAGCCTGGAAGATGTATAAACCCCGAACAAGACTTCTCCTGGCTCTCTCTGGAACGCTCTGCTACATATCCTCCCCCCTTGTTTCAACCCCAGGGTTGAAACACCTGTGGCCCAACAGGAGTGAACATGGGACAGGGCATCTACATTCCCCATCTCGACACCTGGCCTGTGTTTTACGGTAAAGGAGTAATCCTGTAGAGCCAAAAACCACCGGTTCACCCGTCTATTAGTCTCCTTCTTTTGGGCCATCCATTTCAGGGGAGCATGGTCAGTTATTAACTCAAACTGGCGCCCTAACAAATAGTACCTGAGTGCGTCCACGGCCCACTTTATGGCTAAACATTCCTTTTCAATGAATGCATACTTTTTCTCATGGTCATTGAGCTTTCTGCTTAGGTACACGACAGGGTGTTCTTCCCCATTGTATACCTGTGATAGTACTTAATTCATTCTATGCATTAAGATAAAAAAATCTACTGTGTGCAGCAGCCCTCCTCAGCCCCCCTAATACTTACCTGAGCTCCCCCTAGGTCCATCGATGTTGCAGGGGTTTCTTGGCTGTCTGGGACTCCCCTTCCTTTTGGCTGAGACAGCAGTGCAGCACCATTGGCACCCGCTGCAGTCAATCAAAGTCGGTCAGCCAATAAGGATAGAAAGGGGGCAGGGCCGGACAGCGGCTCCGTGTCTGAATGGACACAGGGAGCTGTGACTCAGCTCAGGTGCCCCCATAGCAAGCTGCTTGCTGTGGGGGCACTGGGCAGGAGGGAGGGTCAGGATCACAGAAGAGGGACACGAGAAGGGGAGGATCTGGGCTGCTCTGTGCAAAACCATTACACAGAGCAGGTAAGTATAACATGTTAAAAATTTTTAAATTTAAAAAAAAACAAGACTTTGCAATCACTTTAAGACTGAATGAACAGAAGCACAAGTTCTTTAGCAGCTAAACAGCTGTCATATGAACATTTCTACTGTGTTTTGAGTTTACTAGTTGCATTGTGGAAAGCTATGTAAATATCAGAGCACTTATCGTCTGCTCCAAAGTGTTAAAGATGAATTCCAGGTATGGATATTCATTACATGGTTACATTGGACCAGCTTGGACCAATGTAACTATGTAAATACCATGCCTAGAGGATGCCCCTGAAAGCTGAAAATCACTGACTTAGACACTGCTACTCAATTGATCTGCACTTGCTTCCAGGTTCCATGCTGAGAAGCTGGCCTACTGCATTCTGAACACTGGAGGTCGGAAATCAGCTCAAGCACCTTTCAGAGAATGCTTTGCATCTTCTGAATGAATGCAAACCATTCTCTGATTGGTTGAGGTGGAGAGCATGACATCACCGCCCTGCCTCTCCACCTCTTCCAAACAGAAAACGCTTTGCATTCAGGTAGCGTTGTCTTCTTCAGTGATTTACAGGAGCATTGGTCAGGTACTGTATATCATATACATAGTTACATTGGTTCAAACAGGACAAATATTGCTTTGTATAAATTAATCATACCTGGAACTCCTTTTCAACTAGACACGAGTGCATCACGTTTTTATTTTTATTCTATGTTAACATCTTAATAAACACATCTGAATGGAAAGAAGTATACAAAGGCAAATAACAATTTTATTTTTAAAACTTTTTTTAATATATTTCTTTTTTCTTTTTCATTAGTTCTGCTCAAATGTTAAGTAATACTTTATTCTAAAGTCACCTATAAAAGCTGTACCAGCTATACAACATATAGGAGGACAGTCTGTCAGGAATACCCCAGGTAATACTACATCTTACACTAGGTACACATTAAGAATATTTGTATGAATACCATTCCTCAGTGAATAATAAGTCACTGCACTTTGTGTATGCGGCAGCTGCAATATCGGCTTCTTTGCTAGGATCTTTGGCAGATAAGATAACATTCTAGTTATCTCTTCCCGTAAGCTGCAGATTTAGGGTCACGATATTTCCTTTCCAGTTTCCGTAAGTAGTGTATGTTTAATTATTCATCTGGTTAATGAATGGAAATAATATCGGTGCTTAGGAACTTCAATGCAATTTTCCACATACCCAGGACATACATCTTACTTTGTCATTTTATGTAAAGGCATCTTTTTTCCGAGCCAGAACATTAATGCGTACCCTATCATTCCATTAACGAGACATGAAGTACAAGGATTCAAGTCTCTATAGACATTGGTATAGCCATCTACATCAATAGATAATCAGTAGAATAAATTCAATCCAAGTAGAGCTGGCTGAATATGATGGTTCAGTTATAAAGTAAAAAGTGCTAGTTGGGTGTGTGATAATTGTCAGCTCATCTGGCCAGATTGGAAGACAGTCTCATGTCTACACAGTAGCACAAGGTATTCGGTTGACTGCTTCCAGGAAGGAGGGTCAACTGATCGCAGATATACAGTGGTGTGAAAAAGTGTTTGCCCCCTTCCTCATTTCCTGTTCCTTTGCATGTTTGTCACACTTAAGTGTTTCGGAACATCAAACCAATTTAAACAATAGTCAAGGACAACACAAGTAAACACAAAATGCAATTTGTAAATGAAGGTGTTTATTATTAAAGGTGAAAAAAAATCCAAACCATCATGGCCCTGTGTGAAAAAGTGATTGCCCCCCTTGTTAAAACATACTATAACTGTGGTTGTCCACACCTGAGTTCAATTTCTCTAGCCACACCCAGGCCTGATTATTGCCACACCTGTTCACAATCAAGGCATCACTTAAATAGGAGCTGCTTGACACAGTAAGGTCCACCAGAAGATCCTTAAAAGCTACACATCATGCCGAGACCCAAAGAAATTCAGGAACAATTGAGAAAGAAAGTAATTGAGATCTATCAGTCTGGAAAGGGTTATAAAGCCATTTCCAAAGCTTTGGGAATCCAGCGAACCACAGTGAGAGCCATTATCCACAAATGGCGAAGACATGGAACAGTGGTGAACCTTCCCAGGAGTGGCTGGCCGCCCAAAATTACCCCAAGAGCGCAGCGACGACTCATCCAAGAGGTCACAAAAGACCCCACAACAATGTCCAAGGAACTGCAGGCCTCACTTGCCTCAGTTAAGGTCAGCGTTCATGCCTCCACCATCAGGAAAAGACTGGGCAAAAATGGCCTGCATGGCAGAGTTCCAAGGAGAAAACCACTGCTGAGCAAAAAGAACATCAAAGCTCGTCTCAATTTCTCCACAACACATCTTGATGATCCCCAAGACTTTTGGGACAACATTCTGTGGACCGATGAGACAAAAGTGGAACTCTTTGGAAGGTGTGTGTCCAAGTATATCTGGCGTAGAAGGAACACTGCATTTCAGAAAAAGAACATTATACCAACAGTAAAATATGGTGGTGGTAGTGTGATGGTCTGGGGCTGTTTTGCTGCTTCAGGACCTGGAAGACTTGCCGTGATAAAAGGAACTATGAATTCTGCTGTCTACCAAGAGATCCTGAAGGAGAATGTCCGACTATCTGTTTGTGTACTCAAGCTGAAACGAACTTGGGTTCTGCAGCAGGACAATGATCCTAAACACACCAGCAAGTCCACCACCGAATGGCTGAAAAAAAACAAAATGAAGACTTTGGAGTGGCCTAGCCAAAGTCCAGACCTGAATCCTATTGAGATGTTGTGGTATGACCTTAAAAAGGCCGTTCATGCTCGAAAACCCTCTAATGTATACTGAATTAGGACAATTCTGCAAAGATGAGTGGGCCAAAATTCCTCCAGGACGCTGTAAAAGCCTCATTGCACGTTATCGCAAACGCTTGGTTGCAGTTGTTGCTGCTAAGGGTGGCCCAACCAGTTATTAGGTTTAGGGGGCAATCACTTTTTCACACAGGGCCATGATGGTTTGGATTTTTTTTCACCTTTAATAATAAACACCTTCATTTACAAATGGCATTTTGTGTTTACTTGTGTTGTCCTTGACTATTGTTTAAATTGGTTTGATGTTCCGAAACACTTAAGTGTGACAAACATGCAAAGGAACAGGAAATGAGGAAGGGGGCAAACACTTTTTCACACCACTGTATTAAATTCTTGTTTTGCATTTTGTTTTAAGATAAGTTGTTGGTTGGAAGTGTTTGCTCCTTCTACTTTCTTCCATCCCATTCACATAAAACTGGGTGCATGGTCAATAGATATGAGCCGAACACCCCTGGTTTGGTTCGCGACAGACCTCTTAAACATTGCAAAAGTTTGGAGCTGAATAACGAACCCAGTTGAAGTCTATGGGACCTGAACTGGAAAAATAAAAAGTGCCCATTTTGAGTCCTTAGATGCAAGTTGTTGGACATACAAAGGGTATGGGGGTCCGGGTACTGCTCTGGGGGACATGTATCAATGAAGAAAAAGTTTGTAAAAAACATCATTTTTAAATTAGCAGTGATTTACTGATGCTTAAAGTGAAACAATAAAAATGAAAAATTCCTTTAAATACAGTGCCTGGGGGGTCCTGCCTGTAAACTGGCACATCTGTACCGTGTATAGAACCTGCTGCAACAAAAATGACATTTATAAAGGCAAAAAAAATTACAATTTCCCTGCAAGCTTTCTTTATTTTATAAACAATGGCTTTGGGAGCCAGTCTGTATGATGAGGCCACAATTTAGTGCAAAATTGCACTGGAGAGAGTCATCTTGACTGTGTCCAATCATGGCTCTGACAGTGCTACAGTGCCTTGCAAAAGTATTCACCCCCTTGGCATTTTTTGTGTTTTGTTACCTCACAACCTGGAATTAACATGGAATGTTTGAGGATTTGCATCATTTAATTTACAGAACATGTCCACAACAAAATAACAGAAAAAGTCAATGTGCATAACTATTCACCCCCCCCCCCCCCCCTAAAGTCAATACTTTGAAGAGCCACCTTTTGCGGCTATCACAATTCCAAGTTGCTTTGGATAAGTCTCTGTGAGCTTGCCACATCTTACCCCTGGGATTTTTGCCCATTCCTCCTTGCAAAACTGCTCCAGCTCCTTCAAGTTGGATGGTTTGCGCTTGTGAACAGCAATGTTTAAGTCTGACCACAGATTTTCTATTGGAGTGAGGCCTGGGCTTTGACTAGGCCATTCCAACAAATGTACATGTTTCCCCTTAAACCACTCAAGTGTTGCTTTAGCAGTGTGTTTGGGATCATTGTCCTGCTGGAACACAGAGTGGTACAGGTTTTGCTCAAGAATATCCCTGTATTTAGCACCATCGATCTTTCCCTTAACCCTGACCAGTTTCCCAGTCCCGACTGCTGGGGATGGTGTTCTTTGGGTGATGTGATTTGTTGGGTTTGCACCAGACATAGAGTTTTCTTTGATGCCTAAAAAGTTTAATTTTAGTCTCATCCGACCAGAGCACCTTCCTCCATACATTTTGTGAGTCTCCCACATGCCTTTTCGCAAAATCAAAACGTGCCATTTTTGCTGAAAGTAATGGCTTTCTTCTGGCCACTCTGCCATACAGCCCAACTCTATGGGCTTATTGTGGTCCTATGTACAGATACTCCAGTCTCTGCTGTAGAACTCTGCAGCTCCTCCAGGGTTACCCTAGGTCTCTGTGCTGCCTCTCTGATTAATGCCCTCCTTGCCCGGTCTATGAGTTTTGGTGTGCGGCCGTCTCTTGGCAGGTTTGCTTTGTGCCATGTTCTTTCCATTTGGTTATGATAGATTTGATGGTGCTCCTAGGGATCATCAAAGATTTGGATTTTAACTTAACCCTGACTTGTTTGGAGAGTTCCTTGGTCTTCATGGCAGTATTTGGTTAGTGGTGCCTCTTGCTTAGTTGTTGCAGCAGCCTCTGGGGCCTTTCAAAAAGGTGTGTATGTGTAATGATAGATCATGTGACACTTAGATTGTGCACAGATGGACATCATTTCTCTAATTATGTGACTTCTGAAGGTAATTGATTGCACCAGAGCTTTTTATGGACTTCATAACATAGGGGGTGAATACATACGCACATGCCAATTATCAGTTTTTTATTTCAGAAAAATTGTTTTATGTATATATTTTTCTAATTTTACTTCACCAACTTAGACTATTTTGTTCTGATACATCACATATGATTGAGATTAAAAAAAAAAACATTGAACTAAAGGCTGTAATGTAACAAAATAGGTAAAAAGCCAAGAAGGGTAAATACTTTTGCCAGGCACTGTATGTGCCCTGATTGGGAAAAGCCTTCATTGCTTCAGCCAATCAGGGCTTCCAATGCACCAGTTTGTGCTTATGCATCTAAGCAATCTTGTAAATCTATCGTAATCTCACATTAAAATATTTAATATTTATCGTCACCCCATGCATTATGCCAATGGTCTATTAAGAAAAGGAACAAGGTGGGAAACACTCTTAAAGGGTCTTTTAATGTGCTAAATGCCTAAAAATCCTTTGAGTAAGGCTCCATGCTATCTCCATGTTGAAGGAGGGCTTCACTGCTCAAGAACTAAAATGTTAATTGGGACACAGACAAGACTTCTCAGAACTTTTTAGCATCACAAATCTGTGGTAAATGAATACATTCTTTGGGAGTCATAGCAATGTTTTTTCCACAGAGCTGAGTTTGGTAGATAAATGATTAAGGTGGGTGAGAATTGTGAAAGCAGGGGATGTTGAATGTACTGTAGAGGGGGAGATTTTGGTGAATGGAGGCGCATAAAGATTACAGGGGTGAGGTCTATATGAAGGGGATTATGAGGGTGAACTGAATGTTGGGCAAAATATAGGGGAGGGCAGGCCCTAGGCCCCAAAGGCTTCAAGCTACTCTTCTCTAAGATAATAATTTGATATAATTAGATACCGTTATTATTATGATTTTGCTATTTCAAAACACCACAGTGATCTTTATATAATTAAATACTCTTATCATTATACTTCTGAAGCACTAAATCTGCATCTTCTGACTCTGGCAATACGACTTATGTCCTGGTTTACATAACTGTCAATTGCTAAACTGATTTGAGCGGGATTAATCATTGTTAAACAGGCAGAGATGTCTTTTCTATGCAAATCTACAACCCTTGCATAATTAATAGGCCCCAGCCTGTCTGTGGTCTGCCCTCCACCAAGGCAAGGTTCAAGTTGTGAATAGGCTAGAAAAATACCGGGGTCAACTCACCTGCTTGTCAAGTTAAAGAGCCAACATAGCAAATACCACAGGAGGTTAGCAACTTGTGAAAAGAATACCGGCAACATCCTTCCCTTTTTAAAAACTGCTGCTAAGCGACACATACGTTCGTCCGTTGGACTTAATTTTTGGCAAACCTTTTCGAACAGTTTAGCCCGTGGCAGCCAGCAATGGATCCCTCTGTGTTTTTACAGAGGCAAAATCCATTTAGAGTCTAATAAAGCCCCTTTAAAAGTATTATGTAATTTAGATCTGCCTATATCCTTTTCCATATCATATAAGAACAAGTTTAATTAATTCTTAAGAGTTAAAAAAAATAAAGGAATTAAGATTTTTGTTTCAGAGGAATGCTAAGCCGTGCTAAATCTAGGAGCTTTGTGTTTGGCCTGTCATTTTAAAAGAGGTGAGGATGGATTAGAATTGTGCTGTAGGTCTTGAACAGAGGACCCCTGTAGGTAGACGAGGCCTTTCAATCTTCTGATCAACAGAGCTGAAACAAAAATGCAAGAGAGTTGTGTTCCCACGTTCTTTGACAGTATCCTGCTGCAGATAGCGTCCTTTTAAAGACCCCTTACGCTCTCATTATCTGGGAGAAATAATGAATAATTTGCCTCCTACACTCTTTCATATGCATAGCCAGATATTATTGGATAGGAAGCAAGTGGGACTTGTCCTATAGCCATAATCAGGTCCACACTATTAAAATGATTTAACTGAGCTTTCTTGGGAAGCAATTATTTTCTTTCAAGACAATAACTATCAAGAAAAGAAAAAAAAAAGGTCTTTGCTAGTTGGAGGCAAATCAGGGCATCTTAGTCCTTGTTTCATTTCACAATAAAGAAAACATATAGAACGCCGCTTCGTAACCTTTTAAATTTGCCATTGGGAGTTTTTTTTCATAACCATAAAAGAAGAAACTTAAAAAAAAGAAAAGAATATTCTCTGTGTGACTATCAAAGACTGGATGCAATTGTTAATATATTCATAATATAGTTATATAATTATATTAAGTGCTTTATATATACATATATATATATATATATATATATATATATATATATATATATATATATATATATATATAATATGTATTATTAATAATACATGTTTTTTGGGATTTAGTATACATAGTAATTACTGTATATAGTGACTTCAGATTATGCCCTACCATTTACTCATTGCCATTATATGTATGTCTTTTGAAAATTCAATCAGGGAAAATTACTTCCCAAATCATTAACATGGCTTTAAATATTTTTTTCTGATTTTACTTCAGTTTATTTTTATGTTAATTTTTCAGATATCTGTCTTAATCAGTATATGTATAAATATAAATAAGTTTATGTTCCTATTCTTACATTTTGTACCTACTTCTTTTTTTATTTCTACTAGTTATGTAAAATAATTACTGATAAACAATACAATTATGGTCGTTATCATGACACAGATTTACAGATCATTATAGGTTTCCTAAAGAGACTGAGCACACCAGAAGTTGTTTGCTTTTATACTTATTTTCTCTGCAGCCATTTGAAGGGAGTGGGGGAGGGGTCACTGCTCAGACTAATTAACTTCTGTAATTTCCCCTTGAGCTTTTGAGATGTGTAAACAACAGATTTCTTTTTCTTTTTAAGAAAGAAGTCCCTGCAAAAAAATGTTAGTCACTTCCTGATTGCTACATATGATTTTTATACCGATTTTTCGAGCAAGCTACCGATAACATCTGGTGCCTATTTAGGGAAAAATAGGTTGCCTTAAATTTGGCAAAGTAAAGTATGCATAATTTGTCAGTTAATGTTCCATCTCCACCCCTAGGAGCTGAAGCCTACATCAAAATATTTCATAATTTTCCCCTAAAAAAATGCTTTTCAAGCCTTACTTAAGGGAGTACTGTACATATCCCCAAAACACGTAGTCTAGCACCCTCTAGTTAGTGAGGTGCTAGAGTGAGGTTTTTCTCTGGCAGTGTAACTAAATTTAGGCAGGCCTAGCTGGCTGCTAGGTCTGTTTGTTTTCATTATGGGCTGGGAGTGGCTCAGGGTAGCAACTTCTCGGTTACCTCCCTCTGCCTTCTAGCATTTTCTAGAAGGAGAGGAGGGGAAGAGAGGTGGGGCTGCCTGTGGTATCTTACGGAGCCCTGACCAATCACCAACTTGGATTGGCAGGGGGCAGGCCCCCCTAAATACTTTGGGTCAGCCCAGCTGAGGAGGAGTTGTCGGGTGGAAGAGAGGTGGGGAGACTGGGGAGCTCCCCAGTCTGGGGGGGGGGGGTGACCCTGGGCTGGGCTTGGGTGCATCCAGGAGGCGTGTCGAGATCCTGGAAGGAGAGGCACATGAGAGAACATGAGAGAACAAGTAAAGGACAGCGGGAGAGAACACTTGTAAGAGTCTCCATGGAGATGCCACAGGATCCAGGAGTCTGGTGAGTGAGCACAGCCGGGAGGACTGGGGAGGTAAGCCTGAGCAAACTGGGAGATTGCAGTTTGATAGATGGGTGCAGAACCAGTGGAGAGAGGACTGTGGAGAAGGGCAGTGGAAAGGGGTCTTTGCAGCCAGGCTGCCTGGCAGGGCCTAAAAAAACAATGCTGAACAGCGGCGCTAGATAAAGGTGATAGCATAAAGATATATGGCAACTGGAATATACACTTGGTATGCATAAATCATGTGTGTGAACATGCATACATAAAAATGTTAAAACATATGTTAAAACAACTAGTCCATAGATAGTCCGTAATCTTGTATGATCAGCACCTGGAGGCAGCACCCTTAGAGTGAAGCAGTGGACTCTGTGTTGAAATGGAAACAGAGGGGTGCCAGATTAAGTGCAATATTAATCATGAATTTTATTAATAACAAGTAGTAACTCACAAATAAGATGACTGAGGTCAGCATGTGGTTAAAATCGACAGTTCCGGAAGCTCTAGAGAACATCCTATTAGCCTTGGGAGCCTGGGGTGCTGATGGTGTTGTTGCAAGGGTCCAGGGAGAGCTGGGAACCAGGAAGCAGGAAACAACAAGCAGCTGATCATGGCCATGACCAGTGTGAACCGCAAGATAGCGCTGACATCACAGAAACAGGAAATACGACTAGTCACAAGTAAAATGGCGGTAATGCATTTTGAAGCATCAGCTTCTTCATCAGACTGTCTGGCTGGCAGGGCCTCAAGAGAGCTATCCAGGAGTGCTAGCCAAGTAGAGGACAGCTAGCACCTGGACTATCCTACACCACAGGAGCCCGAAGTCCCTGCCCGCAAAAGGCAGTTCATGAGGCCTGGCTGAAGTAGTGTCAGGCCTACCCATGTGGTGCTAGCTAGTCTGGAGGAGTGACAGTCTGCAGCAAGGGAAGTGCTGGTGGAGGAACTGTCTGCAGCAAGTGAAATGCTTGAGGAGGAAACGGTGAGCAGCAAGTGTTTGTGCTGGAGAGAGAAGACTGAAGCATATATACAGGAGTGTATATAGAAGTCCTAAGCAACTTTGCACTAAATCTTCCTGGGCATCCCATAATTCCCAAATCCCCATCCAAGTTGAATCCCCCTCAAATAAACAAAACAAAGCGATTGACTGGTTTCTGTCTCTGAGTGACTGGGATGGATGTCTGGCTGGGCCGGGTGACAGGTGGCATGGCTACACGTAGTAATATTTTTTAACCTGGATTGTTATGTTGAAGTAAATCGTTTTGGATTCTAAAGTCAATGATCTGGTGTTCTTCTCTGATTTAGCAAAGACCGTTTCACCCACTCTCTTGGTTTTGTTCCTCTAAGCTGGTCTAAATATTGTCACAATGAGGCCTATTTACTAAAACTGGAGAGTGCAAAATCTGGTGCAGCTGTGCATGGTAGCCAATTAGCTTTTAACTTCCGCTTGTTCAATTAAAATATGGCAATAAAACCTGGAAGCTGATTGGTTTCTGTGCACAGCTGCACCAGATTTTTCACTCTCCAATTTTAGTAAATCGACCCAAATGGGTCAATAACTTTATTGGAGGACTCTTTTTCTGCTGATGATGGAACAAATATGTTATGTACCTGGTGGAGAGAAAACTGCTTTATTTACACCTCCTGTTCAATATGTCAGGGGATGACAGAGGCATGGGTGTCTGTAAGTATATTCAAAAGCAGCTGAGGAGCTGGAGATTGTATAGATATTGCTGGCATAGGGCAGACCCGATCTGTGCAGTAGGATGGTTAGCAGATCAGACTCATAAAAGACAGAAGTATGATTATAGCTGGGAATGAGTAGGGGTCCACAAAAACTGGGCATCAGAGGTAACATTTCAGTAGACCGAGGAATAGCCAAAGTCTAGGCAGAAGTACAGATCAAATGGACACTAAAGGTCATCAGACAATACATGAGGTCAGGTAATCAA
This sequence comes from Lithobates sylvaticus, assembly GCA_028564925.1. Lineage (NCBI taxonomy): Eukaryota > Metazoa > Chordata > Amphibia > Anura > Ranidae > Lithobates > Lithobates sylvaticus. The sequence goes on from CM053028.1 coordinate 483,715,580, forward strand.
GTCAGGTAAAACCTTTTATTAAAATAAGATAATAAATTGCACTTACAAACAGTGACTTGATCAGGCAATAAAAAAAACAGAAAAACACTTCTTCCAAGCAATTCAAGTCACATTAACAGTAGTTGGATTCACTCGCAGTAAATAAAGGAGAGATGACAAAAAGATAGACAATTTCTGGATTGGACGTTGACTGAAATTATGGAGGAAAATGCTACAATTCATCCAAAAACAGCTGGAATGTGACCCTAAATATAAATCCTGGGAGTGAAAGAGTACCTCCACTTAAATGATTGGGGACACATAACATGTGTGGTGCTTGTTGAAAAAGAGTAGGAAACATGGAATAGGAAATACCGATTGAAGTAATTCCAACAGCTAACACTGTAATACCCTTTTATACTTACCTGTTTCAGAAGTCTTCAGGCTGGTCATGTGATGTGTCATGTCCTCTTTCTCTTTGCTTCTTCTTCGGCACCGGATGGTCTTCAGTGATGCAGTAATAACATTGTTACACCTCATTCAACCTGAAAGACTGAGGACATTTAGTGGAGAACAAGAAATGATTACAGGGTACATCACCAGAGAGAAGGTATTTACTTCAGCCAGAGCTGTTAAGAGTTAGGACTATTGTTATTTAATTTAGATAACTTTGCACCACTTTTGTATATTTCAGCTGTTCGTGGGTTAGGATATGGTGAAGTGTGTGTTAGAATAAAATGCTGAATGACAGGTGATAAGGGCTGAATTTATACTTTCTGCCCTCCCCTCCTCTTTCCCAAGGCCAGCTGAGATCTTAGCAACACAAGGCGCATACAGTTTAGAATATAACAAAAAGCCGCGCTAGTGACTCAAATTAAAATATTATGTGGTTTGAAATTAATACAAATCCAAAAAAAAGGGGGTTTAACCAAAAAAAACACAAACAAACTAGCTATGCACAAAAGTCCGGTGATATGGAATAAACCAGTGTTCATATAAGTGACAAGGTGAAACTCAAACATCCAGTGACTGTGAGAACAAGGAACACCGTGATCCGCCACCGTAAATAGAGTGCGCTTACCAGAGGGCAAGCTCAAATAAGCCCATATGATGTAATCGGGATAACTTTAAACCATCAGAACTGGCACCAACTCAGATCTCCTCATATAGGGTCAGCCAGGGACGAATAGATTCCTGTTCCTCCTTGGGGCCAATGGTGGTATAAACAGTATCCAATAGCACCGGATCCAAGATCTCTTAGCACCCAGTTTGAAAAAATATAAAAGAAAGGGATGCTCCCATGGTGTGATACCACAATAAAAAATTTTATTAATTAAAACCAATCCTACTTACATGTAGATGTAAAAAAATCAGCAGGAAAACAAAGGTAAAAGTGTGTGTGCCGGCCGGCAACTCGTACACCCGCTCACAGCGCGGAACGTGATGACGTCAGTGCGTCAGCCTCCCTACGTCCGTTTCGTCCAATGACGTCTTCTGGGGTTTAGAGTTTGAGAGGATGAAAGACAATGTACCCACTTTCATCAGAACATCTCCAACCGATGACTAGACGGGCAAGGCAAACAGTTGTCTTATTTTGCTAGCAGTTAGTTTCTACATCTACAAATTCAGAATTGATGAAAGTACACTATTCCAGCAATAAAAATGCATAAACTGTACAGGGACAGCAACAATGAGGGCTATGGCTCAGTGCACCAACAGGGTGGTAGTCTGCAATGTGTCACTTTCAGCAACATACGTTGATTTATATGGCATTCATCATCCTTATTTATAGGGCCTGATTATACAGTGGTGTGAAAAAGTGTTTGCCCCCTTCCTCATTTCCTGTTCCTTTGCATGTTTGTCACACTTAAGTGTTTCGGAACATCAAACCAATTTAAACAATAGTCATGGACAACACAAGTAAACACAAAATGCAATTTGTAAATGAAGGTGTTTATTATTAAAGGTGAAAAAAAATCCAAACCATCATGGCCCTGTGTGAAAAAGTGATTGCCCCCCTTGTTAAAACATACTATAACTGTGGTTGTCCACACCTGAGTTCAATTTCTCTAGCCACACCCAGGCCTGATTATTGCCACACCTGTTCACAATCAAGGCATCACTTAAATAGGAGCTGCTTGACACAGGAAGGTCCACCAGAAGATCCTTAAAAGCTACACATCATGCCGAGACCCAAAGAAATTCAGGAACAATTGAGAAAGAAAGTAATTGAGATCTATCAGTCTGGAAAGGGTTATAAAGCCATTTCCAAAGCTTTGGGAATCCAGCGAACCACAGTGAGAGCCATTATCCACAAATGGCGAAGACATGGAACAGTGGTGAACCTTCCCAGGAGTGGCCGGCCGCCCAAAATTACCCCAAGAGTGCAGCGACGACTCATCCAAGAGGTCACAAAAGACCCCCACAACAACGTCCAAGGAACTGCAGGCCTCACTTGCCTCAGTTAAGGTCAGCGTTCATGCCTCCACCATCAGGAAAAGACTGGGCAAAAATGGCCTGCATGGCAGAGTTCCAAGGAGAAAACCACTGCTGAGCAAAAAGAACATCAAAGCTCGTCTCAATTTCTCCACAACACATCTTGATGATCCCCAAGACTTTTGGGACAACATTCTGTGGACCGATGAGACAAAAGTGGAACTCTTTGGAAGGTGTGTGTCCAAGTATATCTGGCGTAGAAGGAACACTGCATTTCAGAAAAAGAACATTATACCAACAGTAAAATATGGTGGTGGTAGTGTGATGGTCTGGGGCTGTTTTGCTGCTTCAGGACCTGGAAGACTTGCCGTGATAAAAGGAACTATGAATTCTGCTGTCTACCAAGAGATCCTGAAGGAGAATGTCCGACCATCTGTTCGTGTACTCAAGCTGAAACGAACTTGGGTTCTGCAGCAGGACAATGATCCTAAACACACCAGCAAGTCCACCACCGAATGGCTGAAGAAAAACAAAATGAAGACTTTGGAGTGGCCTAGCCAAAGTCCAGACCTGAATCCTATTGAGATGTTGTGGTATGACCTTAAAAAGGCCGTTCATGCTCGAAAACCCTCTAATGTAACTGAATTAGGACAATTCTGCAAAGATGAGTGGGCCAAAATTCCTCCAGGACGCTGTAAAAGCCTCATTGCACGTTATCGCAAACGTTTGGTTGCAGTTGTTGCTGCTAAGGGTGGCCCAACCAGTTATTAGGTTTAGGGGGCAATCACTTTTTCACACAGGGCCATGATGGTTTGGATTTTTTTTCACCTTTAATAATAAACACCTTCATTTACAAATTGCATTTTGTGTTTACTTGTGTTGTCCTTGACTATTGTTTAAATTGGTTTGATGTTCCGAAACACTTAAGTGTGACAAACATGCAAAGGAACAGGAAATGAGGAAGGGGGCAAACACTTTTTCACACCACTGTATATAAGTGATCAACTGTCCCCACACTCTAAAAACTCTAATAACATGTGATTGATGTTTTCTGGAAAATACTAATAAGGTAGTTATCATCTGTGTACCATCTATACAGTTGCAATTAATCACGTGATGTTCGTTTTCATGGCCTTTTTTAAAGATCTTTTATTTCTGAGGTGTCCTGCTGGGACTCCCCTTGTTTGTTCTGGTGCCCACCTGGGGGACTGCATGTGCTATATGCATTGCTGAGGTATGTCCCACACAGCAAGTTGGATGATGATATTTTAATGTAATATATATATATATATATATATGAATTTGTGAATCTTAAATATTTTCATGTTTTCTTAGAGGACTACTGTACTACACGCATGCATCCCGGTGAAGCTTAATTTTGGCGAAATGCGCTAACACGTGAGGATTTCTCTCTCATTGGATTTAGCAAACAAAAGCATTATAATCATTCTATGGGCAGTTAATCGGTTAAGCACCATAAACGAATGCTTTTATTAAACTGGTGTGTCCCCCCCCCCAAAATACAAAGATGATTAAAAATCATAAAAAAATAAATAAAAAAAAAACATTTGAAAAAAAATGTAATTTAACTTACCTCTAAATCCCTGTTGCTAGGGGTCCCTCGTAGATTGCCTCCTTCAGTGCCCGGGGCAAAGTGACATCACTTCCCCTTGGCGCAGGAAGGGCTCAGCTCTGCCCCCTCCCTCCTGTCAGTCATCTGGGACACGTGACAGGTCCCAGATGACTGCGTGGCCAATCAAGTTGCGCGGCGCCGCTCGCGCATGCGCAGTGGGTGCCCGGCTGTGAAGCCACAGCCGGGTGCCCACAGTTGCAATGCCGGCGCCGCTGAGCGGATGGGGGGACCAGCGGAGCTTCGACCCCCCCACATTGCTGGACCTTGGAACAGGTAAGTGTCCGATTATTAAAACTCAGCAGCTGCAGTATTTGTAGCTGCTGACTTTTTTTTTTTTTTTCTAATGGATACTCCTCTTTAAGTTTTCTATTTTTGAAAGATTATGTATAATAAAAATTAGAATTTTATTTAAGACTCCTTGTCTGGCCTACATAGTCCGTCTTTTTCTCAAGTTTTAGTATACAACACGGATGATGGCCTAGAGCAGTGATGGCGAACCTTGGCACTCCAGATGTTTTGGAACTTCATTTCCCATGATGCTCAACTACACTGCAGAGTGCATGAGCGTCATGGGAAATGTAGTTCCAAAACATCTGGGGTGCCAAGGTTCGCCATCACTGGCCTAGAGTGTCATGTCAATATACATTTCGGATTATATGGCAGCATGGCCAGAAATTCGGTCATATAGCTGGGTGTATCAAACTAGATTTTCTCCCATCTCTTGTTTATGTAAATGGCATGTGGTAAGCTTTAGATAGGACTTTTCCAATATTTATTATAACCTTCATCACTAAAAGGTTGAAGTACAATTTCTACCTAAGGTAAGGGGAGGTAATATAGTGACCCTGTAACCAAAAGTATGATATTTAAAAAGGGTCTCCTTGTAAAAGAATCATTTTAATACTACCTGTCTGAATCCCCTGCTGCTGATCTTTCCTGTCCTGAAAAGTTAGCACTGCAAGGAATATTCACATCTGGCACACTTCTGGGAGTGTTAATGCCTGATGCACCACCATGCGTTGTGGTTTCACCTGCAACCTGGTAAGTAACTACTGTTCCCTGCAAGGCTGTCAGATGGAACTACAGCATTTAGTGGCCACATGTGTCACATATGAAGATTCTTTGGCACCAGTAGCTCTTTATGACAACTAAGATCAGTGGTGCAGCCAATTGGACAAGCAAATATCTTTTTGTTACAGGGAGGCCTTCTTTATCCAATTTCTCACTGTTGGCAACAGGGTTGCTTTAAAGGGATAAGTTAACCTTTGGAACATGGTACATGTTCCACCCGTATCTACCGTGTTTCCCCGAAAGTAAGACAGTGTCTTACTTTCTTTTTATCCCTAAAAGCCCCACTATGTCTTACTTTCGGGGTATGTCTTACATTATGGGGCACATAGCACATTATGGGGCAGATAGCACATCAGGGCACATCATGGGGCACATAGCAGATCAGGGCACATTATGGCACATTATGGGGCACATAGCACATCAGGGCACATTATGGGGGACACAGCACATCTGGGCACATTATGGGGCACAGCACATCTGGGCACATTATGGGGCACATTAGGGCATCAGGGCATGGGGCACATTAGGGCATCAGGGCATGGGGCACATTAGGGCATCAGGGCATGGGGCACATTAGGGCATCAGGGCATGGGGCACATCTGGGGATCTTACTTGCGAGCAGAGTAGTGCAGGAAGCGTCTATCTGTCATATGTTTTCTCTCATGTCACGCTGCCCGCTCCCTGGCGGCCCCTCCTCTCTTCTCGTCTATCCCAGATGATGTCTCAAGCCAATGGGGATTGACGAGAAGAGAGGAGGGGCCGCCGGGGAGCGAGCAGCGCTGAGTGACATGAGAGACAACGTATGACAGACGCTTCCTGCGCTACTCTGCATCTCATTCGGCTCTGGTCTCTGCAGGCAAATCCCCCGTGTTTCCCCGATAGTAAGACGTACGTCTTACTTTCGGGGTACGGCTTACATTAGCTGTCCCCTCTGACACTCCCGATACGTCTTACTATCGGGGGTGTCTTACTATCGGGGAAACACGGTAGGTAACATATTCCAGCTTCTGCCTTTGCTTGCCCACACCCCTGATCCCTCTTCCCTGTGACAGCAGGCTGGGGATCTTCTCCCTGCAACCACTGTCAGATTTTAAAAACAGCACGGCTGTGCAGGGCTCCACCCACACAGTTCTGTGAATGAATAAACTACATCTACCTTCGGGCTAAGCAACCAATGGCTGTAGTTCTCTTGTAGAATTGATTTTTCCTGCCATTCAGTAATCGCCTGCCCGTATGAGGTATGGGCAGACCGCTGTACTGAGCGCCTGCATGATCCTGGCATTTCACCCGTGATCTGCTGATTACAGGTGCAATGCCTTACAGGCTGCAGAGTTAAAAAATAATAAATCCACATATTTTTTTTTCTTGCAAAATTATGTGCATTAATCATTTTTTTGTAAAAGGTGAATTTAGCCTTTAAGAAGGGACAAAGGAGATACACTGATTACTAAATGATGTACACTACGAATTAATAGCATAGGCAGAATGCCAAGACAATGGCACAGAGGGTGCCAAATAACAGGCTCTCACAATTTTATGAATATATCATTTTCATGTTTACTTTCAAAATTCAACAAAAGTTCAAAATCTCTTTTCACTGCCCTTCCAGGTAAGTGTATAATTTGGAACTGAACAACATTTTTATTGCTCAAATTAAATGCTATCATAGTGGATGTGCATTTAATTAAGCGATAATGACCCTTGCTTCCGATGCCCAGTACAGAGACTCCTCAATAATATTAGACGTAAAGAACAATGACGTTTTATGTGTTAATTACTAGTTAACTGCCCAGTCTAAAATCAATAACTTGTATGAACTAATTTGCTAATTAAATGCCCATGACAAATTTCAGTGGCTTAATTAAAAATGTAAATTTGCTGCATTGCATATAGCACTTTTTATCTATGTTAAAATCCCAGATAATTGTATTCAAGGTTTCTGTTCTGTTCTTGTACCTATACTTGCTTAGGTTTCATCAGTCAGGTATACCGTATATATATTCTTTCTAACAAACGCTGAACAAGCTTACTAACCTTAATTGTCAGACCATACAGTGCCTTGAAAAAGTATTCCTACCCCTTGAAATTTTCTAAATTTTGTCATGTTACGACCAAAAACTTAAATGTATTTTATTTGGATTTTATGTGTTAGACCAACACAAAGTGGCACATAATTGTGAAGTGGAAGAAAAATTCTAAATGGTTTTCCAAATTTTTTACAAATAAATATCTGAAAAGTGTGGCGTGCATTTGTATTCAGCCCCCTTTACTCTGATACCCCTAACTAAAATCTAGTGGAACCAATTGCCTTCAGAAGTCACCTAATTAGTAAATAGAGTGCACCTGTGTGTAATTTAATCTCAGTATAAATACAGCTGTTCTGTGAAGCCCTCAGAGGTTTGTTAGAGAACCTTAGTGAACAAACAGCATTTTGAAGGCCAAGGAACGCACCAGACAAGTCAGGGATAAAGTTGTGGAGAAGTTTAAAGCAGGGTTAGGTTAAAAAAATATCCCAAGCTTTGAACATCTCACGGAGCACTGTTCAATCCATTATCCAAAAATGGAAAGAGTATGACACAACTGCAAACCTACCAAGACATGGCCATCCACCTAAACTGACAGGCCGGGCAAGGAGAGCATTAATCAGGGAAGCAGCCAAGAGACCCATGGTAACTCTGGAGGAGAAGCAGAGATCCACAGCTCAGGTGGGAAAATCTGTCCACATGACAACTATTAGTCATGCACTCCACAAATCTGGCTTTTACGGAAGAGTGGCAAGAAGAAAGCCATTGTTGAAGGAAAGACATAAGAAGTCCCATTTGCAGTTTACAAGAAGCCATGTGGGGGGCAGCAAACATGTGGAAGAAGATGTTCTGGTCAGATGAGACCAAAATTGAACTTTTTGGCCTAATAGCAAAATGCTATGTGTGTCAGAGAACTAACATTGCACATCACCCTGAACACACCATCCCTACCGTGAAACATGGTGGTGGCAGCATCATGTTGTGGGGATGAACAAATGACCAATCTAGACACAAAAACTTAAAAAAATGTATATGTGCAGCTGCCCCTTTAAGTGGATCAACCACCTCAACGTAAAAAAGTATAAATGAAAGTAACACTTAAGTAACACACAACCTTAAAAACAAAAACATCAATAGCACATCTTAAGTCATTTGAACAAAGGTTGTGGTGATGCTTTTCTTCAGCAGGGACAGGTAGGCTGGTCATAGTTGATGGGAAGATGGATGGAGCCAAATACAGGGCAATCTTAGAAGAAAATCTGTTAGAGTCTGCAAAAGACTTGACTGTATCACCATTGGACACTCTATATGTACTGGTGACTACTGTCACTGAGAAAGATTGGGAATCCAACATTTTAGAGCTGTACCCAAAATAAGAGACAATAGGAAACTTTCCTATGGGTACAATTGTTCCAGAACAACTATACATGCACTTCTCTTAAAGTGAGATGCTTACAGAAATTTAATATATTGTCCCAGGCAGTGGGTAAAAATGAAGTCATGCCATTAGTACATAACTTCCACCCAAGTGGCGGGGTTGTTCAGCCAGTTTCCAGCCTGGGCCCCTACTCAGCTTTGCAGGAAAAGAGCAGCAAAGCCCAATCCCATCCCACCTGCTCTGTTGTAGTCACAGGTTCTTAGCACATCTTCGACATTAGGCCTAGCCAGGAGCATAAATGATTTACTACATACAGTATGTGATGTCATGTCATGTAAGAGTTCCACATTGCAGTAACCCACGCATCCTAGTAAATTCAACCATGGAACATATCTGATCATTTCATTACCAGAACTGCCATCTCCAAACCACCACCCACTCCCAAACTGAAGTGGCTGCTAAATACACTTCCCGGTATAAGCTGTGCTTCTCTCACCTTCAAGAGGCCCAAGACAGTAATTTCACCTTTCCTTATGTAGTTGAATCAGTAGTAACCTACAAGGTATTGCAGTGGCTTTTTTGAAACTTGAATAACTTTCCATAAAATATTGTTTTAAATGTTATGTTGCTTTATGTACACTACAGTTCCAAACATATGGAATAATCCAGATAGGATGATATAATCTCCATTGAATGTTCTTAAATGACACAGAAATGTCCCACTAACACTATACAGGAGGGGTGTTGTTGTGCTCATTTAGTCACAAGACTTCACAGATGTAACATTTTTAGGCCCTGGGCCTCATGTTGTCTCCCCACCCAAGGGGGAGTGCTCCCACTCTGTTCCTTCATGGCTATTCTCCCTGAACACAGACACAAACTGACCCTGGGCAGCTTCTCCCGCCAGATTACATTGTGAAAGGGCAGGGCTACAGAGGGTTATACTCCCCATGAAGCAGAACTGTGCAATAAAGTGACAGGCAGTTTACCAATTCTTAGATATGATGGCTACATTTGTTTTTTCAGACTCTGTTTATTTTCTTTTCTTCTGGGGATCCTGCAAGTAACACACTTCCTGTTCTTGGGTGACATTGCTTACCCACAGTACTGTATCTATGAAGAATCAGCATTCTCGCCTGAGAACAGGAAGTGTGTTAGGATTTCCAAATACTTCCCTCTGTCCTAATCTCCATAAAGGAAGTGGCCAGGTTGTAGTACACAAACAGAACTAAGAACATTGCACCACAGGCAGGGAACAAAGAAAGTTTGTTCTCAGGGCCCTAAACGTACCACTCAGTACAGCATCCAACCACAGCCTGCCATAGACTTTGACAGGCTGCCTGGATGTTGCACCTGTCCCTCCTGGGCTAACTAAAATGTGGGAAGGATACAGAGCTGATTGCATTGTGTGAAAGGTGCCTAAACTGAAGAAAACGTCCCTTTATATACCAGAATGTTATTTCTGATATCACCAATCTGAGCTGCTTAGCTGCCTTTCTCTATTTCAAATAGCGTTGCTGCAAGTGACACAGAACTGGCCCCAGACACTGACCAGAGGAGGTTTTTGCAACTTTAAAGCCAAGCGCCTGCAAAAAAAGTGATTATTTTTGGTCTTAATTTTTCCGACGGAAAACCTTTCTATCGGATTTTCCGATCGTGTGTATGCAATTCCGACATGCAAAATTCCGACGCATGCTTGGAAACAATTTGACGCATGCTCAGAAGCATTAAACTTCCCTTTTATAGTGCAGTCGAATGTTTTTTAAGGCGTGGTGTTATTTACCGTCGGAATTTGGTGTGACCGTGTGTAGGCAAGACAGTTTGAGCGAAATTCCGTCGGAATTCCGACGGGAAAACCATCAGAGCTTTTTCTCCTCACTTTCTTTCCAGCAGACCAAACAGGTTGTGAGGATCAGAAATTAAAGAAATTCTGTAAAAAAGCTTAGACATTTTGGTGAGATCTGCCATTACTTGACAAAGGTTCTCACACGTACCCATTCTTCCTTAAAAAATATTTTGGCTACAGAAACACCAGTTAAAACCTGACAGAGTTGTGTATTAATGGGTGGGTACCTTTCCTATAGAAAACAAATAATTGGAAACACCATAGGAAGCATATATTATTTGGAAATGGCACCAATTCATATTGGGGAGGTATATGACACCAACTCAAATAGGACAGAGCAGTGATGTAACTGTCGGGAAGGAAATAACATTTTCCTATGTGCATTGTGGGGGTGGTGTTTTTGTGTTTTTGTGTAACCCGCATGAGTGGTGATCTAGGTGATGATAGGTTGTGTACTCACTGTGCTTCTATTGCCAGATCTCAGTAACCAGTTCTTCCCACAGCAGACTTACCCAACATTAGGCTTTTTTGGGCTTAATAGGGATCTACCATATTGGCACTTGTAGGCCATTTTGTATTTCAGCTGAATTAGAGGGTGGGCATCACCAAAATGTCCAAGTTGTGATAGCCTTTTCCTGATTTTGTTTCCCTCCGCTAGTCACTTCTGAACATTCCCACTTCTGTAATCAAATTTGAGAAAACTCCACTATATGTTTGTTACATGTGTATTCACACAGCCTTCCTAAAAAAAATTAAGAAAAATAATTTTTACCTTTTAGATGTTTCTGAAAAGAAGATGTCATGGCTGACTGCAAGAATTTGTCAAGTAGCTCAGAGTACTCTGTGCCACTAGCAGGGCTGGAGATTGTCTGAGTCTAGTTCTCATGAACATACAGTGGAGAGGCCTAGCTTCTAAACCTTAAGGTTTTTGCGAAGACAGACAGTGTTGAAATCTAGTACAAATGATGGAATGATATCTGCCTGCACAGTACAGACAGGGATAATAATGGAAAACACAGCTCCCTTCACAATAAAGAGAACTAAGAATGTTTCCTTGCTGGAAGTTCCAGAAGAAAACATCTAAAATAGGTAAGCTGTATTTTTTTTCTTTTGTACATTATGCTATGTGAATGGGGACATTTAACAAATATAAAGTAGGTAGGTAGTAGGTTTTGGCTGAGAAAGTGGAAATACCCTTTAAATTCAGCAAGAGAACTGAAGTAAAAGAGCACAAATGGAAGGGCGACAGGAGGACATTGTTCAGGAGACATTAAACCGTCTCTCCTTTTGCTAGTTTGCTGCTTTGTACAGTGGAAAATAATTTCTGCATATAAAACCGACAGCATGCAGCCCCCAACAGTGCACTCATTTTTTTTATATAATCACATGATACAAGGGGTGAATCTTATGCCAAAATATGTCATGATTTAGGTGTGCTTAGGTCAGCATTATGTCTAAATCCAACCCTTCGTACCTTTTGCACACTCAAAACTCTCTGCATGTGAAGCTGCTCTGGCTTTGTTAATGGTTCCGCAGCCAAGTGACCATCAGGGATCACATGACTGAAATCCTCTCCAGTCACTGTATGTGCAGGGAGCATACACCCTGCACAAGTAACAATACACATCTGTGGGATAATGTTACTGCTGGGGCCAGGGCCGTTTAATATTGATTGGACCCTGGGCAAATTAGGGAATTTAAACCAGGATAGTTGGCAAGTATGAGAGGCAGCTGCTTTGGGCCCCACAACAATGACAGGGCCCAGGGCAGCTGCCCCTTTTGCCGTGCCTTAAAAACGGCCCTGGCTGGGGCCATTGCAGGAGCAGCTGCCTTCCGGTCAGGGGGGCCCAGCATCAGTTTTAAAGTATAACTAAAGTCATAACCTTTTTTTTTTTTTCAGGTTCGGATTGAGTGGTGGGGAGTATTGCTGTGTGTCCACATTGAGGAGATTCACTTCTCTTTCAGCAGTGTCATCAGGAATGAATGTGAAGGTAAATCCAACATTTTGAGTTGCCACCAGAACAGGAATAGAGGGGAAATCTTCCAGGAAATCTTACAGGAAATCTTCCAGTAGGGACACCTGTATCCTTCTATCCTCTCACTTGCTGTTAAATATATAGGACATGAAGTGAAGAGAAATCTCACAGATGACAACAAACTGATGGTGGTTTTATCCCTCACCTACTCTATCCAAAAATGAAAAAAAATATTGGCTTCAGATATACTTTGAAGCAGAACTTCAGTCCACCTCCCAGGTGGCTCTGCCCAACCCTTGGGCACTACCATTATTGCGCATGTGCAGATGCTCCCACGGGCTCTGCCCAGCCTTCCAGTACTGGCAGAGCCTGTTGACACATGTGCGGAAGATTCTCTTCACATGCACACTTTGAAGTACTTCTTTACAGAACAAATAAAGTACTTTGTTAAAAAGAAATAAAAAGATAAATAATGCCCATATTTAAGAGAGGGAGGAGACAGGGCATATCAACATGGCATTAAAGCTGGCCATAGATAGGTAGCATTTTGAATGAAATTTCTTAGGAAAAGATTTTAAGAAAGCTTGTTTGTTTTTCTAATCATCAGTGGGTCACATGAGTGTTCATTTTCGACTGCCGTGACAGGAAAAGAAGGATAGAAAGTTTTTCTTGAACAAACAAATTTCTAACAGTGTATGTGGTTTGCATACAGTAAAGTCCATTCATTCCAAAATCAAATGTTAAAAACAAACAAATTATTTATAACTACATTCAAATGTTCTGAGAAGTTTTTGTATGAATTTTGGTAGGACTTTTCCTAAGAATTTTCTTTTGAAATTCTGTCCAGATTTATGGTGAAAGTCTACTTTAAAGCTGTTTGCTCACCACCAAAAGGCAGGACCTAACAGACAGGTGTTACATTTTACAAGGTGGTATACAAATCCTGGTATAAGAAACTTTTTTTGGGGGGGGGGGGGGGGGCGCATGCACGGCGTGAAGCAGAAAGGAAGCAGAGGCTAGGAGCTCCGTGTACGGCGGAGACTGTCCACGCTTCCCCGGGGCTATAAAGACACCCTTTCACAACAATTGTAGCCCCCGGCAGAACGATCAGCGCATGCCTGGATTCAGAAATCTCTGCAATAAACTGGCTCAAACATCCCTAACTACCTGCTTCAGGGGAGGGAGCAGAGCAACATGTCCCAAGATGGCACCCGGCCGGAGGAGACACAGCCACGTTCTCAGGCTGCAGAGGCATCCCCAACACACTCCATTGGAGACTGGGAGACAGTGAGTATGCTGTACAACTCACTAAAGCTGATCTGAATGAAAGCCTTACTGTCATGTATGACAAGATAGCACAGAAGTTTCAATCAGAGCTGCACAAATCCACCAACACCCTATCCCTGGAAATATCAACATTAGGCACTAGGACTGACCTACTAGAAACAAAACACTCATATGGACTCCTTAGCTACACCCCCCCCCCCCCCGAGTAGGAAATGGGTCTTAAAGTGATTTCCCATAACCTTAACGTTTTAACGGGTTCAATTCCCAGCACAAAAGGAAAAAAGCATTCAGCTCTTATAAAACCTTGGGTGCAGATATACTACTGCTTCAGGAAACACATTTTTCCACCCACAACTACCCATCCTACCTGGACAAGTCCTTTAAACAGGGCTACTTTACCACATGCGAGTCCAGGTCGAGAGGGGTGGCTATACTAATCGAAAATTCGGTCATGTTTGATGTACACCATTCTTATAAGGACGCAGATAGGTGCTTGAAAGACATCACTCACCTCACCTCCTCATAGGGGGGGGGGGGTTAATTTAGTGGCCCATTCCAAATTGGCTAGAAGTGGGGTAGACCCCGTAAGTAATGCGTTCTCTAAAACCCTTCAACATTCCCTCAGATCATGCCAACTAATAGACACCTGGAGAGCCCATAATGTGTGATCCCGAGGATACACGTTTTACTCCCACCCTCACAATAGCTACTCCAAACTAGACTACATATTTTGCTCCCCAATTTTAGTCGCGAACGCCACATCTGCTGATATACACATATGCCCCTGGTCTGATCATCACATAGTGTCATGCAACCTCTCATGCATGGGACTCCCTAGCGCAACAGGGTCTTGGCGCCTTAACGACTCCTCATGCCGCATACACACGACCAGTTTTCCCATCGGAATAAACTCTAAAGGTTTTTCTGACGGAGTTCCGACAAAGTTCCACTGAAACTGTCTTGCCTACACACGATCACACCAAAGTCCGACCGTCTGGAACACGGTGAAGTACGACACGTACGACGGGACTAGAAAAAGGAAGTTCAATAGTCACATAGTTAGTTACATAGTTAGTTAGGTTGAAAAAAGACACAAGTCCATCCAGTTCAACCACAAATAAAAAAATAAAAAAAATAAAATATATATATATATATATATATATATATATATATATATATATATATATATATATATATATATCATACAATCCCATATACCCCATTCTATACCCACAGTTGATCCAGAGGAAGGCAAAAAAAAACAGTAGCGCGTGCTCCAAGTTTGCTAAAGCAGGGGAAAAAATTCCTTCCTGATCCCCCGAGAGGCAATCGGATTTTCCCCGGATCAACTTTACCTATAAATGTCAGTACCCAGTTATATTATGTACATTTAGGAAAGTATCCAGGCCTTTCTTAAAGCAATCTACTGAGCTGGCCAGAACCACCTCTGCAGGGAGTCTATTCCACATTTTCACAGCGCTTACTGTGAAGAAACCTTTCCGTATTTGGAGATGAAATCTCTTTTCCTCTAGACGTAAAGAGTGCCCCCTTGTCCTCTTTGTTGACTGCAAAGTGAATAACTCAACACCAAGTTCACTATATGGACCCCTTATATATTTATACATGTTGATCATATCCCCCCTTAATCTCCTCTTATCAAGGGTGAATAAATTCAGTTCCTCTAATCTTTCCCCATAAGGCTGTGATGAGAGGTCATCTGATTGAAATAGCCACTACTAGGAAACGCCAAAAACAAAAAGATATTCGCTCACTAACGATGGATCTTGAGAAACTTTACAACAGACACAGCCAAACCCCTTCTCAGGAATTGCTGAATCAAATCAACAGCAAGAGAAGTGCCCTAGACACCTTACTCGCAGAGCACACTGAAATATTCCTCCGCTGGTCTAAAGCCAGATTCATCTTGCACCGCAATTTGTCTTTGGCTATGTTTGCCAGGAAGTTGAAACAATCCATCCAACCCATACATTCATACAAATTAAAAGACAGTAATGGTAATCCCACCACCCACCCAAAAGACATTTTAAAGATCATTTCCTCTTACTACCAATCACTTCTGTCCTCCCCACCACCCCAATCCTGCCCCACCCCTGAGACCCTGGTTAGATGCCCTTCAACTTCCTCAACTCACTGAAGAATAGCTTCAAACTCTCAACGCTCCTTGCACAGGAAGAAATAGCCACTATAATTTCTTCCTTAAAATCGCCCAAATCCCCTGGCCCGGATGGCTATAGTGTGCCCTACTAGGGATGAGCCGAACACCCCCCCGTTCGGCTCGCACCAGAACCCGCGAACGGACCTAAAGTCCGTGCGAGCTTTAGAACCCTATTAGTTATAATGGATGCGAATGTTTGAAATTAAAAGTGCTCATTTTAAAGGCTAATATGCATGTTAATGTCATAAAAAGTGTTTGGGGACCTGGGTCCTGCCCCAGGGGACATGTATCAATGCAAAATTTTTTTTTAAAAACGGCCGTTTTTTCAGGAGCAGTGATTTTAATAATGCTTAAATTGAAACAATAAAAGTGTAATATTCCTTTAAATTTCGTACCTGGGGGGTGTCTATAGTATGCCTGTAAAGGGGCGCATGTTTCCCGTGTTTAGAACTGTCTCTGCGCAAAGTGTCATTTTTGAAAGTAAAAAAGCTATTTAAAATCACTCGCGGCTAATGTTAATTCACGGCTCCCATAACACAGAGAACAGTGATTCATTGAAACTCATTCATAAAAAAAAGTCATTGATAAAAAAAAATGAAAAAAAAAAAGCGTAGGGTCCCCCCAAATTCAATAACCAGGCCCTTCAGGCCTGGGATGGATATTAAGGGGGATCCCAGCCAAAAAAAAAAAATGGTGTAGGGTCCCCCTCAAAATCCATACCAGACCCTTGAGGTCTGGTATGGATTTTAAGGGGAACCCTAGCCAAAAAAAATGGCGTGGGGTCCCCCTCAAAATCCATACCAGACCCTTATCCGAGCACGCAACCTGGCAGGCCGCAGGAAAAGAGGGGGGGACGAGAGCACCCCCCCTCCCGCCTGAACCGTACCAGGCCACATGCCCTCAACATTGGGAGGATGCTTTGGGGGTCTAAGACCCCTAAAGCACCTTGTCCCCATGTTGATGAGGACAAGGGCCTCTTCCCCACAACCGTGCCCGGTGGTTGTGGGGGTCTGCGGGCGGGGGGCTTATCGGAATCTGGAAGCCCCCTTTAACAAGGGGACCCCCAGATCCCGGCCCCCCCCCCTGTGTGAAATGGTAAGGGGGTACAAAAGTACCCCTACCATTTCACCAAAAAAGTGGCAAAAATGGTAAAAATGACAGGAGACAGTCTTTGACAATTCCTTTATTAAAATCTTCTTTCTTCTTTCTTCATCCTTCGGTTTCTTCATCTTCTCCTTCCTTCATCTTCTTCCATCTTCTTCTTCCATTTTCTTCTTCCTCCGATCCGCTTCTTCTTGCACTGGTCTTCTCGTCCTTCTCGTCCGGCATCTTCTTCCGTCGGCGTCGGCGTCGGTGTCTTCTTGGGCCGCTCCGCGCAATGGGAGGCTCCCGCTGTGTGAGGCTCCGCTCCATCTGACAGGTCTTTTAAAACGGAGGGCACCTGGTGACCCCGCCCCCCTCTGACGTCATGGGGAAAGCCATCATGGAATTCCCCATGACGTCCCTGTGCGTCAGAGGGGGCGGGGTCACCAGGTGCCCTCCATTATAAAAGACCTGTCAGACGGAGCGGAGCCTCACACAGCGGGAGCCTCCCATTGCGCGGAGCGGCCCAAGAAGACACCGACGCCGACGCCGACGGAAGAAGATGCCGGACGAGAAGGACGAGAAGACCAGCGCAAGAAGAAGCGGATCGGAGGAAGAAGAAAATGGAAGAAGAAGATGGAAGAAGATGAAGGAAGGAGAAGATGAAGAAACCGAAGGATGAAGAAAGAAGAAAGAAGATTTTAATAAAGGAATTGTCAAAGACTGTCTCCTGTCATTTTTACCATTTTTGCCACTTCTTTGGTGAAATGGTAGGGGTACTTTTGTACCCCCTTACCATTTCACACAGGGGGGGGGCCGGGATCTGGGGGTCCCCTTGTTAAAGGGGGCTTCCAGATTCCGATAAGCCCCCCGCCCGCAGACCCCCACAACCACCGGGCACGGTTGTGGGGAAGAGGCCCTTGTCCTCATCAACATGGGGACAAGGTGCTTTAGGGGTCTTAGACCCCCAAAGCATCCTCCCAATGTTGAGGGCATGTGGCCTGGTACGGTTCAGGCGAGAGGGGGGGCCGCTCTCGTCCCCCCCTCTTTTCCTGCGGCCTGCCAGGTTGCGTGCTCGGATAAGGGTCTGGTATGGATTTTGAGGGGGACCCCACACCATTTTTTTTGGCTAGGGTTCCCCTTAAAATCCATACCAGACCTCAAGGGTCTGGTATGGATTTTGAGGGGGACCCTACGCCATTTTTTTTTTTTATTTTTTTTGGCTGGGGTTCCCCTTAATATCCATCCCAGACCTGAAGGGCCTGGTTATTGAATTTGGGGGGACCCCTACGCTTTTTTTTTTTTTTTTTTATTAACGAATGACAGTTCTCTGTGTTACAGGAGCCATCAATTCATTAGCCGCGAGTGATTTTAAATAGCTTTTTTCCTGCAAAAATGACACTTTTTTGCAGGGAAAGTTCTAAGCACAGGAAACCTGCCCCCTTCACAGGCCACCTATAGACACCCCCCAGATGTGATACTGCAATGCTGTTCTAACAGCATGCACACACATATCCCCAGAAATAGAGCACATATTGTTGTCAGCAGTCAGCAGCACACTGACACGCTGACACTGACTGAAACATAATATGCGAGGCCGCCGGCGCGGCGGCCTCTTATACCGTGGGGCGTGTACTAAAGCCCCTGAGCTATAATTGGCTACAGGCATCCTGCCTGTAGCCAATTATGGCTCTCCTCGCTGCCGGCGCTGTGATTGGCCAAGCATGCGGGGTCACAGTGCATGCTTGGCCAATCATCAGCCAGCATTGCACTGCGCGGGCCGCAATGCATTGCGGGGCCGCTCGCATCACACGAATTTGATGCGAGCGCCCCAATAGTTCTGGGCTCGCCGAGCGAGCGAACACCCGGTGCTCGATTCGAACATGGGTTCGAATCGAACACCGGGCTCATCCTTATGCCCTACTATAAAACATTAGCCGGCCTATTGGTTCCTAATTTGGTCAAGCTATATAACTGTATCCTGGGCAGAGATTCATTCCTCGATGACATGTTGCTAGCAAACATGTCCTTAATCCCGAAGTCTGGAAAGGATCATACCCTCCCCCAGAACTTTCGCCCCAAATCGGTCATTAATAATGACTTTAAGATTTTCGGCTGTTTACTAGCAGATCGTCTGGCGTTGGTTATCCCCTCCCTGGTCTCCCCGGACCAAATAAGTTTCATCCCCATTAGGTAAATCACAGATAACATACGGCTAGCCACTAATGTGATACAGGATGCTGACATTAACTTCTGTATGGTCTTATTATTTAGCTTGGACATTAATAAGGCCTTCGACAGCGTCATATGGCCTTATTTAGATGTAATTTTGACCAAATTTGGCTTTACTGGGGAGTTTATCCATGGCTTTAAGGCTCTCTATCACAATCCCCTCAAGCTCCTTGGGTGCAATTTGGAATACTTCACTTTAAGTAGCGGCACTAGGCAGGGCTGCCCCCTCTCCCCCCTGTTGTTCGCCCTGGTGATTGAACCACTGGCACGTTCAATCGCCACTAACCCTAACATCAAAGGATACACAAAGAATAGTTAAGACTATAAATTGAGCTTGTACGTGGACGATGTGCTCCTATTCCTTTCAGACCCTCTAATCTCCCTCCCCAATCTACTTTCTACCTTAGCCACATTTCACCAACTTACGGGTCTGGGAGTAAATCCATCTAAATGTGTAGCCCTACCTATTAACCTCCCTCAACCCTTAATAACCAATCTCAAAGATAAATACAATTTTGTTCTGAGGTCGGGCACCCTACAATACTTAGGGATCCACCTTGCCCCCTCCCTTAAACTGATGTACAAACATAACTATCCCCAAGCCTTCCCCAACATTAGATCCTTACTCACCCAGTGATAATGGCTGTACAGTCCGATCTGTTTAAATTTATCTGACAAAACAAGGACCCCCTGTATGAGCAGACAGGTGATATATAGGGCCCAGTCTAGAGGCAGCCTTGGCTGCCCTGATCTATGGAAATAGTTCTTGGCTTCATGACACGTACAATTAACTCAATGGCAGGCCTCTTCCTCCTCTATTCCATGGCTACAGTTTGAAAGGACCTCGGTTGTCCCTTCTATCCTGGGTCTCCTTTGGTCAAGCTCTGTTTCCCCTAAGGATGTTGCACCACTCAATGGCATAGTGGGCCAGTCCCTGTACCTCTGGTCCCTTTACAGGGTAACATTTTAATTACTCTCCAGTCCCCCACGTCTAGCCCCCTCAGTTCCCCCCAGTCTTTAACAAGGTAAAGAGTTCTCGAATTGTATATCACAGGGCCTAGTGACTCTAGTCTCTTTGCTACAGGGTTCATCCTTTTGCTCATTTGAACATCTCCAACAGAATTATGCCCTTCACAGCTCTGAATTCTATAAATACCTACAAAT
This sequence comes from Lithobates sylvaticus, assembly GCA_028564925.1. NCBI lineage: Eukaryota > Metazoa > Chordata > Amphibia > Anura > Ranidae > Lithobates > Lithobates sylvaticus. The sequence goes on from CM053028.1 coordinate 483,735,865, forward strand.
TAGGCATTTCTTCTCTAATATGTTATCTCAAGCGGATGATGGGGCTGTAACACCATTAGAGAACCTCTGTGGGGAGGCCTCTAGAGACAAGGGGACTATCTCAAATTTATATCAATATCCTAATGACTACAATAGTGCAGCCAAATCACCAGTTATGCTGGGATGGGAGGCGGAGACTGGCCAGGAGATCTCGGAGGAGGATTTGCATGACATGATCTCCAACATGCACACATGCACACGTTCCATCACCATTAAGGAGACTGTGGTCAAGCTGAATATCCGCTGGTACTTTACACCCATTAGACTGAATAACATTTTCCCCTTAGTTCCTAACACATGTTTTAGGGGTTGCCAAGACAGAGGCACTCTTCGCCATGCATTCTGGAGCTTCTCTGTGTTGAATCCCATATGGCAAAAAGCCTCCTCGTTGGTGCTCCAGATAACAGGTGCACCTGTGACCCTGACTTACCAAATGTGCATCCTATTTGCAGAGCTCCCAGAGGTCCCCCTCACCAAAAGCTGGCACACAAACTTTTTAGTGCCATGCATTGGGCAATTGCCCTAAACTGGTGGAGTCCCTCGGTTTCATGGTCACAGGTGCTCCTTCGCATGGAATCCATTAAATTGATGGAAAGGGTACACCACACCCTCATGGGTACCATGCAAGTCTTCGAACATATATGGGCTAATTGGTCGCTTCATCAGTTATAACCTTAGTTTGGAGGGTTTCCCTATTACCCCATTTGAGTTTTCCAGACGGGTAACCCCAGAAAATAATGCACCTAATAATGTCGCTTCAAGTATGTCCCCTGTCTACTTATAATGCAGAAACTACCTTGTTACCTTCTTTAAATTCTTTTCTAGTCTAAAAGTTGTTGTTTTATTACTATTTTTCTTACCCAACGATCTTTGGAGAGCTATTCACCTGTACAATCATAGGATGGTTTTTGGATGTGCACTCTATTCTCTCCATGCTTTTCTAGTCTAAAAGTTGTTGTTTTATAATTATTTTTCTTATCCAACGATCTTTGGAGAGCTATTCACCTGTACAATCATAGGATGGTTTTTGGATGTGCACTCTATTCTCTCCATGCAATTATATTTTTGAACTTGCAGTGTTTTAGAAAGAATGCTGAGTTTTTGTTAAATACAAAGAGGTGGTCAATAAACACAACTTACTATATTCTTTCTTCCCGTTCCCATAGGTGTTTATCAGATTGGATTGACAATTGCTGTAACCCAGACAGGCTCTGAACATAAATGTTTCAGATAAATGCTAATAAAGAGTCTTTTCAATCTCCCAATGTCAGTAGAGGAAGAGATGTTATCTTTAATCAATAGGTCGTAAATTAAATCACATTTTAACTGCAATCATATTGCTGACAAGAAGCTCTACAAATGATAGCCTAATTTATCTTTAGAATTGTTTCAAACATTAACTCTATAAAACGTATCATAAAAGAGTCTTGTAAAATGAATGCAAACACATCATCTGGAAACCAGTAGGTGACAAGTATGTTTCTTGAGGTCATGGTGAGAAATAGGGTCTAAGTGGATGTTTGCTAAAAACAAAAAAGGATTAAAAAGAATTCAAAGCTGGCTGTTGCATGTGAAAAAAAGGCAGGCAAAGCCTAAGGACTAGTCACCAGTATTGTCGGTGGTCTTCTTGCAGCTGATCTTTCCCCCTTCCTGACTAACCATGATATGTTCTGCACTGCATTTTTGTGTGGAGATGACCATCTTGATAAAGGCAGAGTTTTCCTTCCTCATTCCCGAAACCTCCAGCAAGGGGAACAGTGAGCAGTGCGGGAATACTAAATCTCACTCCAAATCTCCTAAGTCTAGCAGTGAGAGGCAGGAGTGCCTTAGATCTCACACTGAAGATATACAGCTGAACAGAGCTGAGCTTTAAATTGCCCTAGCATTTTATTTATAGTTGTGTTCATCATGCTATTTATTACCCTGATCTACCCTTAATTCGTGTTAATTATATCCTAACCATAATGTATATATTACATTTTTGTGTTTTCGGTGAAAAATGTTTAAAATGTTTTTGCGGTTTAGCAAGTTTTTATACACTATATTGCCAAAAGTATTGGGACGTCAGCCTTTACACGCACATGAACTTTAATGGCATCCCAGTCTTAGTCCGTAGGGTTCAATATTGAGTTGGCCCACCCTTTGCAGCTATAACAACGTCAACTCTTCTGAGAAGGCTGTCCACAAGGTTTAGGAGTGTGTCTATGGGAATGTTTGACTATTTTCCCAGAAACGCATTTGTGAGGTCAGGCACTGATGTTGGACAAGAAGGCCTGGCTCACTGTCTCCACTCTAATTCTTCCCAAAGGTGTTCTATCAGGTTGAGGACATGACTCTGTGCAAGCCAATCAAGTTCCTACACCCCAAACTTGCTCATCCATGTCTTTATAGATCTTGCTTTGTGCACTGGTCAAAATCATTTGGTGGAGGGGGGATTACAGTGCTGGGTTGTTTTTCAGGGGTTGGCCCTGGCCCCTTAGTTCCAGTGAAGGGAACTCTTAAGGCTTTAGCATACCAAGACATTTTGTACAATTTCATGCTCCCAACTTTGTGGGAACAGTTTGGGGATGGCCCCTTCCTGTTCCAACATGACTGGGCACCAGTGTACAAAACAAGGTCCATAAAGACATGGATGAGTGAGTTTGGGGTGGAGGAACTTGACTGGCCTGCGGAGGGCCTCGAGAAGAAGTCGGAAATGACGAAACGCGTCAGGGCGTAGGTCAACAGGAAGTGACGTCATACGTTTGCGGTCCACGGTGCGCTCCAGCGGGTCCGGACAGGAAGGACGCCACTCTCTCTCTCTCAGAGAATCGGAAAGGCTCCACATCCGGCGCTATAGAGCAGGCACAGTATCGCTCATACATTTAACCAAATGCTGCAATTTTAACCATTTCTGGTACGCTTAACCCACTAGGGGGAATTTTCATGTTTTAGAGGAAAATTGTTTCAATAAATGAATTTTTAGCAATATTACGCTATGTGGCCCCATGTTTTTTTTCATGCACAAAATAAACGCGCTGAGAGGGATATGACTGAATAACACTGGAGAAGGAAGTTGATGTTCTGGTTGTATTTTACGCGCTGGTGAAATCTGTAGCTGATGCTGGTGGAGAAGGTCCTCATGGTCTAAATACTACAGGCGTTATTTAAGTATACTTCTGGTGAGTGTACCCCCAAAAGGGGATAAACCCTCTAACACGGTGATATCTAAGGTGGAAGGTTTTGGATCACTCACGGAATATCCACGCAGAACCATACTGTCGCATGTCTGTTTGAACTGTCACCATTGCCATATTGCTGATCCATCAGATTGGAGGATCATTTGTTTATCAAGCGGACTCTTTGTTTTATGAAGACACGCAGTGCAATTTATTTATTTCTTCATTCATTTATTTATTTGTTCACGTGCACGTTTGATTTATCAATTTATGCACATTATATTTTAAGGCGTAATTTAAAGGCATTTTTTACTCTGTAAGGTGTATTTAAAGGTGCACTTTCTTTACCTTTGCTTACCCCCTTTTTTTATATATACACCTATGTTTATATATATGCACAATTTTTCAAACCAAGTTGAAAAACCATCGCTTAGCGCTGCTATAAGTATCGGATAGACACAGCCATAGAGCATTCTGATGTTTAACCCCTTATTTATATCATTCCAATCTTACTGTTAATTTTAAGCAGCTGCTACAATATATATTCAGCACATCACTGAAATTAATTTTTGTAACCACATCATATTACATCTATATACAATTTATATCTATTTATTTATTTATTTATTTATTTATAATTTTGTATACACAGTTTTATCTTGAATATTTACTTATTTATTTATTCACTTGCACAATATATATTTATTTATTTATTTATTTATTTATATATCCGTCTACCATACTACTATTTGGAGTCTACATCACTCACTACCCCAAATATTGTAAGTACACGCACCCTAGTAGCGCAGAGAGGTGTTGAGCATAGGAGGGCGGAAATCTCAAAACACCACTCATTCACAGTAGACTAATCCGATCGGATTTTGTTGTCGGGAAATTTGAGATCCTGCTCTCAAATTTTTTCCGTCGGAAAAAGCCCGCTAGAGCCCACACACGATCGGATTTGCCGACAACATAATCCGATCAGACTTTTTCCATCGGAATATCCGACCGTGTGTACGGGGCATTAGACTGAGATGCCATTAAAGTTCATGTGTGTGTAAAGGCACACGACCCAATACTTTTTGGCAATATATTGTATTTTAGTAATAATACAGTTTTGTTGTACTTTAATAAACTTTCATTGGTGTGGTAGTTCTTTCTTATTTAAAAACAAAGAATAAACAGTTGACAAGAGTTCTAGTCTTTAAAAAAAAATACTTTTATTAAACAATTTTTTACAATGTTTATAATATGATTTGTATAATATAAATATACATTATATGCACATGTCATCTCCAGTAATCCATTTTGATTTTATTTTTGTGTACAATAATCATGTAGCAAGGATATCAACTACACAGCTGTAGTCTGTACGACAGGGTGCAAACGTTCCTACTTGCCTAGGGCAGTCTGATTTCTGAATGTAGTCTTGTGTAGGAGCAAGGACTAAGAGTGTAGACACCCTGACCCCATCTGCGTTCTCTAGCAGCTGGACTGCTGCACGCTGTAGATTAGCAATATTTTAAGAATTTAGATGGGAAATATCAGATACAATGTGGACCTTTTAGTGTTTAATCTAGAATTCATCCATTGGCCTGTCTGAATCAGCTTTAAAATCAAGATTTTCTTTCATTTGATCAAAAGGGCAATAGATTCATAAGCTTCAAAGTAGAGTGTCTCCTCCTGAAAAATAATGGTCTAATGCGGCTTACACACGGTCGGAATTTCCGATGAAAACAGTCCGATGGGAGCTTTTCATCGGATTTTCCGACCGTGTGTATGCCCAACGGTCTTTTTCTGTCGGAATTTGAGACGGACTTTGGATTGAGAACCTGTTCTCAATTTTTCAGACGGAAAACCTTTCTATCGGATTTTCCGATCGTGTGTATGCAATTCCGACACGCAAAATTCCGACGCATGCTCGGAAACAATTCGACGCATGCTCAGAAGCATTAAACTTCCCTTTTATAGTGCTGTCGAATGTGTTTTATGCTGGTGTGTTATTGACTGTCGGAATTTGGTGTGACCGTGTGTAGGCAACACAGCTTGAGCGGAATTCCGTCGGAAAAACAATCAGAGACTGAATCACAGAGGTCAGGCTAGTGTGTGATTGATCTACCTGTATTCTTTTTAAGGTAAATGTTTCTTAGCTTTCAGGTCTGCATGTGATCTTCACAAAATAAATGCAACTTGCGAAGGGAAAAATATTGGAGCTGACAGCTTTTAGATTTTAAATGTGCAAACTTGGCAGCTGTCTATCTGTTCCCTCCCTAACCCCTTAGATAGTACAGGCTGCATTAATATGAAAGTTCCGAAGCCTGTATATTCAACAAGTTGATCTCTCTCTCTACTTTAGTAGGGTGGAGAAAGGTGCCACAGAAAAGCAGGGAAGAAAGCTCAGAGTATAACAGAGGCTCAATGACAAAAAACCAACATAATACCAAATAGGTTTTCCCAAACATGCTGATGGCAATAATCTCTATTTACATTAAACAATTTGGTTAAGAGCAAGGAAGAGTGGGAGATTTTGCAGAAAAATTATTGGATTTACCTTTGATGACATTTTGTTGAAATTAGTCTCTGATTTTGCAATGCAGTGACATGGTTTTGTTGATAAATAAAGCCATGTGATTACCATGACGGTAGTGACATGGCAATCAAGTTGTTTTGTAAATAAAGGGTCAAGGTTTGTTAGGGTTAGTGTTAGGCCCCTTTCACACGGTTGGACCGTTCAGATCCGCCTGTCAGTTTTGACGGCGGATCTGAATGGGCGCTCCATGTTAGTCTATGGAGCGTCGGATGTCAGCGGAGACATCTCCGCTGACATCCGACCCGGTCCGATCCGCCAAAAGCAGACGTATGGCTATATGTCCAGATCCGTCGCTGGCGGATCGGATCGGGTGAGATCTGATGAAAACGGACACACTGTCCGTTTTCATCCGATCTCTCCATAGAGATCAGCGGCGCTCGCAAGCCCCTCCCCGCTCAGTGAGCGGAGAGAGGCTTGTCATCCGCCGGTTCAGCGGAGATCAACGGAGAGATCTCCCGCTGAGCCGGCGGACAGAGGCGGGCTCCGTGCAAGCGAAGCCCGCCTCGTGTGAAAGGGGCCTTAGAGTTATTACTAGGGTTAGTAACTACTACTGCAAGAGTTAGGGTTAGCATTCAGGTTGAGGTTATCATTATTTTAGCATTATGGTCATTGCTAAGGTTAGAGTTGCTGTAAGGCTTAGGGATAGTTCTGGGATTTGGGGTAACACACAGGAGTGTGTACGTACTAAGGTTATGGTTAGTGTAAGAGTTAGCACCAGGGTTAGGGTTAACGTAAGGATACGCATTAGCATTAGCGCTAAGGTTGTATTTAGGGTAGGTTTAACATTTGAGTTATTCTTAGGGATATGGGTAGGGTCAACCTTAGCTTACCATTAGGGGTGCTGTTAGTATTTTGAGCACAGGTTTCTGGATAGATCATAGAAGATTCCCTGACAATCAGAGGCTATTGCACCCTTAAAAAACGTATTATTGTCTTCCTTTATTGACTTCAATGCATTTCATCAACCTAGTATAAATTTGGGAAACCCCCCTGAAATCTCCAAGTTTTTTTCATTGCTAGTCAAGAGTCAAGACAATATCTGATGTGGGCCCAGGCAACTGCACAATATTATGGAAACATGATCATTTTTAAGTGGCTACCCACGCACTACCACTTTAAATGAGATATGGAGTGGCTAGCTGCTGCTGCAGACACCTGTTAGCTTATCCATGGCTAATGTGTTTATTGTAAATATGGAATGGTAGTGCTGCACTGCTATATTGGTTGTATTATACTATAATATTGTGGACTTGTAGGTTATGTGCAAAAAATGTAAACAGAGTAGGTGTGGTTGCTGTGCAAACAAAGTTGTAAATCAAAGTATCATCATCCTCTGATGTAGTCACATGGGCGTGATGTAACGCATAGGGTGGGCATGAGCGGAGGCATTCCATAAGTGACACCAGAATATGAGTTTGGCACTTGTAGAGTACATGCATGATTGTTTTTGTGCTAATGTGAGTAAACCCACCTTTAAATCTCAATAAACCTTACAAAACGGTATTACAACATGGAGAGTCTCTGTTACATATGATTACAACCATGGAGGATATAAAGGAAGGATACTTAGGACCACCATAGAGAAGATTCACTGACCATAGAGATCCAGTTAGCTGGGGAGGAGCTCCAGAGTACCCCTAGAGGCGAGCAGAGACACACAGATTGGAATTACTGTCCTATGCTGTTACCTTACAGCAGGAAGGTGAGAGGCCAGCAAGCACAGAGGTGTCACAACACTGAAAAGAGATATTCACTGATACATCTACATAGATATATGGTGAAGGGAAACACCACTATTTGAACGATTGCACTATTGATTACTTACTATTGGACTGCCTATGTTTACAATTCCTATTACCACTGCCATTTGAGAGATGAATGTCTGTTTTCTTATATATTTATTTATGGCACTTGCACTTTGCTTTTTCCACTTATAGGATTGGATTGTGTTTCATATATTTATATGTTTTAATGTTATAGGTATCATTATATGAATTTCTAAGTTTTTATGTATTTATGCACTTTGTTTTCACAGCAAACGTTTACATTTTTTGCACATCACATACAAGTCCATGTCATTATAGTATAATACAACCAATATAGCAGTGCAGAACCACCATTCCATATTTACTAAGGACAATATTATGACAATGCGCATGAATCAGACAGAACGATTTATATGGCAACCTAAAATGACTGAACTCATTTGTACTTTTTTGCTTGTGCATCTGCACTGTTGTTCTCTGGTGTGAACATACAAGTCATACAAGTGTGCATGAATGCCTATGCCATGTATATCATGACATGGAGTAGGCAATGGATGAGGTTTTCTCTGGTCCAAAAATACCATTAGATCAAGAAATCCTGTCGACCATGGTTCCTGATAACAGTCTTGACAACTAACTTGGTTAAAAATTGCTTTATTAAAAATAAATGTAAAAACTAACTTCCGGCTTCTTCTTAGGTCAGCCTAAAGACAGAGGAAACAGGTACAGTATAGTAGAAATATTTCAGGTAGAGTCTCAATTGTTCCCATCTCCCCCACTCTTATTTGCTCATCACACTCTTTTCCATTCTCTAGGGCTCCCTTCCTCATTGTATTAGCATTCACTAAATCCCTGCACCTGGAAGGTTACCCCCTTTTCTTTTCAGTTACAGATCCAGCACTGCTTTTTCCTCTCTCTTCCTACTTTCTGAAAAAGTCTACGATTTAACTATATGAGTTCATGTTCCTCTTTCCTCTGGGTGAAGAAATTTCTATTTTTTTGCTCATTAGTGGTGGTGCAGCTCTCTTTACCAACTACAACAAACGCTGCAAAAGGGCAAGGCTTACCAGCAGGGGTAGGACTGGCATAATGGGACTTAGGAAATTATGCTAACACTAGTAACGATGGCTTCCTTTACCCAGTGCAATGCAAGGTTCTAAGATGTGCCTTCATTATTACAAATCTTCCAAAATGATAGGAATTGGACATGGATCTCCAGATAAAAGAGCTTATAAATTAGGTTAAAATCAAAGGGATAGTAAAACATTCAACTTTTTAATGCGTTTCACTGATGCAGCTTCATCATAAGACCTTATGATGAAGCTGCGTCTGCAAAATACATCAAGGCATTTTACTTAAAGCTTTTTCTACAATTTCTATAAAATAAAGCAGATGCATGTATAATTCCTATAATTTTGGAAGACACATTTATGAAATGTTAAATGACATATTATATGTTCTTTCACCTTTATTTTACAATATTGTTTTCCCTTTACAATTGATAGTTACTTCAATATACAGTGGGAAAAATAATTATTTAATGCCCTGCAGATTGTGAAAGTTTGCCCACTTACAAAGAAATGAATGGTCTATCATTTTTATTATAGGTGTATTTTAAATGATGGACTGTTGCCGGGCCAGTAGGAGAGAGGAGCGAAGCGCAATGCGCAGTAGGGTTCCCGGCGTGAAGCCGAAAGGCTACACTGCCAGGTTCCCTTACTCGCAATGGAGGCGCCATCTACCCGACAGCTGATGGAGACATCAGCTGTGGTGCCGACATCGCTGGACTCCAGGACAGGTAAGTGTCCGATTATTAAAAGTCAGCAGCTGCAGTATGTGCAGCTTCTGGCTTTTAATTTTTGCAGCAGTGGGTGGACCTCCGCTTTAATGCCAAAGAGCTCAGTTTTGGTCTTTTGACCACAGCACTTTCTCCCAATCCTTCTCTGAATCATTTACATGTTCATTGGCATGACTGTACATGCGCCATGTTTAGGAGGAAGAAAAATGCTGACTATGACCCTAAGAACACCATCCCCACAGTCAAGCACAGAGGTGGAAACATAATGCTTTGGGGCTGTTTCTCTGCTAAAGGTACAAACTGACTTTGCAGCATTCAGGAGCCAATTGATGGGGATATGTATTATAAAATCTTGGATGAGAACCTTCTTCCCTCAGCCAGAACACTGAAGATGGGTCGTGGATAGGTCTTTCAGCATGACAATGACCCAAAACTTACAGCCAAGGCAACAAAACGAGTGGCTCAAAAAGAAGCACATTAACCACTTCAGCCCCGAAAAGGATTTACCTTCTTAACGACCAGGCCATTTTTTGCAATACGATAGTGCGTCTATTAACTGACAATTGCGCGATTGCTCGACACTTTACCGAAACAAAATAGACTTCTATTTTTTGCGCTATAAACAAAAAAAGAGCACCAACATTTTTTATTTACTTTTTGCTATAATACATATCCAAAAAAAAATATAAAAAAAACGAATTTATTCATCAGTTTAGGCCAAAATATATTTTTCTACATATTTTTGGTAAAAAAAAAAAATCGCAATAGGCGTATATTGATTAGTTTGTACAAAAGTTATCCCGTCTACAAACTATGGGATAGGTTTATGTTTTTTTTGTTTTTACTCGTAATGGCAGTGATCTGCAATTTTTAGCGGGACTGCGACATTGCCGCAAACAACTCTGACCCCAAATGCCACTTTTTGGGGACCGGTGACATTATTATTATATTATTACACATTTGGGCACAATAACAATTCTCCATTGCACACATGCATGCGCGGCCCCGCTGAGCGGAACGCACGCATGCGCACAAGTGCACGCATAGCGTGACCTCCCGCTGACCTATAAAAGGAAGCATGGCTACCAAAACAAACTGCTGGTTCGTCTTCAGCTCATGGTGATTCCTGTATCTGCTCTTGTGACCTGTTACCGTTGTGACCCGGATTGCCTTCTGACCTTGCTGACCTTCTCCTGGACCCGACCCCTTGGCTTGCCCCTGGACTGTGTTTGACCCTCGGCCTGTACCTGGATTCCTCTGATATCTCCAACGATTGACCTTGGCTTACCTCTGGACTTCCCTCTTGCTACAGTGGTCCTTTGTTTCTGCTTTACTCTCTGATCTGGACTGTGTTTGACCCTCTGACCCCCAATCACTGGGAACAGTAGATCTCTGTCATGTCACTAGGCAGAATGGGGGAAATGCCTTGTTTACATAGGCACTTGCCCATTCTGCCTCTCCTCACTGTGATCACAGGCCGCTGGTGGACACCGAATCCACGGGACCCACGGGCACGCTACCACAGTCCGCGGTGGCGCACGGGTGCCAGCTATCCTCCTTGTACGGACTGATGTACAGGTAAGTCAGTTTGCGCAGGAGAGACCACCTGCCACAGTATATCTGCGTGAGCAGGTAGGCAAGTGGTTAAAGTCATGGAGTGGCCTAGCCAGTCTCCAGATTTTAATCCTATAGAACAAGTATTATGTCATGTTTTGCCCCGGGGATGAAATACTTGTTTTACTCACTGAACTGCAACTTCATTTATAGCATTTGTTTTATGTGTTTTTTTCTTGATTTTTGGTTGATATTCCATCTCCATCATTTATAATATACCTATGATAAAAATTATAGACTCTTCATTTCTTTGTAAGTGGGCAAATCTGCAGGGGATCAAATAATTATTTTCCATGTACATTGTATTTAATTACCGTATTTATCGGCGTATAACACGCACTTTTTCCCCCTTAAAATCGGGGGAAAGTCGTGGGTGCGTGTTATACGCCGATACCCCAAAAAAAAATGACAAAAATCGGTTGCGGCGCCGAAAAATGGCGACCGCGGCCGAAAAAGCCGAACCGCGGCCGAAAAAGGCCGGAAAAAGCCGAAGCGCGGCCGAAAAAGACCGAAGCCGGCTGTTCAGCTCCGCTCGTAGTCCCGCCTCCCTGCGCTCGCTCCCGAAACAGCAGGGAGGCGGGACTCCGAGCGGAGCTGAACAGTCGGCTCGGTCTTTTTCGGCCGCACTTCGGCCTTTTTCGGCCGCGGTTCGGTCTTTTTCGGCCGCGCATGCGCGGTATTTCTCGCGGCGGGAAATTTAAACGCTGGCGAACTGCAAATGACACTAGCAAGCTGCAAATGACGCGGGGCAAGCTACAAATGACGCGGGGCAAGCTACAAATGACGCCGGGCAAGCTACAAATGACGCCGGGCAAGCTACAAATGACGCCGGGCAAGCTACAAATGACGCTGGGCAAGCTACAAATGACGCTGGGCAAGCTACAAATGACGCTGGGCAAGCTACAAATGACGCTGGGCAGGTTGCAAATGACGCTGGGCAGGTTGCAAATGACGCTGGGAAAGGCTGCAAATGACGCTGGGAAAGCTGCAAATGACGCTGGGCAAGCTACAAATGACGCTGGGCAGGTTGCAAATGATGCTGGGCAAGGCTGCAAATGACGCTGGGCAAGCTGAAAATGACGCTGGGCAAGCTGCAAATGACGCTGGGCAGGTTGCAAATGACGCTGGGCAAGGCTGCAAATGACGCTGGGCAAGCTGAAAATGACGCTGGGCAAGCTGAAAATGACGCTGGGCAGGTTGCAAATGATGCTGGGCAAGGCTGCAAATGACGCTGGGCAAGCTGCAAATGACGCTGGGCAAGCTGCAAATGACGCTGGGCAAGCTGCAAATGACGCTTAAATGTAAGTTTTTTTTTTTCCCTAAACTTCTCTCCTAAAACGTTTTTTCCTTAAAATTCCCTCCTAAACTTGGGGTGCGTGTTATACGCCGGTGCGTGTTATACGCCGATAAATACAGTAACTATATTCACTATTAAAAAATACTATTTTGAAATGTTCTTAATAGGCAGGCAATAGCAGGAAAAACTCTGGATAGCCGCACACCGGAAAAAAGTTAAAATCCTGTGTTTTTAAAAAAAAACGAGGGTCACATCACATTGAATGATCTACAGCAAAGGAAAGGGGTACAAATTACTGACGCGTTTTGCACTGAAATCAGTGCTTACTCATAGCTACGAGTAAGCACTGATTTCAGTGCAAAACGCGTCAGTTTTGTACCCCTTTCTTTTGCTGTGGATCATTTGATGTGATGTGACCCTCGTTTTTTAATAAAAACACAGGATTTTAACTTTTTTCCGGTGTGCGGCTATCCAGAGTTTTTCCTGCTATTGCCTGCCTATTGTGTGTGTATTAGCCAGCACCTGGGGCTCCTTAAATAGGAAGACAAGCAGGCTATCCTGGAGCGGTGGTTCCCTTTCTTTATTTGAAATGTTCTTATATAAATTTTAAAAGGCAAATATAAAATATTACAGGTGATTTTTTTTTTTTTATCTTTATCATTTGCAGTTGATGAACTGCAAGCAAAAGCAGGAGATTTCTGGAGCCGATATGACTGCTGTTCTGCAAAATGGATCCAAATATCAGGGAGATCAGATTACACAGACTACAGAATAACTTGCAGAGGAGGAAAGCATTCCTTCTCTTTCTTTTAGCAGTGAAGAGACCATCTGATCCGTTCACTTATACACAAGGTGCTTCTAAATATGTAGAAAGGGATTGGCATTCTAATAAGAGTGTCATGGATTTTATCCTGTATTAAATGTTTATTTGTAATAAATAGGATTTATTACAAATAATTTAAAACACGAGGGATCTGTTTGTTGTTTAATACGTTGGTTGGATCAGGGGGGTACTCTTCACATAATAAAATTAAATAAACCTTTCATTGTTCACAACTTCATATATGTATCCCTATGGGCTCGCTTATAAAATGCAATTCCTGCAATATGGGCAAACTCCGCAGTCCAGAAATAATATTGCTTTTTGTAAGCTGAGCATACAACACAAACTTCTGCTACAGAACAGGTGTGACCATACTGTAACTATAGTGCGGAAGCTCAGGAGCTATAAAATACGGTGAGGGGTCAAGTGGGGTCAGACCTACTAGAGGGGACTTTACTCCTCAATGTAGATGACACGCCTGGCAGACAGACAAGGAATGACTTCACAGTATGGGAGGTAATGGCATGGCAGGAAAAAAAAAAAAAATCCATAAAACCAGTGTTGACATTGTAGTAAAAAAAAAGTTGTTCAGCTGCACTTATTGCTGCATCATAAAACCTACTACAATGAAACACTATCAATTAGAGTGAGTCAAGTGAGCAAAACAAAGTGATGAAAAACAGCTGACTCTGACACTTTTTAACTTTGAGCTGTTAAGAGATACCCAAAGCAGTACGACTTTAAGACCTAAGTGAATCAAGGGCAAAGATCTCCCTAGTGCATGAGCCGCTGATGCCTTTGTACAAGAAGATTTAATCTTTATGTTTCAGATAGATTGCACCTTCTGAGGATTATCAAATACTTTATGTTTGCTGGAGGAAATATCACAGCTCTGTGTGGACTTAAAAGTTCTAGCACTGATTTAGGTTTATGAGATTAGGGTTAAATATATACGTATATATATATATCTATATCTATATATATATATATATATATATATATATCTATATATATATATATATATATATGTGTGTTTTATTTCATAGGGTCATGATCTGAAAAGAAAAATTGTATTCTGATAGATGTATGTATGCTCTGTTTGCTGTATAACTTATGTGCAGGTCAATGTGGAGAAAATGTAAATTAAATTGATATTAAACCTAAAAAGTTTTTTTAGGCACTTTCAGCATCTGATTTATTCACTTATTGAGTATGCAGTTTCTTCATCTTTTAATCCTTGCCTATGTTCCATTTTAGGCTGGTGCTATGACACTGCCCCAGGTTTCCTGTTTCAGGGTAGCTATTTTCCTATGCAATATCCTATGGAACAGAGGTTCCCAAACATATTTGGCCTACCACCCCCCTTTTCAGAAAAAAAAATTACTTAGTGTACATTTGGAAATTGACCTTCTTTAAGTGAACGAACAGAAAGATGCAATGGCAAGTTTGCATCTTTCCTGTAACTATATTTCTACCTACTTCCTACATGCAAGATGAAAGGAGTTATACTTACCTGATCCTCCACTTGTCTCCGCACAAGATCGGTCCCTACAGCTCCTGCATCTCCGCACTCTAGCGGTCTTGAGTCCTGATGTCATAAAGCTAAGAGCAGCATCCATAACCCTGCTCTGGATGTGAGGAAGCCAGGAGCAGTCCACTGCTGGATTGTGGGGGTGGACCATTTGCTGTGTAGTGGAGATATGGGTAAATATAAGAGGATTGGGTAAGAATAATACCCCGTACACACGGTCGGATATTCAGATGGAAAAAGTCAGATCGGATTATGTTTATGTTGTCCGATCGTGTGTGGGCCCTAGCGGGCTTTTTCCGTCAGAATTTCCGACGGAAAAAATTTGAGAGCAGGATCTAAAATTTTCCGACAACAAAATCCGATCTGACTTTTTCCAATCCTGTGTAGAGAATTCCGAAGCACAAAGTGCCACGCATGCTCAGAGGAAATTTGGAGACGAAAGCTATTGGCTACTGGACTCTATGTAGTCCCGTCGTATGTTTTATACGTCACCTCGTTCGGAATGAGTAGATTTTCCGACAACTTTGTCCGACCATGTGTGTGCAACACAAGTTTCGGACGAAATCCGTCGGAAAAAATCTGACGGATTTTTTGGTCGGAATGTCCGACCATGTGTACGGGGCATAAGGGTTTTGTTCTCTCCCCTGGACAAAATGAACACTCTGCCTGCGCTTCAAGGAATATATATTTTTTCTCACCTAGGCGATCCAAGAGGAAGTTCTGCCCCGCCCGCAACCTTTTTTTTCAAAACGGTTGTCAAAAAGGTTCAAAAAGCATGTCACAGGTCCCAAAAGGCTAGAAGGCTGCGGAACCATTCACAAAGCACAGTTAAGATGCCTGCACCAGGGACTTGAAGATCGTTGAAAAATCAGTCCGGGTGAGGATAGCGCTGGATCTTTGGACAGGTAAGTGTTTATTAAAAATCAGCAGCTACAGTTTTTGCAGCAGCTGACTTTTAATTTTTGCACACCTGACTGAAGCTCCTCTTTAACATAAAAAGGTATGCTATATTGCCTAAACAGGTCCCCAAAATGTACCCTTTGCCTTGGGTTATACCCCAAGAAATATACAAAATAAAAATAGCAGTACACTTCTTGGTATGTGAGGGTATATAGGCACTCATTTGTCTACAATCTTACAATATATCTATAGTGTGGGATCTATGACACTCCTACCTCTAAAGCCCCATACACACGCTCGGATTATCCGAGGACCAGGTCCGTCGGATCATGTCCGTCGTACTTTGTCCGATGTTGGTGTTGCGTACACACGGTCGGACAAAGTTGTCGGAAAATCCGATCATTCTGAACGTGGTGACGTTTGTTGCCTACGACGGGACTACGTAGAGGCTAGTAGCCAATAGCTTTGGTCTTGTAATGTGATCTGAGCATGCATAGCACTTTGTCCGTCGGACAACGCTACACACGATCGGATTTGGTGTGATCGGACCGTGTTGTCAAAAAATCTATTCAGCAGGAGATAGGACTTTGTCCGTCGGACAATCCGACGTACACTGTCCGATGGTGCATACACACGGTCGGATTTTTCAACAACATTGTCCGATCGGACAGAATCCATGCGAAAATCCTACCATGTGTATGGGGCTTCACTGTTATTTTCAGGAGATTTGGAGTGAGTTTTTGGTGATGCCACTTCACAGCTATTCCTTATTCCTCTTGCTGGAGGCTCTGATATGAGGAAACAAACCTTGCCTCTATCAAGATGGCAGTCTCTGCACAAAGACACAATACAGAACAAGGCATGGTAAGCCAGTGATGGGGAAAAGATCAGCTGCAGGGAACACAGGCAGTACTGGTGACTAGTACTTTGCCCTTTGCCTCCCTTTGTAATACAACTTTCAGAGTCCAATTCCTCTTTAAAGGGGGATATGGAAGATCTGAAGGTATGGGGTTGCAATGTCAAATTCAAATCTTATGGTCAGCATTGCATATAAATTCAGCTGCCCATATCTATGACCATACTGAGAAGAAGTTTTTAATGAAGATAGCCTTTAATTATGCATTTTTTCATCATGTCAAATTTAAATTGCTCCTTATTTGTGACATGTTTACATTAAAATAATATGTTCTCTAACTGAACAGTAAAACAGAGTACTAACAGAAATGTTGTTTGTGAAACTTTATCAAAACTGGCATTTTACAATCAAGCCTATTAAGCCCCCTAAATTCAGTCAAAACTCTTGGATTATCAGAGCTAAACCCTAGTCTTCCTTATGGTATAGGATGAGACAGTGCATGAAAAAGGTGGCAGGGGTCAAGAGGGTAACGCTCAGGATAAAATACTTTCATCTATTGTGCTGCAGTCCACAGGCTCTCCACGGGGTACCAGGGGCCCAAGATTAATTGTGTGTTGAATTTGGTGCATTATTGTTTCCTCGAGAAAAAAAAAATGAAGATGGCTTGCGGTAAAGAGAAGGATCTCAGTTCACACAGTCTAGGATGGTAGTGGGAGACAGATAGGAGCATTTGACTCACCAAAGACAAACGTTCTTAGGAAAGATTTATCTTAGAAATTAATGATCGTGCAGAAAGCACAAGTCATCTTGCAGAAAGCACAAGTCAACTTGATTAAGTTGCTTTGGTTTTAAGGTTGGGATCTTGGTAAAATATTAATAGGATTACATTGGAGTCTTGGAATTGTGCCTACAATCCTGTAGATGTCATGAATGATCACATACCAAGTTAAAGGATAATTCTAGCTTTTTCCAGTCCTTTTTAACATATTGAATATTTTAGGTTGATTGATATTCAACTTAGAATGTAGTATCTGGCTTTTCTTTAACTGTTTTTTAACATTTATAGTGGTAACGTGTTCTGAAAAGAACATAGACTTTTGATATCAGTTTTATTTTATTTTTACAGTGTTAAAGTGTTTTGCAGAGAACATCGACTGTATCAGTTCTTGCGCTCAAAGATCTTACATCCTACAGCTTACATCTTAGCCATACTAAAAAAAAAACACATACACACCACACGAAAACACATGCACATACACACTAGACACATATACACTATTTTTTAGAAAACATGAAATTTGCATGACTTCGGTTTTGTAGTGGCTTTGGCAGTTTGGTGTAACTAGTTGATTTACCTCACTGGTATTATGCCTAAAGGCTAGCATGAGGCCAGCCCCTAGTCAGCAACCATGCAAATTGCATACAGTCATTATCAGCACCACCATAAATTACAACCTTTATTCCTCTATATGTAAAGGCAGCAGACTAGGTACATAGGTAGCTATGGTCGCTGGGCCATAGCTCAAAACCTCAACTTAGCATGCAACACTTAAAGACTCAACACTATTGTGCATTAGTGGTGTTCAGCCCCAGTACTTGTTGCTAACCTTTTTTAATGTGATATTGGAAGATAAAGCACCTGCTCCTGATGGATGTTTACAGTCATAGAAGACTAGACAATATTTCTGTGGGATCTCATGTGAGCAGCAGATGAAGGAGCCAAACATGGAGGCTGTTTGCAAGAGTCATATACCAATGACAAGAAGCTCTAAAAACCAAATTGTGCCTTTCTGACTGATTTTGTATTTCCTGGAAATTAGTAATTTGTTGTACTCCTATACATAATAAATAATTTTCCTGTCTGCCTGTTCCTGAAAAGTTTAACTTTTCCTTAGTCTACCAGTTATCCTGGTCTGCAAAATGTAGTTTTTTTTTTAACTTGGAGTGTTTCATCCTATTAAAGTACAACAAATTTCTACCTGCCAATTTCATTTTTTGCAGATAAATGGCCCACCCACTCAATCTCACTATTGCTGGCCATACACACAATCATATTCTGACAATTTCAGCCCCTTTTCAACCACTTATTTACCACTAAAGTCATCATTTAGGCCAACGGATAGCCAATAATTTACTGTATATATCTATATCTAACTGTCTGTCATTGTGGTAAGTTACATAAATCCATTTAACAGTTTTTAGAAATGGACACCAGGTTTATATTTCCAGAAAATTGTCATGCCTATTCTTAGCCTATTTCCAGACATGAAATCAAATCAAACATGAAATAGCCCAACAAAAAAAATTAATCAAATGTACATAAAGTCTGTGACTGAAGTGTTGTTTGCCAAAAAATGTAAAAAAAAAAAAAATGTCCAATCTGTTCCACTAAGTACTGTAATGACACACGGTCGGAATTTCCGACAACTAATGTTCGATGGGAGCTTGTTGTCAGAAATTCCAACCGTGTGTAGGCTCCATTGGACATTTTTTGTTGGAATTTCCGACAAAAAAAATTTGAGAGCTGGTTCTCAAATTTTCCGACAAAAAAATCTTTTGTCGTAAATTCCAAGCGTGTGTAGACAATTCCGACGCACAAAATTCCAGAAGAGGCTCCCAAAAAACTGGCTATTGAACTTAATTTTTCTCGGCTCGTGGTAGGTGTTGTACGTCAGCGCGTTCTTGACGATCGGAATTTCCGACAACATTTGTGTGACCGTGTGTATGCAAGACAAGTTTGAGCCAACATCCAATGAATGGAAAATGGTTCTGCCACACTCTGAAAAAGCCTTTTTTATTCAAAAAACACAAAATCCAAAGTTACATGTCACAGCAGAACAAGAAAGCTGATGCGTTTCACACTACACACAGTGCTTAGTCATATGACTCCAGAGTGCCCCTTTAAGAGGTGCCCACTCACCAGATTTAGTTAACCCTTATACTCAATAAGAAAGATCACTCCTAGGAGGCACAGAATCAACATATTCAATCACATATGTTTAAAATCATGGGAAACACAGACCAAGTATCATTGGACATCTTCTTTATTAAACACTGCCCAATATAAAATAAAAATAAATGCACTCACAATAGCACCTGGAATGACTCACCAAGAGTCAGAAAGCCACTGCTTCGCCATGGAGCCAGTGCAATCTGAAAGAATGGAGTAGGGACTGGCCATTGAGGGATCCCTTTGGCAAAATTGACCAGCTTGAACATGTATTGCAATATCTGAGAACTATGTACCCCGTTTCTTTCAAGAAAAAGTTTGCTATGATTATGTAAGTGTAACATGGTAACACCTCTTTAGTATCTCATGTATTGGTATATGGAAACCATATAAAACCTGAACATAGACATATGTCTATTTCTACTGAATAGTACATGATAATACTGCAGAAAACATCATTATGTGGAACTGTTTACTGCAGCATTCACAGGGGGGAAGAAAGAGGACCCCATGCATCATAGTTACATAGTTACATAGTTAGCTAGGCCGAAAAAAGACACAAGTCCATCCAGTTCAACCATAAAAAAAAAGAAATAATAAATAAAAATAAAATATATCGTACAATCCAATAAACCCCATATTATACCCACAGTTGATCCAGAGGAAGGCAAAAAAAAACCCAAAAGAGCATGCTCCAATCTGCTACAGCAGGGGAAAAAAAATCCCTTCCTGATCCCCCTAATCATGTGACTGGTCAAAAGATACCTGCCAATTTTGAGTATATATATATATACATAAAAATCTTTTTAATGCTGGGGGAATTATGGCTTTTAATTTACATTCAGTTGCAAGCTTTTATGAAGTCACTGTCTTTCCTAATATTACTAAACTTTGCACATCACATTTTCTGTTTGTACTGCCTTACCAAATAAGCCCGCATGAGTCATGGCACACACACATAACTTGGCTTCCAGCAGTATAGTTTTTAATATAAATGTTGTTCTTTCCTCAGTAGTGATTACAGATGCCCCCTCTAACATCTCAGAAAAGATCGCATGTCACAGAGACCACACTGTGAGTGTCCTTCTACCACCTATTCCCCACTGTGCATCACTCCGGCTGACAGCCTACACCAGTATCCTGGCTCCTCCTGACCTTCACATGGCAAACAAGTATATGAGTGAATTCATGTCTGGCCTACTGACAACAGATACGTTTGCCAAAGCAGAGCAAGATAATTTAATTTAATTTCTGTAGCTATTTTCTTGCCAGCCCACAAGAGGGAATTAACAAAATTCTCCATGGCGGCCTTCTCTCTTGAGGCTGCCGTCTTTTTGTGTCAACTTCCAGGGCTTGTCATTTTCTGGATTAATGCCAGATCATATCATTTTATGTAGTTTATAAAGAGGAATTTCTCCAGGAACATGCTGAACAAAATGAAAATTGATAGTTGCTATAAACAGGACTGTACATTTCTTCATTCGAGCCAGGATATAAGATGTCAGTGATGTCATGCCGGCAGTTCCATGCTCTGGAGAGGACATTAAGCCTCATTTATCAATGCATAGTTTCCAAATGTCTGTTTTCTGGATAGTCCCTCTATATATTCAAATCCTACTGTTAGCAAGAAAGCAGCACTAATAATTTACCAATAATTTAAAATATTTAAGTAATCCTAGTAACATCTAAAATATCTCTAACACTAAAACACAACCTGAACACTACCTGGATCATTGACATATAATATAAGCCTCTGAATACTCACTTTTGCACCCACTGACTCCTCTTTCTGACCAATCCAACAACACTGTGGCTTGTAGTGAGGTAGGTCCAGCAGGTGAAACCACAATGCAGGCATTTTAAATGCTGAGGGCTTTTCTGATAACTGTAGTGGTTGAAGACAGCAGAGTTCACACCCCTTAATCAAATCCTGGCAGCTCACGTTTTTGAAATAAATAGAAAGTTTACGTTCACATTAGTTGCTTATGCAGTGGTTTCTTCAAAAACAAATTCCAAACGACGCAGGGGTTCCTTCCACACAAAATCCAAACAACGAAAATGCAGAGCCACCTGGCTTGCTTGTTAGCACCACCACTGCTCCAAATACCAGTCCCTCTGACTGTGTTGTCTAGCTCTTCTGGATCACTTTGTCTCACCTAGCCTTTAGTCACAGCGTCCTGAGGGAGGGCCCACTTCTGGCCTATGGATTGGGGTTCTCCTGATACCACAATAGGAGCCAACCTGACTCCTGGAAATGAAACCTCCTGTCTGCTAGGACACCTCTGATCCCGTGGTGAGACCCCCTGTCTCTTGGCTTCTGGCTGGGCATCTCTGACCAGTCTGTGAGACCCTCTGTCTCTTGGCTTCTGGCTGGGGCCCTCTGACCCCTGAGCGAGACCTTCCATCTCCCATACTGGGAGTGGTGCCCAACTGGGAGCTCTGAGCTAGCCTCAGACCTGAGTATATAATGACCCTGCACACCTGTGTACTCACACAGATTGCAGGCACCTGGTAAAATCCGGACACAGGATTGAAAATTCCGTTCCAGAACTGCGTAAACCAGAGAAAACCAAAAACACAGCTTTCTCTGCTCAGAAACGATAGTCTAGACCCTTACTCACATTAACCACTAATGTGCATTCTGTGTCATATTCTCCTCCATTTTCACAGTGACAGGGTCTCACTCTGTCACAGATCCTAACATCTAACCCAAGCTTTAAGCTCAACTCCAGGTATGATTTGCATTGCATAAATACATTGGTCCAGCTTGGACTGCTCCAGGTATAAAATTCAGAAATATGAAATTCATCTGGTTCTAAACAAAAGGCATAACCCAGTAGGTGAGTCCAGGAAAGGCATTGATGTTTTGAGCACTGTGCCATACTCAGCTGATTGGGGTCCTAAATCCATAGGGGTGAATTTACTAAAACTGGAGAGTGAAAAATGTGGTGCAACTGTGCATTGTAGCCAATCAGATTCTAATTTCAGCTTGTTCAATTAAGCTTTGACAAAAAAAAAAAAAAACAACAGAAACTGATTGGTTTCAATACAGAGCTGCAACAGATTTGGCACTGTCCAGTTTTAGTAAATCAACCCCATAGCGTTTTTCTAGATCTCCACCCAAGGGGGCACAATCCCCATGGGTATTCTGCCTTCCCAACCCTAGGCCCAGACCCAGGAATACCAACCTTATCATAGGGCACTCAACCCCATGGACTTTTACCTAAAACAAACAAATACTAATCAGCCTACCTCCTCCTGATCAGTCGGACACAACTTTTTTCCCTCTAGCAAGAAACATTCTTTGGAATCCATATCATTTTAGGCAAGATAGACCCCGACCAAAAACCTTGTAGATTCAATGTACATGGTGGTTCTTTTTTCCTTAGACACTGCACTGCTTAAAATAGATTCTACATTTAGGGGTCTATTTATTTTAAAAATGTGCTGTTCGAATGTCTCAGCATTCACACAGCTATCATGAATATTCTCTGTAATATGTATAATAGGTTTATTCCAGGGGGCACATGGAGATGCTAAAATAGTTCTGCATTTCCATGATCTTCATAGTAATTCTATTTGAGCTTTGCATGTCTTTCGAGGTCCTTAGATGTGGAGGCTGCATCATTATTTTATTTAATTATTTATTTGCAAGTACAGAGACTTGATCCTGTAAGAAATCCAATCTCAGCTTTTTTCTGAGAACGACAAAACAACTCCCCTCCAGGTAATAGATATAAGAAGAAACTCCTCCATAAGGCCTGTGAAGTGCGTGAGCATTATCAGGACAGGAAGAGTGTTATTGGCAGGATAAAAAATGCCTAAAAAAAGCAAACTTAGGGGCTGGTAAGCTCCAATATATTTAGTTGTTTCTTCTTTTTGGGTTTAGATATGCTTTACTATTCTTTTGAATAGAGTGAAAATTTAAAAGCATGGACATGCAGATAGGGAATTGTGTTCACACATTTTATGTTCAATATCCGGCCTCCGGTGTCCCTTCTATTCCAATAAAACCGTAAAAAATATTGAGTAACTTTTTTGTAAAGTAACGTTTTTGTAAACTATTTCTTCACAGTGTTTCTTTAGAAAGCGTAGTTCTTTTCTTTGCTTTCTAAGTACATTATACACTGGCAGAAATCCACAACTGGAGAGCTATAGGTGATCAGAATGTAGATAATCACATTGTTTCAATTTATAATACACCACCAGCGTTTCTTCAGCAGCAGAACTGCTAGTCCAAATTTGATTATGTCAATAAAAAGAGCTGTACAACACAAGTAAATATTTGTTTCTTTTTTGGTTAGATTTCATAAAATAAAATAGATATCTAAAAACTGACAAAAATATATTAAAAGACAGACAGCAGAAAGATATTTTTAACCCTTTGGTAACCAAAGGGCATTGCCGCGACAGTTAACCTGACAATTACTCTATGACCAATTTGCCTTTTTAATTGCATTTGGTACATTGTTTTAATACAAACAATTTTCTGAATTATAGGCTGAAAAATTTGCAGAAATGTAAAAATAAGTATATTTTTTTAAATAATGTATGTTTTTTGTAATTTTATCTAACAATTGAGTTTTTAACAGATTAATACTGCCACCTTCAGGATGCAGTGTCATCTAAAGTTCCACCTGCAGGCTAAAGGCTTATTTTGTCGATGAAGCCTTCAGCCTGCACATGATCTCTATTAATATATCAATCACATGACCACTTCAAATGGCTCCTGATTGTTGGTTCGGTTTAAAACTGACAGTGACTGCTGGGATTGAGAGCCACCAGTCACACAAAAGGTTGACTGGTCGCTCTAACAGGGAAAAGGTTTGTTCTGACCGACCTAAAATGTATTTTACTGTTATTGCTTTGAAACTGTATCTGGTTGTTATCGTTCTTATGTAGTGGTAAGGCCATTGCACCTTGTTTATTTGTGATTTGATACATCCCTCTGCTTCACGCTTCCTGTTCGGTGCTCGTTAGTACATTTCTATCTGAACCCTTCGTTATTTTCCTTTTTCCCCAAATATTTACAAAAATGTGAGGGGTGTACTCACTTTTTTGAGATACTGTATATTAGCACTATATAAGTACCTATAATAAAAAAAAATGATACAGGCACCCGTTTATCTCTATTAGGGAAAGAGTTAGGCGCAAACAGACCATAATAGCACAAATATCGGTGCTTAGTGTGGTCAGGTTAGACAATTAATTGGGAGGAACTGGCAGGATCAAGTATTTATGTCCTAATGTAAAAACTGAGAAACAGGTTGCTGTTTTGTGACCTCAACATACCTGGCTAAACATATTTAGGCTATAATAATTATAGGGGTTACATACGCTTTAAAACAGCGTTCAATTTCAACCTAAAGGAGATCGATGGGCTTGAGGTCAAGGCTCTGTGCAGGCCACCAAAGTTCCTCAACACCAAACTGACCAAACCAGGTCTTTATAGATCTGACTTTGTGCACAGTACGTCAGAGTCATGATGGAACAGAAAAGGACCTTCTCCAAACTATTGCCACAAGTGCGCAACTGTATAAAATGTCTTTGTACTGTAAAATGTAGCTTATGCTTGGGGTCTTCATGAGCCTTTTAATATATTAAGCCTGCTATGAGCAGTACTATGTTCAAGGACCACATACAATGTGATTTAATTGCAACATTTTAAAAATATAATCTGTGGGGTCTATTTATAAAGGATTTACTGGGAAATGCGCCCAGTGAATCCTTTAGGACTATTTGCCCTTGTGACATTCACCCAATTTATAATAGGATAAACGTTCACCACGCAAATGTGCCAGCTGGTGAACAGCTGTTGAACGTCGCAAGTACAGTAAGTTGTCAAAACAGCTTTTAAAACAGCCAGTAAATCTGCCAATCTGAGCTCTCCATAGTGCTGAAACTGTGTATTTTTTTAAATACTAGTTTGCTGTCATGTGCTTACTTCACCCACCCCTCTAGACATTCTGTATGTAACCCCTAAAATGAACCTCTCTTATTTTCTCCCTTTTGGTCTGTTAAATATACCATTGAAAGTGTTTTGTATATGTTTGACATGTGCAAAAAATACCTGTTCTGCCCTGCACACACGATAGGATTTTCAGACAACAAAATCCATGGGATTTTTTCCGACTGATGTTGGCTCAAACTTGTCTTGCATACACACAGTCACACAAAGTTGGTCGGAAATTCCGAACGTCAAGAACGCTGTGATGTACAACACGTACGACGAGCCGAGAAAAATGAAGTTCAATAGCCAGTGCTGCTCTTCTGCTGGATTCCGAGCATGCATGGCACTTTGTGCGTCGGAATTGTGAAGTAATTGTAAAGGTATTTTTATAACAAAAGTGACATGCACTGTGCAACTGTTTTGTAACCCCAATCCTCCTCTTCTGGGCCCCCCCTCCAGTGCTCCTGGCTTCTACTCCCTGCTAAGTGCCCCCATAGTGAGCCACTTGCTTTAGGAGCACTCATGTGGGCTCAATCTCAAGCTGCACTCTGTGTGTCTATAGACTCACAGAGCGTGGCTCGGTCCTGCCCCCCAGCTCTCTTCACAGGCTGCGGTTTACAGCAGCAGGAACCAATGGTCTCTGCTGTTGCCTCCATGGCCAGTGATGAGAGGGAGAGCAGAGAGTACATACTCCCTGTGGTAGTAGTGCATGGTGAATGTGCTCTCAGCACAAAAACATCAGCTGGCTCTGGATGCATATGTGCGACACGTGGTCATTAAAGTCCACCCTCTTTGCCGTTGCACACACACCTTATACAGGTCAGCAAAAGGTTAAAGCTGAACGCAAGGGAAAGAAGAAAATGTACCCTCCCCCATACTGCAAATGTTTAGGTCTACAGGGCCACAAAAATAAGTTTTACTTACCCGATCCTGCTCTCCAGCAGGCTTCCTCCAGGCCGTAGGGCTGCAGCTTCTTCTCACCTATGTTTCAGCAGTTGCAGGTCCTCTGATGTCATAATTTAAATGCTGAGCTTATAGCCCTGCTTTGGACAGGTGGACACCAAGAGACAGTTCACTGCCGAAGCATAGAGGCGTAGAGGAGAATGATGGCTGCTATGGGAGCAGGGATCACGTAAGTAAATCTTGACCTAAACAAGCGTTTTGCAGTGCAGGGGCATCCCCACTATAAGGAAAGGTTTTGCTTTTATCTAGAGATAGACTTTAACCTGTTCCCGACTGCCCCACGCACATATACTGCGACAGGGCGACTGTTTCGGTGCCAGATCACTTACCTAGTACGTGATCTGACACTTCTGGGTCTGGGGCGTGCGCGCATGCCGCAGGTGGCCCTGCTCCTGCTGTGACAGTGGGAGCCCAGTGGCGGGTACCATTGCCCAACGATTACACAGTACAGAGGCAGAACGACAATCTGCCTATGTAAACAAGGCAGATTGCCATTCTGTCAGAAGGGAAGGCACAAATCCTATGTTTCTGCTAAGCAGAAACACTGATATTTGCCTTCCCCCAGTAAAAGTATCTCCCGAACAATGAGTAAGCACTCCCTAGGCATACATTTAACCCTTTGATCGCCCCTGGTGTTAACCCCTTCTCTACCAGTGTCATTAGTACAGTGACAGTACATATTTTTTAGCACTGATCACTGTATTAGTGTCACTTTTTTGCCCAAAAAGTGTCAAAAGTGTCAGTTAGGCGTCCAATTTGTCTGCCGCAATATCGCAATCCCACTATAAGTCGCTGATTGCCGCCATTACTAGTAAAAAAATTTATAAAAACATGCCATAGTTTGTAGGCACTATAACGTTTGTGTGAACCAATCAAAACACAGTTATTGGGATTTTTTTTTTACCAAAAATATGTAGCAGATTACATATTGGCCTAAACTGATGAAGAAATTAGATTTATTTAAATTTTTTATTAGATGTTTTATTGCAGAAAGTAAAAAATATTGTTTTTGTTTCAAAATTGTCGGTCTTTTTTTGTTTATAGCACAAAAAATAAAGACCACAGAGGTGATCAAATACCACCAAAAGAAAGCTCAATTTTTTGGGGGAAAAAAGGACATATATTTTATTTGGGTACTTTTATTTTAAATATTTTATTTTAACGACTGCGCAATTGTAAGTTAACCACTTCAGTACCCGCCCATAGTCATATGACGCCCACAAGGTGGATCTACCATCCTGGGTGGGCGTCATATGACGTCCTCGGGTTCCCGGCCGCCTGGGGGGCGCGCGCGCGCCGCCGGCGGCGCGCGCGCGCGCCCGCGGCATCGCTCGGGACCCGGTGCGAGTGCCCGGCGGCCGCGATGTCCGCCGGGCACCCGCGATTGCCCGTTAAAACAACGGGACCGGGCGGGACCGTGGAGCTGTGTGTGTAAACACACAGCTCCACGTCCTGTCAGCGGGGAGGAGACCGATCATGTGATCCCAGTACAGAGGATCACATGATCGGTCTCCTCCCCTTAAGTCCCCTCCCCCTACAGTTAGAATCACTCCTATTAGGGACACACATTAACCCCTCCAGCGCCCTCTAGTGTTAACCCCTTCCCTGACAGTCACATTTACACAGTAATCATTGCAATTTTATAGCAACGATCGCTGTGTAAATGTGAATGGTTCCAAAAAATGTGTCAAAAGTGTCCGAAGTGTCCGCCGCAATGTCGCAGTCACGAAAAAAAAATCGCAAATCGCCGCCATTACTAGTAAAAAAAATAAATAAATAAATTCAATAAATCTATCCCCTATTTTGTAGACGCTATAACTTTTGCGCAAACCGATCAATATACGCTTATTGCGATTTTTTTTACCAAAAATATGTAGAAGAATACGTATCGGCCTAAACTGAGGAAAAAATTTTTTTTTTTTAAAAAAATGGGATATTTATTATAGCAAAAAGTAAAAAATATTGTGTTTTTTTTCAAAATTGTCGCTCTTCTTTTGTTTATAGCGCAAAAAATAAAAACCGCAGGGGCGATCAAATACCACCAAAAGAAAGCTCTATTTGTGGGAAAAAAAGGACGTCAATTTTGTTTGGGTGTAACGTCGCACGACCGCGCAATTGTTAGTTAAAGCGACGCAGTGCCGAATCGCAAAAAGTGCTCTGGTAAGGAAGGGTGTTTAAAAGCCCTGTATTGAAGCGGTTAAAGTAAAGCAGTGCCGTATCGCAAAAAATGGCCTGGTCGTGAAGGGGAGTAAATCTTACAGAGCTGAGGTGGTTAACATCCTACTCATCAGATAGATAGATAGATAGATAGATAGATAGATAGATAGATAGATAGATAGATAGATAGATAGATAGATAGATAGATAGATAGATAGATAGATAGGAATTATATAATTTGTGATTGTTCTTTTAGTACAAAGAAAATGAAAACAAAAATCCGCTGAAAATAAAAGACCTCATTCTTTTCACAGCGCAGAAGTCAGCTGGTTTCAATAAGTTCACAAGGAATTACAAGGCAGCCCTGGGCTGATTGAGCAGAGATAAGTAGGGTAAAAGAAGCATAACAAATGATACAGTTACCTCTACTACTGGCGATAGCAGGAAGCCTTCCAGCGAAGATTAACATTGTAATAAATTTGCACCTTCAACATCTTGGGCTCATTTCATGTAAATGGGAGATAAGCCTTTGCTGCGAGACATACTGTTGGAATTGCAGGAGCATAACATTTTCTAAAGTCACTTTAATGGTGGCAGGGAGCAGCATATGTTGCAGAGAACGCAAAGGTGTGAGGGGATATAAAACAGCTTTTTATGGAGCTCCTGGAACATAGGGGTTTGTCAGGAAGGAGCAATCTAAGGAATCTGTATACTATTTAGGAACGCTGCTGAGAAGGCCACCCCTGCTTTTGAAGAACTAGAAGTTCCAGCAGGCCTTGTTACTACTCAGGACTTTTAGCTCTGCAATACCACAACCTAAGGCTGTTTTTTTTTTTTTAATAATCACTTTTTCTTTATTAATTATATTAAGACAAATTCCAACATACAACATAGATTGCACAATTTATATATATATATATATATATATAAATCTTTTTCATTAACATACACCACACTAACCCCCACCCCAAGAAAACACACTGGGTCCTTGATCATGTCCTCTTCAGAATAGAGAAAAGAAAAAAAAAAGCCCACCCACTTACCTACCCATAACCAAAACTCAATTTGTACAAAACATTATTCAAAGTATAACTAAGAAGGGAGGCTTTACAGAACCCTATTACCTGTGTCAAACAACCAGCAATGTCCTATTATGTTTAGTGTTTTAATTCAATAAAATCTCACTCTACTATTTCATTTTTATACCTCTCCACCTTTCATTTCATTTTTTTATACCTCTCCACCTTTCATTTCAATCTACCCTTCTTTATGTGATTCCATTGTGTGCTACCCATCCCGTGCCTAATTTACTATTATAACTTATTCTCTTCCTTTAATGACATCAATCATCTCTCCACTGTGCCTTGCAGAGGATGGAAAAGGAAACACAAAAAAAGAAGAAAAAAAAACACCTCCTCCCAATTTCCCCCCACCAGATGCATCCCACAGACTATCCGATCCATAATGCAGCGTTGACCCAAAAGGGTATAATCCACCCCTATTTCTGAGGAGTAATACAGCCATCCTGCCCATGTATCTTTCCATTTATTCTGTTGGTCTTTAACCATATGTATCCATCTCTCTGCTTCCATAATTTTTTCTACCTCCCTTTTCCAATCCATTATAGTGGGACATCCAGACTTTTTCCAAAATCTAGGTATCAATATTTTCGCTGCATTTAGCAATGGGGAGTAACGCCTCTCTTATAAAACCTAGCAGATGATGGCATCCCAAAAAAAAAGCAAATGTAATGGAGATAATTCTATAGGTCTAAGTGTCATTTTCTTAATCCAATGGGCTATCTCCTCCCAGAAAACTTTAATCTTTGGGCAATGCCACCATAAATGCAAAAATTAGCCCTCTTGGTTACATCCCCTCCAGCAATTAACATCCGCTGATTGATATATCTGAGCCAATCGAGCCGGTGTACGATACCATCTTGTCAGGAACTTGTAAGATATCTCCTGTATATGGGAACTTATTGAAGTATGGTGTCGCTCCCATCAGCCTTTTAATTTTCTCTGATGTAAAATTATAGCCCAGTTCTCTTTACCATTCTTGAATGAAATTTTGGATGCTCAGAAGCAGCCTATACATTCGAGACAACATATGACCCGGCTCTGATAAGTTAACACACCATTCCTCAAAAGTAGTAAGCGGGTACGCTGGCCTGATCTGGTGCTTCCACTTATTGAACAAGTCTGTCAGTTGACGGTATTTCCATACAGCCATTGGTTCTTCCCCCCAGTATTCGAACCAAATCCACCAATGGAAGCAATTTACTCTGTGGGGCCACGCCAGCACAATTACCCTTCCCGTCCATTCCCCAGTGATCTAAACTCCCTTTCTCTTCCACTGGGGAAAACCAGGGAAATCCTTCCAATGGTGTTATAGGGGGATATTGGGGGGGGGGGGATTTCCTGTGCTGTTCATTCTATCCCAAATGGATAGTGTTGTCTTCGTTAATGGTGATGCATATTCCGACAACCCCCTATAAGAAACCAGAATCCAGAGGGCTCCGGCCAAGTTCCTACCAGCTAATGTTTTCTCCAAGGGCACCCAAATTTTACTAGCAGAGTCATGGTACCAGTTCATTATACGAACTAGGGCCATGGCTCTGTAATAAAAGGCTATATCCGGGAGTCCCACCCCACCCTCCCGTTTTGGTCTCCTCAAAATCTTGTGTGCCAACCTGGAATGTTTATCTCCCCACACAAAGGTCATAAAAGCCCTTTGTATTTGTTTAAAGAATATCTGTGAGAGTGTTATGGGTACGGTAAGTAAAACTTAAATAAGCCTGGGAATTACACAAATTTTAAGCTTGTTTACCCTGCCAAGCCATGTCGAAGTATGACTTCTCCACTTTCGCAAATCTTTTATTATGGATACCATCAAGGATCCATAGTTTAGATCATATAGGCGCTTTATATCTGAAGAGATATAGATCCCTAAATAAAATATAGAATCAAGGCGCCAAACAAAAGGAAAAGATTGTTGCAAGGTGGTCCTCATCCTCAAAAGGCACATGGCTTAGCATCAACACTGATTTCTCAATATTTATTTTAAAATTAGATATAAGGCCAAACCTGTCTATTTCCAACATCAGTTCTGTCAAAGATTCTTGAGGAGAGGAGAGGTACAACAGTAGATCATCTGCGTAAGCTGATATCTTATGTTCCGTTGATCCAATACCCTTGATCTTCCTATTTCCCCTAATCATGCGCAGAAAGGGCTCCAGCACCATAGCAAATAACAATGGGGACAGTGGGCATCCCTGCCTAGTTCCATTCCGTATCTCAAAATAATCTGATAGTCTACCATTAACTTTAACCGTTGCTGTAGGATCTGCATACAATGCTGTCACCCATCCCATTATCCGCTCTCTCAGACCCATCTCCCTCAAAACTCTGACCATAAACTCCCACCCCACCCTATTGAATGCTTTTTCAGCATCCATTGAAATTACTACACTCGGGGTCTGGTTCGGTCCATTATGCATCCAATGCAATACATGCAGGGCCCGAATAGTATTATCTCTAGCCTCTCGGCCTTTCATGAACCCAGTTTGATCTGGGTGAATCAATTTAACTATATGTTCTTGTAACCTTAGGGCCAGAATTTTAGCCAGGAGCTTAGTGTCAGAGTTAAGGAGAGAGATGGGTCTCTAGCTGGTACAGCACTGAGGGTCTTTCCCTACCTTCGGGAGAACCGTCACATGAGCCAACAGTGCTTCTGGAGGCAATGGGTTAGAGACCGAGATAGAGTTAAGGTATCTGCAAAGAGGAGCCAACAGGATTGAGTAAAACTTTTTATAATACATATTTGTGAAACCATCAGGTCCCGGGCTTTTACCTAATGGCAAAGCTGCAAACGCTCCGCCCAGTGCTTCAATGGAGATTGCTTTTTCCATTTCCTCCAAGGCCGCAGATGGAATGCGGGCGGGGGGCTTATCGGAATCTGGAAGCCCCCTTTAACAAGGGGACCCCCAGATCCTGCCCCCCCCTGTGTGAAATGATAAGGGGGTACAAAAGTACCCCTACCATTTCACCAAAAAAATTACAAAAATGTTAAAAATGACAGGAGACGGTCTTTGACAATTCCTTTATTAAAATCTTCTTTCATCTTCTTTCTTCTGGTCTTCCTTCTTCCTTTCTTCATCCTTTGGTTTCTTCATCTTCTTCTTCCATCTTCTTCTTCCTCCGTTCCGCTTCTTCTTGCTCTGGTCTTCTCGTCCGGCATCTTCTTCCACGGCGTCGGCGTCTCTTCTTGGGCCGCTCCGCGCAATAGGAGGCTCCCGCTGTGTGAGGCTTTGCTGCGTCTGACAGCTCTTTTATAATGAAGGGCGGGGCCACCTGGTGACCCCGCCCCCCTCTGACGCACAGGGACGTCATGGGGACTTCACTATGGCATTCCCCATGACGTCAGAGGGGGGCGGGGGCCCCGCCCTCCGTTATAAAAGAGCTGTCAGACGCAGCGAAGCCTCCCATTGCGTGGAGCGGCCCAAGAAGAGACGCCCACGCCGTGGAAGAAGATGCCGGACGAGAAGACCAGAGCAAGAAGAAGCGGATCGGAGGAAGAAGAAGATGGCAGAAGAAGATGAAGAAACCGAAGGATGAAGAAAGGAAGAAGGAAGACCAGAAGAAAGAAGAAGAAAGAAGATTTTAATAAAGGAATTGTCAAAGACCGTCTCCTGTCATTTTTAACATTTTTGTCACTTTTTTGGTGAAATGGTAGGGGTAATTACCATTTCACACAGGGGGGGGCGGGATCTGGGGGTCCCCTTGTTAAAGGGGGCTTCCAGATTCCAATAAGCCCCCCGCCCGCAGACCCCCACAACCAATGGCCAGGGTTGTGGGGAAGAGGCCCTTGTCCCCATCAACATGGGGACATGGTGCTTTGAGGGGTCACAGACCCCCAAAGCACCCTCCCAATGTTGAGGGCATGTGGCCTGGTACGGTTCAGGAAGGGGGGCGCTCTCATCCCCCCCTCTTTTCCTGCGGCCTGCCAGGTTGCGTGCTCGGATAAGGGTCTGGTATGGATTTTGAGGGGGACCCCACGACATTTGTTTTTTTTTGGCCGGGGTTCCCCTTCAGGTCTGGTATGGATATTTAGGGGGACCCCACGTCATTTTTTTTTTAAATTTGAAGCGGGGTTCCCCTTAATATTCATAGCAGACCTGAAGGGCCTGGTAATTGAATTTGGGGGGACCCCACGCTTTTTTTTTTTTTTTTTTTTATCAATTACTTTTTTTTTATCAATGACTTTCAATGAATGACTGTTCTCTGTGTTACGGGAGCCGGTAATTTATTAGCCGCGAGTGATTTTAAATAGCGTTTTTTCCTGCAAAAATTACACTTTGTGCAGGGACAGTTCTAAGCACAGGAAACATGCGCCCCTTCACAGGCATACTATACACACCCCCCAGGTGCGAAATTCTGTCTGACACACCTCTGTCTTAGACAACTGTGTGTATATATATATTTGAGCTTTCGCTATTAAGCCATGTAAGCAACAGGTTTTTCACAGCAGAGCAGCTAAGTATAATATGGAAAATATGAAAAGCAGCCTAGACCACTGCTAGCAGGAAAAGAAAGTGCAAACTGTTTATATGCAATATTTCAAATGTACAGTACCTGACTATCAACACAGATTTTTCTAAAAATGTAGATCAGAACTTGGCAAATAAAGAGAATATACTCAAAACTATCTTTAAAGTGAAATTCCGCCCTCACCCACCTGGCCCTACTCATCTGCCCTCCCTCCCTAGATGACATCCCCACAGTATTTTAAATTTTTTTTGCTGATGTCTTCAGGAGGTTCATGACTCATAAGGGATGTGAGGTCCCTTGAGACTAAAGCCTCATACACACGATCGGATTGTTGGGCGTTGGCCCAAACTTGTCTTGCATGCACACGGCCACACAATTGTTGGCCAACAATTACGAACATACTGGTATACTACGTTGTTTTTCAGCTCTTTAGCGCCACCCTTTGGGCTCCTTCTGCTAATTTCGTATTTGGTGAGTGATGATTCACACTTTTCATTTCGCACTTTTCAGTTAGTTTCTGAATGGCCGTTCGTCAACCAGCCATGTTGCGGAATCGGAGGAGATAACGTGTTATTTATTATTGGCCTTGGAGTTATTGTTATAACATTATTTATTTGGTTGAATAATGATTTGATTTTGTATATTTTCTATATTTTTGGATGCATAGAATGCACTTTTTGGTTAAATTCTATTGGCAGATAGCATGTCTAATTGTATTTGTTTTCTTTTTTTTAATGAACAATAAAAAAATTGTGGAGAATAATACTTGGCTATGTAATAAGAGAGCACTGGTGGGACTTTAAATGGAGCACACATCAGAAATTTGGTCGTCAAGTGACTGTCATAGTTTATTTTCTGTAGTCCATGATATATTGTGGAACATTTTGGGCGTCAACCTCTAACAATGTTCTGGGCATATTGCCTCCATATAATCAATCATGGACCGATAATATATAACAATTATAGTCAATTATACAATTAGAGAGAGAGCAGAGACACATAGGTAAATATATATGAAATAGTGACAATGGTTGAACCCAGAATGGCCATAACGACCATAAAGACTGTAATGTTGCCAATTAAAATAGATAAAAAAACAAAGTCATTAAAATCTTGATATTCCATGCTTGAGATGAAAGAATAGTGGCTAAAAGCTCTACGCGTTTCACGGTATTGCAACCGCTCATCAGGAGCATATAACATGGAATAGTTCTAAAAGAAAACAAAATAGGTTCAAGTAAGAAAAATAGTTTAAATTTGGTATAGTAAATTTTTGGAGGCTGTGCATCCAACTCACGTCTGCACCAGTGGGCCGAACAACACGTAATCCCAGGCCGCAAACAGGCCGCAGCGCCAAGTCCACAGGCTTCAAGGTGATCAGTAGGAGCGGCGTCCATTGCCATAGACATAACCAGGTTGGGCATACACTGTGTCTGCAAATGGGTATGAGGGAGTATATAAATAAACTGTGTGAAGTGAATATAGTAAAAGGAATAAGGGTATATGGAGTGACTGCATGGGTGTGTGAGAGAGATGTGTAATGGGTGAGGGAAATGAGTGAAAAGTGAATGAAATAAGTGATCAAAGGGAGGAAAAAAAGAAATTATTGTAGATTCGGAAGTGCGTGGAAAAAATGGTGAATGAACTAAATCCACAGGTGTAGGTGGAGTGCAAAAGAAAACAGTGTAAAATGGAGAGTGTGAAGAGGTAGCCCAAACCTATGTAGATGCCCGCAATGGAGTACACTCATGGTCCCAATTTGGCGGCGTACAGCCAGCGAGACCGCCACCGGGGAGTGGGGACGCCAACCCCCAAGCGGCTCAGCCGTCCGGCGATTAGCGCCAACTCATCTCCCCTGGTGTGGCCGTTGATGGACAACGAGCGCCGGGAGGACGCCTGAAGTCCGACGCATACAGCGTGACGTACTTGGCTATGTGTTTTACTTCAAATTACATTTTGGTAGTAGGCAGTTACATTTTAAAAAATACCATGTAAAATTAACATGGGACACCACCATAGTTCTATCTTTGATCTTAAAAACTACAGGATAATGGTGTTGTGGTAACTTGCTCAAATAAAAAAAAAAAAACGCATAATAATATTATTCTTGATATCACTAGAAAAAAAAAGCCTTTGGAAATCTGTTTGCAATAACTCCATCAGTATCACCAGCAAAGCCGCATCATTACTATCCCATTAAAAAAGAAGAGAACATGCTGCTGCATTTGGAGATTTTATAAATTTGCCACGTCACAAATGTTAATTCTCCATAACGAACGCTAGTTTACAAGATTGACCGCTTCTGGCTCGTCCTTGCTTCCGAGCATGCGTGTTTGTACTTTGGACTTTTGTCCGACGGACTTGTGTACACACGCTTGGAAAATCCGACAACAGACATTTGTCCGCGGAAAATTTATAGACCTGCTATCCAACATTTGTCCAGGGAAGTTGGCCAACAATTGTCCAATGGAGCGTACACGTGGTCGGATTTTCCACCAACAGCCTGTCATCACACAATTCCCCTCAGAAAATCTGATCCTGTGTATGAGAGTTAATTAATAGGTACGTGAATTTTCTCAAATAGCCCCATATTATAACTATCCCCATCAAAATGTACACTTATTTATAGTGTACACCCCCATCAAATCATTCCCCGCATCTATTACCTTTTCTACCACCACCTCCTCCCTTTAGAATGTAAACTCTACGAGCAGGGCCCTCCTGTCCCTTCTGTATTGAACTGTACTGTAATTGTGCTTTTCCCCCTCTACATTGTAAAGCACTGCGTAAACTGTTGGCGCTATATAAATCGTGAATAAAAATAATAATAATATAGACTTTGGATATGAAGGAATGGAGATTTGATTGAGAGGGCTGGCAACATTTATATACAGTATCTCACAAAAGTAAGTACACCCCTCACATTTTTGTACATATTTTATTATATTTTTTCATGTAACAACACTGAAGAAATTACACTTTGCTACAATGTAAAGTAGTGAGTGCGCAGCTTGTATAACAGTGTAAATTTGCTGTCCCCTTAAAATAACTCAACACACAGCCATTAATGTCTAAACTGCTGGCAACAAAAGTGAGTACACCCCTAAGTGAAAATGTCCAGATTGGGCCTAAAGTGTCAATATTTTTTGTGGCCAGCATTATTTTCCAACACTGACTTAACCCTCTTGGGCATGGAGTATACCAGAGCTCCATAGATTGCCACTGGAGCCGTCTTCCACTACTCCATGACAACATCACGGAGCTTGTGGATGTTAGAGACGGTGCGCTCCCCCACCTTCTGTTTGAGGATGTCCCACAGATTCTCAATAGGGTTTAAGTCTGGAGACATGCTTGGCCAGTACATCACCTTTACCCTCAGCTTCTTTAGCAAGGCAGCAGTGGTCGTCTTGGAGGTGTGTTGAGGGTTTTTATCATGTTGGAATACTGCCCTGTGGCCCAGTCTCCGAAAGGATGGGATCATGCTCTGCTTCAGTATGTCAAAGTACATGTTGGCATTCATGGTTCCCTCAATGAACTGTAGCTCTACAGTGCAGACAGCACTCATGCAGCCCCAGACCATGACACTCCCACCACCATGCTTGACTGTAGGCAAGACACACTTGTCTTTGTACTCCTCATCTGGTATCCGCCGCACACACTTGACACAATCTGAACCAAATAAGTTTATCTTGGCCTCATCAGACCACAGGACATGGTTTCAGTAATCCATGTCCTTAGTCTGCTTGTCTTCAGCAAGCTCTTTGCAGGCTTTCTTGAGCATCATCTTTAGAAGAGGCTTCCTTCTGGGATGATAGCCATGCAGACAAATTTGATGCAGTGTGCGCCGTATGGTCTGAGCACTGACAGGCTGACCCCCCACCCCTTCAACCTCTGCAGCAATGCTGGCGGCACTCATACGTCTATTTCCCAAAGATAACCTCTGGATATGATGCGGAGCATGTGCACTCAACTTCTTTGATCGACCATGGCGAGGCCTGTTCTGAGTGGAACCCGTCCCGTTAAACCGCTGTATGGTCTTGGCTACCGTGCTGCAGGGTATTGGCAATCTTCTTTTAGCCTAGGACATCTTTAAGTAGAGCAACAATTCATTTTTTCAGATTCTCAGAGAGTTCTTTGCCATTAGGTGCCATGTTGAACTTCCAGTAACCAGAATGAGAGAGTGAGAGCGATAAGACCAAATTTAACACTCCTGCTCCCCATTCACACCTGAGACTTTGTAAAACGAACGAGTCACATGGCACCGGGGAGGGAAAATAGCTAGTTGTGCCCAATTTGGAAATTTTCACTTAGGGGCCAGCGGTTTATCTACACTACAAGGGGCATGTATTAAGCTGCCAAATGGCTTAAAGGGCTTTTATGGGAAAAAAGATAATATAGCATATAGAATTGCTGCACAGGCCACATTGTAATTAAATGTTATTAGGAATTACCTTTGAAATTGCAGCCTCTGTAATCTACAAACCTGGAGATGTTCTGCACACATTTTGTGTATGAAATGCCTCCAAAATGTAATTTCTTGCTTGGGTGGATAACTCAGCACTAAGTTAAGAGTCAGGTTTTAGCCATCCAACAGACTCCTGAAAGTGCACCAGCTGATTATAATTAGTCACTTACATTCAGAATCACTGAGCACAAGATATGATCTAAAAACAACCATTCCTTCAGAGCAGGAACAGGTAGGATTCTGCAACAAAGTTTGTTAAAAATCCCTGCAGTGTACATTGATCAACTGGGTGTTTTTTCCAGCAAAAACAAGGCAATTTCTGTATCTTCTATTCTCCATTCTAAAGTACTTGTCATTTTTATTCTGATCAGCCATAACATTAAGACTACTGTTATGATTATCTCGCCCCAATGGCATCTGAAAGTGGATGGGATATATTAGGCAGCAACTGAACATGTTGTTCCTAAAGTTGATGCGTTGGACACATCATGGTCCCCAGAGAGCCCCTTCCTTACGCCAGGGTCCCCAGAGAGCCTTTCTCTTACTTTAGGGTCCCCAGAGAGCCCCTACTTACAT
This sequence comes from Lithobates sylvaticus, assembly GCA_028564925.1. Classification (NCBI taxonomy): domain Eukaryota; kingdom Metazoa; phylum Chordata; class Amphibia; order Anura; family Ranidae; genus Lithobates; species Lithobates sylvaticus. The sequence goes on from CM053028.1 coordinate 483,774,847, forward strand.
CAGGGTCCCCAGACACTCTCCCCTTACATCAGGGTCCCCAGAGAGTCCCTTCCTTACGTCAGAGTCCTCAGAGAGCCTTTCTCTTACATCAGGGTGACCAGAGAGCATCCCCTTACATCAGAGCCCCCAGAGAGACCCCCTCATTACATCAGGGTCCCCCGAGAGCCCCTTCCTTACTTAAGGGCCCTGTGAAAAAAATCTATAAAGCAATGGGGCTACTGAGGGGCCATTTTTCTTCTTTTTGTACAAGAACAGGTCAGGGATAGTTAAATCGTTCTTTAGTGACCCATAGGACCCATTACAACCACCTGCACCCTTAAAGCAGTATTGAACCCAAAACAAAAAATGAAATATATTGCAGCTTACCAATCATTAGATGTGATGGCTGCATTAGTTTTCTTTTTAAGGCGTTTTTCCCCCTCTGTTTTCATCTGGTGATCTGGCCAGTAAACACACCTCCTGTATTAGAGTGACACCATGTTGAATGAATGAGCAAAGGGGCCACAGCCCCCCCTCGGATGCCCACCACTTCCACCAGGGATGGCCACCACACTGGACCACCAGGTATGCCACCCTAGACCACCAGGAAAATGCCAATCTGTGCCCAGGCAGCTGCCAATCAGTGCCAAAGTAAAATGCCTGCTAGTGGCAGTGCCACCAGTGATGCCTATCAGTTAAATTTATCAGTACCAGCCATCAGTGCTGCCTTTCACTGGCCATCAGTGCCGCCTATCAGTGCCCAGCAGTGCCGTCTATCAGTGCCACTCATAAGTACCCATCAGTGCAGCCTTTCAGTGCCCATCAGTGTCACCTATCAGTGCCAATCAGTGCCCACCAGTGCCACCTATGAGTGCTCATCAGTGACGCCAATCAGTGCCCATCAGTGCCGCATATCAGTGCCACCTCTCAGTGCCCATCAGTGCTTCCTATCAGTGCCCATCAGTGCCGCCTGTCAGTGCCCATCAGTGCCTTTTTTTTCTTTCCAAATTTTCGGTCTTTTTTTATTTGTTTAGCAAAAAATAAAAACCGCAAAGGTGATCAAATACCACAAAAAGAAAGCTCTATTTGTGGGAACAAAATTATAAAAATTTTGTTTGGGTACAGTGTAGCATGACCGCGCAATTGTAATTTAAATATTGACAGCACTGAAAGCTGAAAATTGACTTGGGCAGACACTCCTGATTATTCCTGAAAAAATAGTGGAAATTAAAACTCTTAATTTTGCTCATCCATGGTGACCGGGCTCATTTCTAGTTCCAATCTGGTCTTGCTTGTGATACACTACCCCTATATAAGACAATGCTATGAGCTACCTATACATGACATGACAGTACCAGTGTAAGTGATCTGAAAATGGAATCCGATGTTCTCCAGACCCGGGCTGAGACAGTTAAATATTTACACAGGGTAACAAGTAACAACACACATTTTAAATATTATGGCTGGTTCATTTGGAGCGCTCCATGTTAGGAGACACATAGTTGTCTGGGCAGGTGTTCCCTTTCACACTGTATCCATTTATATCTGAAGTGTTCACCTTTGCAGTAACCTTTTGTGCTTGTGTAGTCTAAGAATACACTTTGTTCGGCAGAGAAGAATAAGATCTTATTCGTACTATGTGAAGACAATTGGATGAAACATTGTTTGAATCAAAAGAAACATATCCCTGCCTTAGAGTGTTGCTCGTAGAAAGATACCAGAGCTCAAGGGTTACTTGTCAGATGCTTTGTACTATGCATAAAGTAACTTGATCGCCAATTGAGGATTTTCAGGCTGAGCATATGATAGGAAAAATATATAAGCATGGATTGGCTTTAGTGAAAATTGCATGTCTATGAACAATCCTAGGAGCCAACGAGGACATGCAGTACTTAACCTTTTTCAATTCTATCCCTATTCCTCTCTATCTAAAAAGACTCTTTGTTACCCCCTTCCTTACCCAGGCCAATTTTCAGCGCTGTCACACTTTGAATGACACTGCGCTGTCATGCAACGCTGTACCCAAATTACATTTTTTATCATTTTTTTCCCACTGGCTAGAAAAAACTAAAAAAGAACAAAAAGTTTTCCAAGAAAAGTTTTTCCTAGTTCCTATCAAAATATTTTGTAAATAAATAATTTCTCTCCTTCACCGATGTCCGCTGATTAGGCGCAATTGATGGGCACTGATCATTCACACGAGGCGGATCCGTTTAGCGGAGTCCGCCTTCTCAGCAGGAGATCGCTCCATTGATCTCCGCTGAGCCAGTGGATGACAGGTCTTTCTCTGCTCACTGAGCGGAGAGGGGCCTGTTAGAGCGCCGCCGATTCCTATAGAGAGATCGGACGAAAACGGACAGCATGTCCGTTTTCATCAGATCTCATCCGATCCAATAAGACGGATGGCAACCGAATCGCCATACGTCTGATTTTTAGCGGATCGAATGGCAGACGGGTGTCAACGAACATCCGTCTCCCCACAGGAGTCAATGGATGGCCCGCTCGGATCCACCTGAAAAATGGACAGGCGGATCCGAGTGGGCTTGCCACGTGAAAAGGGCCTTAGGCTGCACTGATGGGCACTGATGGTCACTTATGAGGCGGCACTTATCATTTCTCTCAAATATTGTTCACAAATCTGTCAAAGGCTAGGTTCACACTGCTGCGAATTCTATTGCGAATTTGAGCCGTTGCGATCACTCAAATTCGCAAGTCATTTTAATAACATCGTTTTCTGTGAGTGCCGTTCACATCAATGCGTTGCGAATCTAAGCTGTGTGAAAAAAGGGTCATGTCCGAGTTTGATCCGTGTGCGATGCAAATTCAGCTCCACAGACTGCTAAATTTGCAGTAGAATTGCAAGAACACATAAAGAATTCACAATGCAAATTCGCAACGCAATCGGATCAAAATCGTGCTAAATTCGCACCGCAGCAGTGTGAACCTAGCCTTAATCTGTGTTAGTGAGCACTTCTCCTTTGCTGAGATAATCCATCCACCTCACAGGTGTGGCATATTAAGATGCTGATTAAACAGCATGATTATTGCACAGGTGTGCCTTATGCCGCGTACACACGAAGGGACTATCCCGCGGGATTATCCGCTGGACCGAAGTCCAGCGGATAATCCCCTCGTGTGTGGGCGCCGGCGGACTTTTTTTGGCCAAAGTACGGCGGACTAAAGTTTCAGGTTTTGTTTTCAAATTATCCGCTGGACTTGGCAGTCCAGCGGATAATCCGGTCGTGTGTAGTATGGTCCGGCGTACCAAAAAGGACGCATGCTCAGTAGCAAGTATTTTTCTAGTATTTTTCGTTTTCTAGTCCCGTCGTACGTGCTGTACGTCATCGCGTGAACCGTCGGACTTTTTGCGTGATCGTGTGTGGTCAAGTCCGTTCGCTTTTTAGTCCGGCGTACCCAGCTGGAAAGTCCAGCGGATTGTCCGCTGGACTTAGGTCCGCCGGGAAAAGTCCGTACGTGTGTACGCGGCATTAGGCTGATTCACACCTATGCAGGTTGCAGTTTGCATATTGCAGGTGCATTTTGCGTATTTCAATACATGCTTTTCATCCATTGAACCAAAAACCAGAAAAAAGTCCCTGGCCCTTTCCATAAAATTCACAGCTGTGAACAACATCCATAGGAAACCATGTTCAGCTCATGATAAATAGGGGCAAACACAAAAGTGTTGCATTTATAATTTTGCTCAGTATAGATACCAAACATGTCAAGCCTTAAAATTGCACACGCCCTTGAAATTATGACAAGCTCCAGTACCCAAAAATTTCTATAGGCAACATTTAGCCCCTACGGGTCATCAATTTAGAGTTACATAAATAATGGTCCTATTGTGCGCAGTGATATGTAACGTGCAGCAAAACCAACATTTTCGTATTTAGGCGCCTCCCAACGCATATGTTACATTTGTATCTGTGTACATGGGGACAGGGCAGGCTCACATCTTTGAGGGGTTGGGATTACATGCTTGGGTGTACCTAATTTTTTTTATACTTTTTTCACTTTATGTTTATCACATAGAGGACCGCAAGTCCTCTATGTGATAGCATTTTGTTGTGAATGGCTCTCTTTAATGAGACATCAGGAGCCTTTTAGACCTTTGATGTCTCACCTGCCTCCCACTAAAATGAATGGAGTGCAGATCACAATTCATTAGCCAGTGAAAATAACAGCCGAACACGGAAGTAATGTAATGCATGTCACCTTTGTGACCACTCTAGCTAGGGGAGTATAGCATATGGATGTTTGCTGGTCTCCCTCCCCTCTACTCGGTGGCACCAGAAGAAAGCTATAGTCACATCATACACTTTCACTTTATAACATCAGCATTGTAATAATGATAATACAAACAATAGTTATATTTGGCAATCCAATATAAAGTTACTTGAAAAATCTCCTTTCATCTTGTGAGAGCTGCTTGTCTGCTGGCCGTCTCCTTCCACAACTCCCCGGATTCCCTGTATGCTTTGCAGCTTCTCCTCTACTGTCTTTAATTTCTAAAGACTACACATCCCATGGTACCCTGCTGCCAGCAAGTAGTGATTCCTGTACTGACTCCGCCTCCTGAAACTCCTCCTCTCAGCACCCCATGTAGTTTAGAAGGCAGGCTTTGTGAAATGTGTGACACAGCAGTGCCTACTCACAGGGCATAGTGAGTATGTGTCACAGAATTCAAGGAAGTAAATGTGTGGAGATCTTAACCAAGTGAGTTTACAAACTTCAGAATTGTTTAATAAGATTTAAGATTGTTTCATAAGAGTAGCTAGAAATAATTGAAATAGAATGTGGGAATGAATGTATGATTTTACATTTTGACCATAGATTAAAAGCTTTAACCACTTGCCGACCAGCGCACGCCGATTTACGTCGGCAGAATGGCACTGGTGGGCAAAAAGGCATACAGGTACGTACCCTTTAAGAATCGGTGCTGCGAGTGCGTGTGCGCCGCCGGCGGCACGGGCGCGCCGGGTGCTCGCGATCGTGTCACGGAGAGGGAGAACGGGGAGATGCTTCTGTAAAGAAAGCATTTCCCCGTTCTGCCTAATGACAGGATCACTGCTTTCTGTCATCGAGAGCAGTAATCGCTGTCATGTGAGGTGTAGCCCCCCCCCCACAGTTAGAATCACTCCATAGGACACACTTAACCCCTTCGCTGCCCCCTAGTGGCTAACCCCTTCACTGCCAGTGTCATTTACATAGTAATCAGTGCATTTATATAGCACTGATCGCTGTATAAACGACAATGGTTCCAAAATGGTGTCAAAAGTGTCCGATCTGTCCGCCATAATGTCGCAGTCCCGATAAAAATCGCAGATAGCCGCCATTACTAAATAAAAAAAAAAAATGCCATAAAACTATTCCCTATTTTGTAGACGCAATACATTTTGCGCAAAACAATCAATATACGCTTATTGCAATTTTTTTTTTACCAAAAACATGTAGAAGAATAGATATCGGCCTAAACTGAGGAAAACAATAGTTTTTTTAGATATTTTTGGGGGCTATATTTTATAGCAAAAAGTAAAAAATATTGAGGTTTTTTTTAAATTGTCGCTTTTTTTGTTTATAGCGTAAAAAATAAAAACCGCAGAGGCGGTTGGCGATGTGGAATCGAGGTTGGCTCCTTGCTCCACGTCTTTTGGGAGTGCTCTCTGATACGGTCCCTCTGGCAGGATGTGGGGCAACTAATACAGGGGGTGGTGGGCGTAGCGCTCCCGTTGGATCCCTTGCACTGTTTACTGGGGCATCCGGTTAAGGGTTTACCCAAAAGAGTCAACAGATTGATCTCTTATATTTTACTTGCAGCCAAAATAATTATTCCAATGTGCTGGTTATCCACCACGCCACCCTCATGGTCTAGACTTCTACATCTAGTAGCTGAGATCCGGAGGATGGAGTATCTAACAGCCTCTGTACAAGACTCTATTTCCCAATTTGATAAAATTTGGGCGCCATGGGATCAATCAGAATATGGGTCTCATAGACCAGTAGACACGTTGGAAAATGTCTTAAAGCGGTTCTGCACCCATTTCATTTAGTAAATCTCTTTGCCTTCCAAATCAGGCAAAGAGTACTAAATGAAATGTTTTTTTTTTTTTTTTTTTTTTTTTTACTTACCTTGTAATTGAAGACTTCCGGTCTTCTCTCTCTGCGGCGGCGGGCGGGGTCTCTGCGTCGATCGTCATCACGCCGCACTGTCTCCTGGGATCTGGTGTCATTGATCCCAGGAGTCAGTGCGGGCATCTTCCGAAATCTCGCGAGATTTCGGCCACATCTTCCGAAATCTCCCGAGATTTCGGCCACATCTGCCGAAATCTCGTGAGATGTCGGCAGATGTGCCGTTACTGCGCACGCGCGAGTAACGGCGGTGCATGCTGGGCCATCTAAAGTTCCTGTGGGTGTTTCACATGCCCACAGGCAAGATGGCCCCCAGCACTAAAGAAGAAGACGAGGAACTTCATCAGACGAAAACCGGCGGCGATCGAGATGGAAGATGGAACAGGTGAGTCCCCCAATAAAGGTAAGCATCCTTTATATTCCGTCCCAAAAAAAAACAGAGTGCATAACCGCTTTAATACAAAATTAAGTACTGTTTTCCCTTCTCTGTCCTCCTTCCTTGTTAATTTTATTTTCATTTTATTATTATTTTATTTGTTTATTATTATATTATTTGTATATTAATTGGTACCTATTTGAATATTGTGTTAATCTACGAGTACCCTCCGCAAGATTGTTCACTGATCCATTAATATACTTACTCTTGGATTGTCAATCTTATTACCTACATGTGAGTTGTTTGTTTTGTAACTCTAAGGCCCCTTTCACACTGGGGCGGTGAGCCGCGGTGACGGTAAAGCAGCGCTATATTTAGCGCTGCTTTACCGTCGTTTTCACCGCGGTTTTCGGCCGCTCGCGGTGCGGTTTTACCCCCCGCGAGCGGCCGAAAAAGGGTTAAACACCCCCCGCAGAGCACCGCCGTAGCGGCGCTTTGCGGCGGTATTGCTGCGGTTTTACCGCGGTCTCCCATTCTAATCAATGGGAAGGAGCGGTATAGGAGCGGTGAACACACCGCTCCTATCCCGCTCCAAAGATGCTGCTAGCAGGACTTTTTTTGTCATCCTGCTAGCGCACCGCTCCAGTGTGAAAGCCCACCGGCTTTCACACTGGAGTTAAAGGGGCCGGATTTTTTCATGCGGTGAACAGGCGCTATTTTTAGCACTGCACCGCATGAAAAACGCCCCGGTGTGAAAGGGGCCTTAATGAGATGTGCAGATCACCCCTATGCTCTGCACTATGGACACTGTTCACCTGTTCTCTTTAACCTCATTATAACTATTTGTATCCACTATGCTTACAATACTGGTATAATGTACAATGTACTTTGTTTTCATAATTGTTACACTTTTATAACCCAATAAAAATTACAATTAAAAAAAAAAAAAAAAAAACGCAGAGGCGATCAAATACCACTAAAAGAAAGCTCTATTTGTGGCAAAAAAAAGGACGTCACTTTTGTTTGGGTACAACGTCGCACGACCACGAAATTGCCAGTCAAAGCGACACAGTGCCGAATCGCAAAAGGTGCTCTGGTCAGGAAGGAGGTAAATTCTTCTGGGGCTGAAGCGGTTAAAGTGGTTGTAAAGGCAGAAACCTTCTGTGTGCAGCAGCCCCCTTCAGTCCCCCTAATACTTACCTGATCCCCCTCTCTATCCAGTGATGTCAATGAGTTCCTCGGCCTTCCGAGACTCTCCCTCCTGATTGATTAGCTGAGGCACTGCAGCGGCACCATTAGAGAGAGGGGGCGGGCCAAACCGCACCTCTGTGTATGAATGTACACAGGGAGCTGCAGCTCAAGGGGCCCCCATAGCAAACTGCTTGCTGTGAGGGCACTTGACAGAAAAGAGGGGCCAGGTGCAGCGAAGAGGGACCCGGGAAGCGAAGGATCTGGGTTGCTCTGTGCAAATCTACTGCAACAGAGCAAGTAAGTATAAAAGGTTTGTTATTTTTAAATTTAATAAAAATAGACATTACAATCACCTTAAAACCCCTATCAAGTTTGTTTTTGCTGTTTCTTTCTCATTGGACAGATTTCTCTTTACTTCCTGCCCCAGAGATACAACAGAAAGTAAAAGGTAATCTCTCCAGAGGGAAGAAAACTCCGCCTGTGGATCCACCTGCTCAGCAGGGAATCTGTCTCTGAAGCTGATCCCCACTGAGCAGAAGGATGACAGGTCCGTGTCTGCTCCGCTTATTCAGAGAGGACACAGACACAGCCCGCTCTCCTCTATGGGCAGTCAGATGGAAACGGACCGCCTGTCCATTTACAGCTGACTGTCATCTGATCCGATCCGCCAGACATATAGGGAACGGATCCACAATCCATCTGTTTTTAGCGGAGAGGATCAAATTGGATGTCGAACATGTGTCAGCCCCTCTATAGAGAGCAATCGGTGGTCCAATTGGGTCCGCCTAAAAAAAAAAAAAACTGACATGCGTACTCGATCGGCCTGCCCATGTGAAAGGCCTTTTAAATAGACTTTAATCCTTTCCCACCTAAGGGTCAAACAAATGTGAATGCCTAAGCACAATTAAGCAATTTTGACATGTGTTAGTAAAACTGTACATATCATCACAGATCCTTTGTGCATCTAAGTGGAATATGTTAGTGGTTGTATGTACCTGTAGTACAGCCCAGATCAATAGTGCACCTTTTTTATCCCACCTAAAACACACTAATACTAATTTTAAAAATGCTTTTTCTAAAATAAATTCTGCCCAGAATATACTGATGATGACCTTATTTGACCCATATTTAAACCTGGCACTGAGCTAGATCAAACATCGATCTAGGTATTTATTTTATTTTTTTAAACAGTTATGTTAATTTTTCTCTCTACATATAGAGATATGTATCTCTTTCCTCCATTCAGAGAAAGAGAAAATACAGGGGCGGGCTTCACAGTGAATAATCACTGTGATAGCCAATCAGAGGTTATCATAGCGATCAGGTGACCCGGAACCAGGAGTTGCAGGTCCTGATCGTTAGTATGGGACCTGGGGTTCCCAGTGGGACCCCAGTCTCTGTGCTGGGTGTGAGCTGTGCTGCACACTTCTAGCACAAACACAAAGACAGATAGGCTTATGAGCGGCCCCACGGAAAAAAAGTCCAGTTCAGTGAGGCCACATATATGCGTACTGTTGGGGGGAAGGGGTTAATATAGAATAATTTATCTGATATTAAATCCACTTAACCCCTTGCCACTGATGGGAGTCAAACCTTTACATGGGCTTTAAGGGGCTGCCATTCATTCGTTTAGTGTGGTTGACTGCAAAGTGATGACATAACCAGAGCTCCTCCTACCAGCTTCTGATTGTCCATAGGTGTCCATGAGCTGCCGGTAACAGCTTGGTCACAGTTCTGGGGGCACTGACTGGTTGCGCCCCAGACAAACGTGACAATGCATATATGACACGGCTGGGCATTAAGGCCCTCCCACCGTGCTGCCGAATATATGTGTAGCACTGACCCCCGAAGGAGCTGCTGGTTTTATTTGGGCTTACCGTTACCCCACCTGTTGTAGCTTCGTCTTGGGGATCCCGTGGAAAATGGCCCAAAGAAAAGGTTGAGACTGACACTGAATCCTCTTTTAGGTTATTTATTCAGAAAATAGAACACAGTCTCTCGATAAAGGGTAGAGGGTTAGTGGTGAGTTCAGGTACTTAAATTGCGGGGTGAAGGTATTAAACGAATCCAGAGAAATTGACTGTTTCACAAATTGGATTCCTGCAATCCCCCACATAGGTCTCTCTCAATAGGCCTAGCAGCCGGTAGGATGCTCGGTAAAGCCTCTGCCACAGACTTGTAAGTTACACTTTAGCGTCACTGATGGATTGGATGAACTTTAAAGAACTATCATATGGTACCAGTTTCTTTCACCATACCATATGAGTGTTGATCCACATCGCATCCTTCAACTAAGCCTCCAGGCTCCTTCAGAGAAGCCAGCCTTGCGCATGGCCTTCTCCTGAAAGGGTCCTCCCCTGGGGTTCTTCAGTTGCTGGGCCTCTCCCTTCAGATGAGACGGCACTGGACCTTCCTTGGATCAGTAGGCTCCGAAAGTCACTCTGACCTACCCCTGCAGTTGCGTTGCCTCTGGCCAGCCAGCCCCGAGACACAGGATGCATGGTTCCGTACCCCAGGCCAGAAGGGCCATGAGGCTGGGTCAGAAGGACCACCAGAACCACGCAGACAGGAAAAGAGCTCCCAGTCACATGGTGTCGGTACCTTAAATACCCCCCCAGAATGCACAGCGGGAGAACACTCCCACTGGGCTGGTTCCGAGAGGTAAGTGACATTTAATGCATCCAGCTAGACTGCTTTCTACTCTTGCCGGCGGTGACAGCGACACCTGCGGTCAAGGAGAACCCAGTGCGACCCAGCTGGACTGGTACTGAGACCAGAAATTTTGTGAAATTATCCTGAAGCCCAACTGTGGCTTCAGGCAACTTCATTTTCAAAAAACAATAGCGCCTGCTCGTCAGGAGCCAGCGCTACATATGCATAATGCTATTGTAAAGGGGTTAAGATAAATCATATTTATACATTTATTTTTATAATATGCTTAGTTTGAATTGGCCAGGTTTGTGAACGGTATAAAGAAATGTAACTTAAAGCAGAACTAAAGGCAAGGCACCGATACTTTCTTAGTTCCAAAGGTCCACAAGAGTCCTTGCCAACCTTCTCCCTGGCTTCTACTTGGTGCCAGTCTTTGACTAATTTGATTGGCCACAGCGGAATGAAATCACTCTCGTGTACTCTCAGTGTACATTGCTGATGATGATCATTGCACATAGGCAGGTAAGTGTACTTTATTGCAGAAGTGATATTGCATGTCTCTTCTGCAATAGAAAAGCATTTCTGTTCGTAATTTTTTGTATTTTACATTTGTTTCCACCTTAAGAAAAAATGCTATACAGCAGCTCAGTGATGAAGTTATCCAGTCGCACGATGCACCACGTGTCTCATATTACTTTGAAATATTAAAGTTTTACCTATGATTTCAAGAGGCAATGGGGGAAAAAAAAGTGTCCAAGCTTCTGGTATCTTCTGTCCTTGGTCTTTTCCGGAAAATTCCTTAGCTGATTATATGCATCATTTTTCAACAGCGCCAGCTTTGTTAGATGTACACTCATTCCTGCCCAGGATCATTGCACAAACTATTTTCTCAGAATGTATTCAGCCGGTTACAAAGTACTGTAATGGAAGATTGATTTCAGAAGATGAATAAGTCAAATGTAACCTAAATAGACTCAGCTCATTATTATCTCCTATGGGCATACGATACGCATATTGAATGTTATGCAGGAGAACTTTCCTGTAAGACAACAAGAAAGAGGAAGGAATGGGACTTCGTACGAGGCTTGTCACTGAATTAATACCTTGTTCATATTGATCATTGAATTGTTTATTGATTACAAATCAAGTTAAAAAGTTTTAATCTTTAGTAAAGGACACAATATACTGTAAATAACAGTTTACTTGTATGAATATACAATTATTATAAAACAACATGATTAGCAGTACAATTTCATAAAACACTCATCCATTGATAATAATTAGATACACATAAATATAAGCAATTGCTCTTAGTGAGCCAAACCTGTCTGGGCATCAGTTCGATGTATACTCAACGCACGTTTCATGGCTCACGCCAATCATCAGGAGTAAAATGCTCTGAAATTAAATCAACAACATATCTATAAATATAGGATACCCTTTAAATGGAGAACCATCTCTCAAAAAAGGTCTATAACTTACAATGCAGCCCAATAGTGACGCCCAACCTATGTCCAAGGGAGGACGGGGGGCAGGGATGATGATTTCATCCCCATATCCTTGCAGAGCAGTGTGGGCTGTCAAGCATACACAAGATTCACATGGTCGTGATATGGTCGCCTGGTCTTCACCTGGCTGCTGTCTCTGGTCTGGATGGGATTCCTCACCTCAACCCCGGGGGAGATCATCATCCCTGTCCCCCGTCCTCTCTTGGACATAGATTGGGCATCACTATTGGGCAGCATTGTAAATTATAGACCTTTTTTTGAGAGGTGGTTATCCATTTAAAGAGTATCCTATATTTATAGATATGTTATTGATTTAATTTCAGAGCATTTTACTCCATGATGATTCTTATTGTCTAACATATATTAGGGATGGAGGTTTGCTATGATCAGGTTGTGTCAGGTCGCATTAATATAGAACTTTCCTGTACTTACTGTGAAGTGTTTTCCCTTTATTAGACAGTATTCCTTCCCCTTTACATGAATAGCTACACTAATGGGATTATGGTGGTGCTCAAGCTCCCAATGGAATACCTTGTGGTTATTTCATTTTTTACCAACTTCCACTGCACTCTTCTTTACTTTAATATAGATAAATCCTAATGCTGTGAAGCGCAGTATCTTAGTATAAACTGAGCTATTGGCTGAAATTATCGGCTTTGAAGGGGTGGGCCATATAGAGTCACTTGTTGGTTGCTAGGTTTCCTGGTATTTGTGTCTTTTTATAGAAGTTTCTATGTAGGGAATCTGCTGCCCTCCACTGTTTGTGCTTGTTTATAACCACAGAGTATGGATGGGCAGAACGGACCCCTGTTCGGTTCACACCAGAACTTTCAAACACTGTGAAAGTTCGGACCTGTATAACGAACCCATTAAAGTCAATGGGACCCGAACGTCAAAAAACAAAAGTGCCCATTTTGAAGGCGTATATGCAAGTAATTGGGCATACAATGGTTATAGGGGTCCATGTCCTGCCCTGGGGGACATGTATCAATGAAAAACGTTTGTGAAAAACGTCATTTTTAAATGAGGAGTGATTTTTAGATTTTTAAAGTGAAAGCATAAAAATGAAAAATTCCTTCCAATATAGTGCCTGGGGGGTCCCCTTACTCTGTCTGTAAAGTGACAGATATTTACCATGTCTAGAATCTGCTGCAGCAATAATTGCATTTATAAACCCCAAAAAATTACATTTTCCCTGCAAGCTGCCTTTTTATTTTGCTCAGCAACAGCTGGGGAGCCAGTGTGTATAATGAGGCCACAATATAGTGCACTGGGAACAAGATTATAGATTTTTTGGATACATCCTGGTGTCACTTTGACTTTGGATAGAAGTAACAGGTGCGTAAAAAGAATTGGCCTTGCTGTAAAAAATTTCAATGATATGCACCTGTCAAACAGGTGCTGAAAAATTTGTATTTGGGTGTCGGTGGTGCCTTCCCACCGTAACTCTATAGAGGTACTCTTGATGAAAACAAGAATTGGCCTTGCTGTAAAACATTGCAATGATATGCACCTGTCAAACAGGTGCAGAAAAATTGGTCTTTGGGTGTTGATTGTGCCCACGAAACCTATACCAAAAACATTCTTCCAGATAAAATGATTGAACACCCTCAAAGCTAGGCAGCCTCGAAGTCCTGCAGAGATTCCACATCCCGAAAAGACTTAATCAGTGACATCAGCATCAGGGGATTCATAGCTGGTAATCCAGGACTGATTCATTTTTATAAAAGTAAATCGTCCACGGAGTCTGTGGACAGACGCATTCTATGTTCAGTAACGAAACCTCCTGCAGCACTAAATGCCCGTTCTGAAAGCACGCTGGATGCAGGCAGCCCAAAATCTCAATAGCATACTGGGCAAGTTCTGACCAGTGGTCTATTCTCATGACCCAGTAAGTCAGTGGATAGTCAGCTGGAAATCTCTCCATCTCTGTTTTGGCCCCCGAGGTAATCGTCCACTATGTGATGCAGACACTGCCGATAAGATGTGGAAGCTGACAGCCCTGGGCGGCGAGGACTAAAAAAATGTAGAAATGCCTCACTTAGGCGGACGCCTTCTCCAGTGCTCCTCTATTGACTAACAGAAGAATCAATACTACGTTTTCCACGACACTGTAACCTACTGGAGTCAGGAACGACTTTCAATAAAATCCTCTTTAACGTGTCCTCAAGAGATTTTATCTTCTGCACTCTCTGTGGGGACGGGATGAGTTCTGAGACCTTCCCCTTATAACGGTGATCAAGGAGGGTTGCCAACCAGTAATCATCCTTCTCCTTTATGCCACGTATTCTTAGGTCCTTTCGCAGGCTTTGAAGCATGAGATTGCCCATGCGCCTCAAATTTGCAGAGGCTTGAGAAGCAGACTGCTCAGGGTCACTCAGAATGACAGCATGTGATGCAGACGCAAGGGAGGAGCAAACTTCCTCCTCCCAGCCACGTACTACTCCCAAGGGTCCTGGGGTTGGAAAGCCATCGCTTACATATTGACGCATGTCTTCCTCTTCTTCTAAGCCTATGAAAGTGCCAGAATCCTCCTCCTCATCCTCCTCCCCTCTCTCCTCCTGTGTGTTCTGTGACATAAGAATGATGGTGTCTGGATAAAGTGGGCCTTGAGAGGAAAGAAAGTCCTCATCTTCCTCCTGCTGCTCTGCCTCCAGTGCCCTGTCCATAATGTCACCCAGATTCTGCTCCAGCAGGAACACGGAATAGGGATTGTGTCACTGATGCATGCACTGTCACTGCTCACTATCCTTGTGGCCTCCTCAAATGGTGACAATACAGTGCATGCATCATTAATGATCAGCCATTAGCGTGGGGAAAAAAAGCAGAGGCGGCCTGAGCCTGTTGTCGTGCTGTACTGGCACAGGTACTCGTTGACAGCCCTCTGCTGCATGTATAGCCACTGCAGCACTCCCAAAGTTGAGTTCCACCTGGTGGGCATGTCACAAATCTGGCGGATTACGGGCAGGTGGAATTCCCCCTGAATTTCAGCCAACCGAGCACTGGCTGTGTATGACCGCCTGAAATGGCTACTTTTCTGGCATGCTTTAGTACATCTTGCAACCCTGGGTACGTACTTAGGAAATGCTGCACCACCAAATTGAGGACACGTGCCAGGCATTGCACATGTGTCAACTTTCCCTGTCTAAGGACGGACAGGAGGTTTGAGCCATTATCGGACACCACCATTCCTGGCTCCAGCTGGTGTGGTGCGAACCACCTCTGGCCTGACCCTGCAGAGCTGCAAGAATCTCTGCTCCGGTGTGGTTCCTGTCCCCTAAACACACCAGTTGAAGCACTGCATGGCACCTTTTAGCCTGACGCTGGGAATAGCCCTTTGAACGCTTAGGGGGTACCTGATGTTCATAGGACAATTCTGCAGAGGAGGAGGGGGTAGAGCTCACAGCTGGATGGAGATGTGGGGGCACAACAAACTGCAGCACCAAGCCCTGTCCTGCATCCTTTTGAGTTGCAAGCAGCGTTACCCAGTGTGCTGTGATGAAATATATATCGTCCCTGCCCATGCTTGCTGGACCACATGTCAGCATTAAGGTGCATTTTACGGCTTACGTAATGATAGAGAGATGGAACGGCCTTACATGAAAAGTAGTAGCGACTGGGAACCTGCCATTGTGGTACATCACATTGTGTGAATTCACGGAAGGGGGGAGAATCCACCAGGCTGAAAGGCAGAAGTTTGAGAGCCAACAGCTTTGACAAACTTGTATTCAGACGCTGGGCATGGGGATGGCAGGGACTGTATTTTTTTTTCCAATGCAGCAGATGGGGCAGAGAAATTTGCAGGCTACAGTCTACAGCTGGTGGTGTGCTGCTTGCAGATGTGCTGCTAGGACCTGGGACACCCTGTGCTATACCATCATCCCTGTTAGTGGAAGCTGCTGAGAGGTAATTACTCAGTATCGCAGGGGCAGACTGAAGTGGGTAAGGAGGAGGGGGAGGGACAGATTTTTGCCCCATTTGTGTGGCTTTTAGGTGCTCTTGCCAATGGGCTGAGTGGTTGGAAGTTAAATGCCTTGTTAGGTACCCAAATGGTTTGTGTTTTTGCCACGTTTGATGTGCCTGAGACACAGTTTCCAGATAGCAACAGTGCAATCTGCTGCAGATGTGCTGAAATAGGCCCAGACAACTGAGCTTTGGAGAGTGGGCCGGGAGATATCAGCTGCAGAATGTGATGGAATAGGGTGGCTACTCTTTCTTGATGTCGGCCTCATTGGGGTTGTGCCGCCTCACCTTCAGTTTCCTCCTCTGCTCTATCTGGCACCCAAGTCGCATCAGTGACCTCATCATCATCATCATCATCTCCATCTCCTCCATCATTACCACTGGAGACAACTTGGCAATACGCTGCGGCTTGGGGAACATGAATGCCAATTTGTCTACCAGTGTTCCTCCCTCTCTCTAGGCTCATTTCCTGTCATCCTCAACATCAGAACCAACATCTAAATCCAGTAATGGCTGGGCATCATCAAGGAGCAAGTGGCTGACACTGTGGTCAAATAACTCAGCTGACTCCTCAATGGCTGATGTTGGGGCTATGGCAGGAATAGATGTGGATAAGGAGGCAGGTTTGTCCACCACCTCCTCTGCATGCTGTGGCTGGATAGCACAGGCAAACTCACTAAACAGAGGAAATTGTGCCCTGCCTGAGGACTGACCACCATGTCCACCTTTGCCTGTGGACACATTTGTTGCTGGCCCCTTACAGTGCCAAGGGAATTTCTGCCTCTTCTTGTTGTCCTCCCAGACATTATTGTGAGGGAGGGGGCGGTGCTTATAAGCAAATGTAAAGAAGAAGTTGAAATCTGTATGTAGATGCACTTTAATCAATGTAAAGAGGTGTTTGGTGCACTTTAATTTGAGTACTCACACTACACAGACACACTCCACGGATACACTACTGGAATATAACGCGCCAAATGTACAGTGACACACAGAACTATATGGCGTTTAACTGGCAGTAACGCGCACAAAACTATATGGCGTTAAACTGGCAGTAATGCACACAGACCTATATGGTGTTAAACTGGCAGTAACGCACACAGAACTATATGATGTTACTGCCAGTAATGCACGCAAAACGATATGGCGTTAAACTGGCAGTAACGCACACAGAAGTAAATGGCATTAAACTGCCAGTAACGCACACAGAACTATATGGTGTTAATCCAGCAGTAACGCACACAGAACTATATGGTGTTAAACTGGCAGTAACGCACGCAAAACTACATGGCGTTAAATTGGCAGTAACGCACACAGAAGTAAATGGCGTTAAACTGGCAGAAACGCACACAGAAGTAATTGGCATTAAACTGTCAGAAACGCACACAGAAGTAAATGGCGTTAAACTGGCAGTAATGCACAAAACTGTATAGCGTTAAACTGGCAGTAACGCACGGACAGAAGTAAATGGCGTTAAACTGGCAGTAACGCAATCAAATAGACGGTGTTCAACCGTCACTACACTGACACTATCTGAACTGTCCCTACTCTAGCTATACACTAATGTAAAGATTACTGACACGGTCTCACTACACTACACTGAAACTATATGAGCTGTCCCTATTCTACACTAATGTATGTATAAATGACACAGTCTCACTATACTACAGTGAAACTATCTAAGCTGCCCCTACTCTAGCTGCACGCTATGCAAAGCTGAATGATGGTCCTCCTCACTACACTCACACTATCCCTAGACTGACACTGTCTGTCACAAGTGCACGTGAGCACGTCGATGCGCACAGGTACGCGCACCATTCTGCAAGCGCATATTTTCATGCACATGTTTCCAATTCCTGTTTGCACAAGAAAGAACATGTATTAGCCTGAGAAGGTGCACAGAAAAACGTCTTGAGGAGCCATCTCGTTTACTGGCATGCCCTTCCTTACACTAGGTCTGTGCTATTGAATGTGTATAGTGGTCATCCTTTAGTATATTAGTAGGTTGTATGCAATAGAGTTTATATGCTCCTGTTTTAAAGTTAACTGTGTCCCTACTGGTCTAGGATTCTATAGCTAGTTTTAGCTCAGTGCTCTATAACCAGCATAGGCTAAAGCCAAGTTATGCATCCAACAGCCACTTGGTAGTTAGATGTCTGGTTGCGTGACAGATTAGAAGTCATTAGGGACTAAGACACAGAATACACAGGCTCACTCCAGTGCCACACCACAGTTCTTTCTGGTGAGAAGTTGCATTCCAGGTTGGTTGGACAATGATTGGAGGATCCCCCCCATCACGGTTGATCTTGTCTTGAGGACTGTGAAACAGACACCACATCTTGATTATCCCCAGGGACCCCTGCAAATGAACTTTGCTGCAACATTCACCTGGAGGTATCTTTAATATTAACTACATATACACCAAGGTATATCTGCACAATACTACCAGAACTCGTGTTGTGCCCTTTGATGATAAAACCCATTTGTATTATTATTAACCTTATCATATAAAAGTGGCATATAAAAATAACAGTACATAGCCTGTGCAGAGAGCAGAGCTGAAGGAGGGGCTTAGGCGACCCACCAACTACAGGCTGCCTGCAGAAAACTACAGGAGGGTGTGGAAATAGGAAAAGACGCAAAGCACAATGAGAGCAAGCAGCAGTGACTGGTCTTATTTACAGGAAGCTCCTGCAAAGAGACAACGTTTCACACTGGATTACTGCACAGATCTGGAAGAAATATACAAGATACAACAGGATTTAAAATGAAAATTCACTTTTTCACAAAAAAAGAAAAGATGATCTAACACTCTACATCCTCTCCACCCCCTCCAACTTCACTTACCTCAGCGGGTGGTAGCTGTCACTGCCCATGCAGCAGGTGCAGAGGTTCGGGGATTTGAAAACCTGGCTCTTCTTCCCCTTCTTTCCTTAGGGCTTCTGGAACAGATTAATGTGATTCTGGAACACTTTAACCAGTTGGAATCATTCAAGCCAAAAAAACGGGGAAGAAGAGCCAGGCTTTCAAATCCCTGAACCACTGCACTGGCTGTGTGCCGTGAACTTACACCTCAAAGTGGAACTTTTCTCAATCAACATTGACTATTTATAATCCTTATGCTGCTACCATTAGTAAATAGACTGGAAATTATATCAAATTTGCTTGTTTTAAACATTTTTTTTTATATTTCTTCAGTTACTTCCTGGTTTCCATGCCTAGGCAAATGATGACATACATCCCGGGAGTCTTCAGGAGGGGAGGAGGAGTTTTTTCAAGCAAAACACACTCTCCTTCATGCCTAAGCTAAGGGCAGATGTATTCTAGGAAAAAAAAGGCTACATGAATTATCTGGTCTTACTCCAGATGACCACAACCAGAAATGCTAGGAGGTGCTTTTCAAAGTGATTTCTCAGCAAAATAAAGCATGGAGACATGAATGGATGGATGAGTTTGCGCTCAAGAATAAAAAATGAAATAAATAGCGTGTTTGGTTTGTGGTGCTCAGATGCAGTGTAGTTCTGCTTTAACAAACAAATTGTTTTAGTTTGTGAAAAAAAGATGCATTTCATGTATAGTTCCTTAGTTAGCCTCATTTTTTTTGTTACCTGTGGGCACTATATTCACCCATTCAAATGTATTTGTATACACAACTGATGCACAGAACTGAAAAGGTATGCACTAAGCTCTCCCTATTTTTCCTGCATTGGTACGCAGCTTAAAAAGCAGCTATGGATAGCTACAAACAATGTAAACTCAACACATAATCTACTCATAATCAGGCAGAATCATCCTAAGCAGGTAAGGTAATGGTTAAAAAAAACAGGCCATCCAGGGCTGGACTCCTGCATAGCCAACACTGGCCAAGGCTGGCAAAGTTGCAAGGGGCAGCATCCAATCACCCTTAATCTATGCTGCTGACAGCCAGCAACACATTCCTCTACATAATCCAGCATGTATTTATCATAATGGCACTCAATGGCCTGTGCCTACAGCTGCAGGATTAACCACTTCAGCCCTGGAAGTATTTCCCCCCTTATTGACCAGGACATTTTTTGCGATACTGCACTGCGTCGCTTTAACTGACAATTGCGCAGTCGTGCAACGCTGTAGCCAAACAAAATTGACGTCCTTTTTTCCCACAAATAGAGCTTTCTTTTGGTGGTATTTGATCACCTCCCTCTGCGGTTTTTATTTTTTGCGCTATAAACAAAAAAAGGCCGACAATTTTGAAAATTTTAATTCCTGCTATAATACATATCCCCAAAAAATATATAAAATAATACATTTATTCATCAGTTTAGGCCGATATGCATTCTTCTACATATTTTTGGTAAAAAAAAAAATCGCAATAGGCGTATATTGATTCGTTTGCGCAAAAGTTATGGCGTCTACAAACTACGGGATAGATTTAGGGACTTTTAGTTTTTTTTGGTAGTTTTTACTAGTAATGGCGGCGATCTGCGATTATTAGCGGGACTGCAACATTGCGGCAGACAAAACTGACCCCAAATTACACTTTTTGGGAACCAGTGACATTATTACATTGATCAGTGCTACAAAAATGCACTGATCAATGTAAAAATTACACCGACATGGAAGGGGTTAACACTAAGGGGCGATCAAGGAGTTAAGTGTGTTTCCTGGGTGTGGGCTCACTGGGACATGACAGAGATCACTATTCCCGATCAATGGGAACAGAAGATTTCTGACATGTCATTAGGCATAACGGGGAATCGCCTTGTTTATATAGGCAGTTCCTCGCTCTGCCTCTGTACACAGCAATCACGGGTCCCCGGCAGACATCGAACCCGCGGGACCCACAGACATGCTCCCGCTATCCTCCTTGCATGGACCGATGTACAGGTATGTTGATTCACGCAGGAGAGCCAACCTGCCGCAGTAAATGTACAGCAAGTGGTTAAAGCACCAAGTCTCCAAATTTACAAACTTTTGGCTAAATTCAGCATTTTGGCTTTCATTAATAACTGTAGCCATTACTGAATCATAAATTTAGCAAGCTCAAGTCTTCCAAATAGTTTTGTAATTTTTTTCAAATAAACCCCAGTATACAGTAAATATATGATAATATTAAAGTGACCCTGTTGTTACACAAAATTTCCCAATGCAAGCATTCCTCCATTTGGTAGAAGTCTTCCCCCTAAGCCCCCTGGGGAACCAACTCTTCCTGGGGGTGTCTTGGGTCCTCTGCAGCTTTCACTAGCAGTGTTGGTCATCTTACTTTAAAAAAGTAATTAGTTAAGTTACAAATTACTTCTCCCAAAAAGTAATTGCGTTAGTAACTCAGTTACTACATTGGAAAAGTAATTAGTTACGCAGCAAAGTAACTGACTTTTTTTTTAAATATTCTATACGTGTAACTAAGGGGCGGGTCTAGTATTACTTTAACCAAGGGGCGCATTTATTATTATTGTTATATATCGTGTAACTAAGGGGCTGCTCTATTATTACTCTAACCAAGGGGCAGATTTGTTATAGCGTGTAAGCAAGTGGCGGGTCTATTATTATTATATCGTGTAAGGGGCGGATGGCTACAGAAGAGGGCGAATGTTAAATTAATGGGCAGAGCTCGATATATAACAATAATAATAAATGCGCCCCTTGGTTACAGTAATACTAGACCCGCCCCTTACTTACACGATAGATGCCCCTTGCAGAGTAGCAAGAGCATCAGGAGCATGAGGCATCGCCTCTTACAATTACATGTTAACTGCACCTGCGCGGTGTAGAGTTCACTCAGAACTGTTTAGGTTCGGCAATTTTCGGAAGCTCCGTAGTCCTTCGTACTGCGCAAGCCCTGCACCTGCGCAGTACAGGGGGTCCTTATCCAGGGGGGGAACTTTTTCGGCAGGACACCGGAATTACACTACTGCCATCTTGTCGAGGTAGATGTAATTGGGGTAACTAAGCCAAAGTAATGGGAACTGAGTTACCATGAGGGGAAAAGTAATCAGTTAGATTACTCGTTACCCTCTAAAGTAACTGAGTTAGGTAACTCAGTTTATTTTAACTCAGTTACTTACATCACTGTTCACTAGTCCCTCCTGAAACTTCATTCCACATCATCCACATTATTGACTATAACCTTCACATCATTCAGCAGTGATGTGGAAGTTGCTGGGAAGAAGCAATGAAAACTGCGAGGGACCAAGGAGAACAACACCGCTTGGTCAGTTTTCTGTCAACACTTGTAGGTCTTTAGTTTTTTGTCACTTTTCCAGTGGATGTAGGGGGATGATTTCTACTGGGTAGAGCGGTATTCGGAGACTCAGACATTAGGAAAGGTAAGTATTTACATTCTTCTATTGCAGGGACACTTTGCACTGGGAAGCTAAGTGTAGCAATAGGGTCCCTTTAAAAGCTCCCCAAGACTAGGGACTCCAAAGTGATTCCAATATGGGCAAACTTGACTTTTTGAAAATCACCAAAAAAATTAACATTTCTCTAAACTTTTGCCAAGCTAGAAGATGTTCCCAGTTTTTGGCATAGTTATTTTTTTAGAGTGGAGATTTTGAAGCATCAGCCAGATTTGTGTTGGCCGTAGATCACACCTGCTGTTCTCAGCTTGGATTTGACACTGCGTCAGTAGAGTCACATAGAAAGAAGCGGTATATAGAATTTCTTCCAAAGACTCTTCTCTCGGTTTGCAGATATCTCAATCAGTGGGGGTCTCAGTTGACTATTTTTTTTTTCAGTGCGCACTTGTTAGTTGTATGTTTGAATGATTAGACATTTGAGTGATTCTTTCATCTCTTGCAGGGGGCTTCCCGAGACCCTCTGAACTAAGATGACAGGATTTGGAACCTGAGAGTATGCTCTTTTTGTTCGGACTAGCCTATCATCAGTCAAATCCAGTGTGCAGGTTAATAAGGCTTAAGCTGAAAGGAATGGTGAGCTCCTGATTGACAAGCTTGAGAACAAAAAGTTTGGAGGAAGCTCTGGTGAGGTGAAGCAGATATTAATTGGATCATACATGACAGGAAAAATAACGGGCAAGCTGGTTTCAAAGTGGGGAATTCTGAACAGCTTTGGCATAATTACATAATCTCACGTCTTCCAAGTGGAAATAGATGGGAGTTTTGTATAGGGTCTACAGGAAAGTTGCAACCAGAAACCTATCAACTGGCTGTCTTAGCATTATATTTCATATTTGCCTATATTTAACACAAAACTCTAAGCTAGTTGCATCTAAACTAGCCGCATAAGCCCAATGCAATTTTAGAAAACAACCCAGCCTGAGAAAATACAGTTATAGAGGTATGAAAAAAAAGTAACATAAAAATGCTTACATGTGGCCCTTCATACTACATCGTTACATACTGTATTTATCGGCGTATAACACGCGCCCCAAGTTTAGGAGGGAATATTAAGGAAAAAAACTTTAAGGAGGGAAGTTTAAGGAAAAAAAACTTACATTTAAATGCCCATCATTGCAGCCTTGTCCAGTGTCCATCTGCAGCCTTGTCCATCCTTGCAGCTTTGCCCAGTGCAGCCCTGTCCATCCTTGCAGCCTTGCCCAGTGCAGCCTTGCCCAGTGCATTTGCAGCCTTGCCCAGTGCCAGTGCAGCCTTGCCCAGTGCATTTGCAGCCTTGCCCAGTGCAGCCTTGCCCGGTGCATTTGCAGCCTTGCCCAGTGCAGCCTTGTCCAGTGCTATTGCAGCCTTGCCCAGTGCAGCCTTGCCCAGTGCAGCCTTGCCCAGTGCCTTTGCAGGCTTGCCCAGTACATTTGCAGCGTTGCCCAGTATATTTGCAGCGTTGCCCATTTAAAATTGGCGCCGAGTGGGGAGGACGAGCGCCGCGTGACATATCGAAAGCCGCGTGTATTTTCGGCTATTTTCGGCTCCTCTCGCAGTTCCGCCCACCTCCACTGATTGCGAGAGGAGCCGAGCGCTGACAACATACAGGAATCCGAGTTCGGCTAGTCTCGGCTCTGCTCGCAGACAGGGGCGGGACTGCGAGAGGAGCCGAAAATAGCCGAACTTGGATTTCTTTATGTTGTCGGCGCTCGGCTCCTCTCGCAATCAGTGGAGGTGGGCGGAACTGCGAGAGGAGCCGAAAATAGCCAAAAATAGCCGAAAATACAAGCGGCTTTTGGAATATTGGCTCCGCTCGCTCCCCTAATGAAAAAACCAGCGAGAGATCGGCGTGTATCGGCGTATAACACGCACCCACGATTTCCCCCTGATTTTACGCCGATAAATACGGTACTTTTTGGATATTGTAGGTCAGCTGAACACATCTAAAAATATGGGGAACAGAAGGTTTTAACATTTGCCCAAATTTTTAAAATTCTGATATATATATAAAAAAAACACCTTTTACTGCAAGCTATATTCATGCCTTTTAAGAAACTCTTATAACACAAATCAGTGCAGCGCAAAAGACTCAATCGATATAAAGCAACAGTAAAACAAGCCCATGAAGACAATGGGGGTTATTTACTAAAGGCAAATCCACTTTGCACTGCTAGTGCACTTGAAAGTGCACTTGGAAGTGCAATCGCTGTAGATCCGAGGGGGACATGCAAGGAAAATAAAAAACAGCATTTTAGCTTGCACATGATTGGATGATAAAATCAGCAGAGTTTCCACTCATTTCAGATCTACCCCTTAGATTTAGAGCGACTGCACTTTCAAGTGCACTTGAAGTGCAAAGTGGATTTGCCTTTCGTTAATAAACCCCCATTATGTCATGAAGGTATCAAGATGTCAGCCACTGTGGAAAGAGGTGTCCAATACTAAACATGCAAGTGTTAAAGGTGAGTTCAGCCCATCCACCACAGTCAACATCAGCCTCTCACTTCCTTAATTCGATCAGAATGGTCAAAAATGTACTTTCCCACACCATGGGGTGGAATCCTCCAATGATCGGCTCACAATGTAGATATCGCTCACACCACAGGGCATGTGTATGTAAGTAAAAGGATTAAAAATAACTTACAGGCAAAGCACTTCATGCAAGTGCATGTGTATAGGAATTTCTGTGTACAAGCAGTCTAAACAAAAAAGATGGCCATGGGTGACGTCATATGTAGCTCCACCATCCGTATGTGTTACGTCCATAGGCTTCGTCAGCGGGATTTTAACGCAAGTACGGGGAGAGGAAAGTGTGTTGGCTCTTTTGCGCTGCACTGATTTGTGTTATACATGTTACCAAGGGGTTGTGTATTGTCCTTGTAGTGTTCAGCTGGCAATCATTATTCATATATTATATATCTGCACTGAATGTTGTCTCTACTGGTTATTTAACCGCTTCTGGACTGCCCACTGCACATTTACTGTGGCAGGATGGCCCTGCTCCGCGAAACAACGTACCCCCAGGTCTGGAGCACGTGCACCTTTCTGCCAGACCCGCTGATTGGCTCCCGCAGCAGGAGCCAATCAGCAGGTCTGGCAGATCCAATGTCTACCGGGACCCGCCGATTGTTGACAGGAAAGGCAGAAGGGCGGTCTGCCTATGTGAACAAGGCAGGCCGCCGTTCTGTCAGAAAAGGTAAGGTAGAACTTTTTCCAGTTAAGCCATCCCCCACACAGTGAGAAAGCACTCCCTAGGACCACACTTAACCCTTTGATCGCCCCTGATGTTAACATTTCCCTGACAGTGTCATTAGTACAGTGACAGTGCATTTTTTTAGCACTGATCACTGTATTAGTGTCACTGGTCCCCAAAAAGTGTCACTTAGTGTCCGATTTGTTCGCTGCAATGTCGCAGTCCTGCTAAAAATCGCTGATCGCCATCATTACTAGTAAAAACAAAAATAAAAATGGCATAAAAATATCCCATAGTTTGTAGATGCAATGTCTTTTGTGCAAACCAATCAATATATGCTTATTGGGATTTTTTTTTACCAAAAATATGTAGCAGAATACACATTGGCCTAAATTGATGAAGGAGTTTGATTTATTAAATTTTTTTATTGGATATGTTTTATAGCAGAAAGTAAAAGAATATTATATTTTTTTTTTCAAAATTGACGTTATTTTTTTGTTTATAGCACACAAAAAAAAAAACGAAGGGGTGATCAAATACCACCAAAAAAAGGACACACATTTTGTTTGGGTACAGCGTTGCATGAATGCGCAATTGTCAGTTAAAGCAACGCAAAAAATGGCCTGGTCAGGAAGGGTGTGAAACCATCCGGGGCTGAAATGGTTAGAGAAGAACTGTCACCAACTTAAAAACTCAAAGCATACATCCAAATCAACAAAAGAATGGCTTCACCAGAAGAAGATTAAAGTTTTGGAATGGCCCAGCCAGAGCCCAGACCTGAATCCGATTGAAAATCTGTGGGGTGATCTGAAGAAGGCTGTGCACAGGAGATGCCCTCACAATCTGACAGATTTGGAGTGTTTTTGCAAAGAAGAGTGGGCAAATATTGCCAAGTCAAGATGTGCCATGTGTAAGTGCTGTAATAAAATCAAAAGGTGCTTCAACAAAGTATTAGTTTAAGGGTATGCAACCATATTATTAAATTTTTTTATTTTTACTTCCCTCCACCTAAAAGATTTCAGTTTGTTGTTCAATTGAGTTGTAGTTGTTTATAGGTCTTGTGGATCCACCTCCTGGCTATTAGTGCCCACTTCATGTGCGAGGTCCCTTTAAGAATTCCACAGTCGCTCAGCTAACGAAGAAGCAGTAGTAAGACACCATCATACAATACCTTGCTGTCCAGGGGAGAGGCTGCCGCTGTACAGAGTGTGGAAGTAAGAGTACAATTTTGTGAGTTGAGGCAGCAAGTTTCTGGCAGAATATATTTTCTTTCTTTATTATGGACCGAATATTACATTTTTAGGAAATTGTTAATTTTTTTCTCATGAAAATATTAAATATGGTGTATGATTATTCATCATTTTTATTTCCAGACAGCAGGTGGGACTCTGGGTTCCTTTACAAACATTTACCTGTCTATTACTTTTTCTGCTTTTTTGAAAAGACCTGTAGTGTACAGAACTCTAATGCCCCGTACACACGATTGGTAATTCCGCCAGCAAAAGTCCGATGTGAGCTTTTGGTCGGAAATTTTGACCGTGTGTATGCTCCATCGGACTTTTGATGGTGGAATTCCTGCCAGCAAAAGATTGAGAGCAGGTTCTCTATTTTTCGGTCGGAAAAAGTTCAGATCAAAAATTCCAATCGTCTGTACCAATTCCGACACACAAAATTCTTACGCATGCTCGGAAGCATTGAACTTAATTTTCTCGGCTCGTCGTAGTGTTGTACATCACAGCGTTCTTGACGGTCAAAAGTTCAGAGAACTTTTGTGTGACCGTGTGTATGCAAGCCAAGCTTGAGCGGAATTCCGTCGGAAAAACCATCCAAGATTTTTCCAACGGAAATTCCGCTCGTGTGTACGGGGCATAAAGCTCAAGCTCACATTTATACATAAGCTTGTTTAGGGCCCTCTATGTTCTGTTCAGATAGGACAGTATGGAGTTTCAATCAGAGAGAGCATCTCTGGCAAACAGCTTCTGATGTGCACTCTCTTGATTAAATCCACCACGCTATATACATCTAATGCCATATGGTATAGCAATTACAACCTAATGTCATTTATTTTCTAATGCCATTGGTATAGAATGCATGACCTTGCATGACATATTTATTTATTTATTTATTGAATATTGTATATAACAGTAAAAGCATACAAAATTGATATATATAAAAAAAAAAACATTTTAATGATAAAATCCTAAAGATCATGTATTTTGTTGTTGCCTCAGATTCCAACCCCCCCCCCCCCCAACTCCCCCACTACTCTGATATCTCTTGAATTGGGAACCATATAGTTCACTGAAACATCAGCTGCTGTTAATATTTGTAACTTTGGCTTATCAATTAGTTAATTGTCCTTTTTGAACACAGATAACTTAAGGCCAACAAATAAGTGAAAACAAGAATCCCATAGGTATAGGTAGGCATGGTGAAATTATAATAATAATAAACGCACTGGACATTACCTTTAATACTCGTCATACAGGGATTCTTTAAGTACACCTTCAATTTTTAGATATTTTTATCTCAGTACATAATGGCTTTGTGTTGCTAGTCTGAAACACCCATAATTACACCAGCTGGTGGGCCAGATTTGCAGACAGATGCAAGGTGGCAGATTCTGTAACACAGAGTCTTATGATCTCATTTCTTCAACTCTTCAGCAGTACATGTACGGTACCATTTATTTAAAGAGCTGGGAATAGCTGAGAACAATTTACAATTCATTTTCCCCATTCTACAATAAATCAATTTATTTGCCATTTTAAATACTTGTCCTTTTTTTTCCCACTTACATCTTTATTCACATTTTCCACTAGGGTTGCCTAAATTAGTCACCTGATAAAAATTTTACATAGCCATTAATTATTAATACGTCAATGTTTTAGGTGACAACTTGGCCTGTTGTCTGAAACAGTATGTTCAACGTTCCGTAAGTTAAAGGAGATGTTTATAATGTAAACATCTACTCACACAATCAGCAGTATAATAAAAATGTCATATACAGTGAATGGCACACTATACTATGCTATTACAACGAATAAGGGATATAATCATGAATTTTGGAGATTTGGACTTGAAAAGTGGACATCTTAAAGAGTCCAGTCAAGTTGACCTGTTTGGAAGACAAGACAGCAACTAATACGCACTATACATGTACAAAGTATAGAGCTTCTTCATGCATGGTTCACCATTCTGCCAAGGAGTTCTGCAGCCTTTTGGTTTCAAGTCTAAGGCCTGATTCACACCTATGCATTTTTTTGGTGCTTTTTTGCATTTTGCAGATTTGCTCTACAGAATGTGTTCCATAGGAAACCCTGTTAAATGGACTGTAGTGCAAATCTGCAAAATGCAAAAAGCACTAAAAATGCATAGGTGTGAATCAGGCCTTAAGCCTCAAACACACGATAGGACTTTGTACAAACTTTCCCATGGATTTTTGTACAAAGGGCGTCGGCCCTGAACTTGTATTGCATACACACAGCAGGACTTTTTCAGCCAACTTTCACCAAATCAAGTGGTTTTTCTGCTCTTTACCGCCACCTTTGGTCAACTTCTGTATTGTTGTCTGATCTTTTGCATTGGTTCTGCATTGGTTTGTACAAAAGTCCTATGGTTTTGTGTACACACGATCAGACTTTGCGCCATCGGACTTTTGTTGGCAGAAAGTTGGTCCGTTCGCACAGCCAACAAAAGTCAGATGAAAACTGAAAAAGTTGGTCCGATGGAGCGTACACACGGTCGGATGTTGGTCCAAAACAGCTAATTTGCATGTTTGTTGTCAAAAAGTCTGATCGTGTGTATGGGCCTTTAAAGTGATACTAAACAGAGAAGTGTTAATTGCCATAGTTAATTTCCATAAATCATATATATCATGCCACTGTTTTTTTTATTGTTTTAATCCTTTCAGTACCTTATTCCTGCAATGCTGTTAGGTGGTCACATGATCTTTCCCTGTTCTTTGGCATCTGCAGGGACTTCTATTACTCTTTATTAACAAGAAGGGAACGGCGCCAACACGCTAATCTAATTAAATGATCATGAACCAGTGCTGCTCCTAGAATTAGTGAGATACTAATAACAATTGAAAAAAAACGTTAGCTCCCTTTTTTCATTTTTTCCACTTCTATTACTCTGCTGATATATGCTCTCTACAGTGTGAGTCAATTTCTAGCCAGACCTGATTGCTGCTGTGCCAGTCACATGACTAAAAAAATAACTGTTTCAGAACAGCAATTCGGATTCAATTTTTAAATTTAAATTAATTAATTATAGCTCCCTATAAATCTTTTTTGAATATCAAATGTGTATTTTTTTGGTGCATTAATATGGTGTAGGTGGCAAAGAGATGATTGACACCATTTTTTTCTACTACTACTATTTTTTTTACTGTTTTCGTAGACTGCCTACTTAGTTAGGTACTGCTCTTTTGGATGTGCGGTCATGTTTTGGTACTTTTACATTTTTGTATTTTACTTATACTTAAATAAATAAATATGATTAAAAAAAAAAAAAAGATGATTGACATTAGCTTTCATTTTGTTCAGACGGCATCTGCATCCAAGGCTCTTTTTTAACTTTATAGGTATTAGCAATTACATTTGATATATTTAATACTAATATATAATAAAAATAAGCTTTTTTTTTTGTTTCAATCAGCATACTATATCATGTTATTTAGCAATAGGAGGATATGGAGGTGGAGGGAGCGAGGGGCGTGTCATATATCACTGAAAATGTGTGACTCTGTTGTCACATGGGCTGCACAGATAAGAGCAAGGAGGAAAGGAATAGCTTAGAACTGACCATGCTCAGTAGAGGACACCAGCTGGTCTACACAATCTAAGCCTGCAATGGGGAAACAGAGAAGATGGTATGGACAGCTGAAGGCAGGATCAACCAGGTATATTTCACTGTACACAAAACAAATGCTTTAGTGGCTTTGTGAGTATGAACACTCTGTTATATAGCATGTAATGAGAGTTTTTCAGAGTCTGGGTTTAATGACACTTTAAATTCTTATGTTTGAAAAATAGTACCACCATGGCAGTATATTATATAAAGAGGAATTCATATTTTCCTGAGAATATAGCTCAGTAGCAATACTCTTGTATTCAGGACTTGGGCTGATTAATGGCATTAGTTAGACAACCCATTTGTGAGCATGAGAGAAGTTTATGGTACCGATGGTGAGATTGCATATTTTGACCAAAATACAAACTATAACCTCAGGAATTTTTTTGTGTGATCTTGTTTCCTGGGGAACATTTAAAATCTATCTGCCATGGCAGAAGTTGAACACAATGAAGGTGTGTTAAAATGTTATCTTGGAAATAAATAAACCTATTGTTTGAAAGATATTCAGCATGACAAAAATGAATTTATTATTATTGTTACATAATCTACGAATAGAGCACCTTGGCACCCATACACTTATGGTTGATGGCTTTTTTCTGACAAACACAATGCATTCTAAACCACAACCATCTAATTGGGTGTCAAGGAAGGTGAAAGAACCCCTTAGAGAGCACTCCAACGCTGAGGGGTCTGTGCGGAGATATATTCTCCACAGGTGGAAGAGCAAGGCTTCCATTTCCAATGGGCAAAAGGCAACAATAGAGATTTGAGTTTAATTTCAACTAGAAACCCTTTTGGCAATATTATCCAAACATATAACCTCCTCTCTGTTTATCCATTGAAACCAGAAGTCAAAACGCAGTGTAAGTTCAATGAGTGGGAGCTTAAAGTGGGTCTAAAGGCAGAAGGTCAGGGTGCAGCTGCCCCACCTTATACTTACTTGAGCCCCATATCGATCCAGTGATGTTGCATTATAGCCTTTTCTGTCCAGGATTGGCTGAGACACAGCAGTGGGTGCCATTGGCTCCCGCTGTTGTCAATCAAAGTCAGTGAGCCAATGAGGAGAGAAAGGGGGCAGCACCGAGCCACAGCTCTGGGTCTAAATGGACACACACAGCTGTGCCTTGGCTTAGTTGCCCTCATAGCAAGCTGCTTGCTGTTGGGGCACTCACCAGGAGGGAGTGGCCAGGAGTGCTGGCGAGGGACCTGAGAAGAGGAGGATCTGGGCTCCTCTGTGCAAAACCACAGCACAGGGCAGGTAAGTATTTCATGTTTGTTATTTTTGAACAAAAATAAAATAAAAAACAAGATTTTAATATCAATTTATTGGAGTAACCTCTTCCTCCTACATGTGTATCAGAATTCGGGTCAAGAATTTTAACCTGGAGGGAGGTCAAATTTACCTCAACACATGAAAGCACCAATGAAACAAGAAAAGTTGCTCCAGGTGAGTGAGTCTCTAGTTTATCTCCAAACACACTAGTCAGGTGCTAGCCCAGCTCGCATACTGTGTAACATAAGGAAATTATTCCGGATGGCTGCACTTCCAAAAATCCTTTTATTGAAGCTTCATATGACAAGTGGTTGACAAAAAGCAGGGGACAAAAAGGCGTTTCGTGCAAATGTTAGCGCTTAGTCATAGATGAAAGCACCAGATATTTACAGAGGGCTCCAATGGAGAAGAGGGGGATAGCAGTGAAGATGAGTATCAGCCAATGGTGACTGTTCTTACAAGAGAACCTTGTAAGAAGAGCAAAAGAACCACACTCTGGAAAAGCAAAATCTGGTGCAGCCGTGCATGGTAGCCAATCAGCTTCTAACTTTAGCCTGTTCACAAAAACCTGGAAGCTGATTGGTTTCTATGCAGAGCTGCACCAGATTTTGCTCTATCCAGTTTCAGTAAATCAACCCCATGTGGAAGGTTAAATAGGTGTCAGGACAGCATCTGTGAGACTTCAGGTCACCTTTCATCTCCTGATTCAAGATAAGGAGTCACAGAAGGGCAAAGTAAATAATG
Organism: Lithobates sylvaticus; assembly: GCA_028564925.1. Taxonomy (NCBI): domain Eukaryota; kingdom Metazoa; phylum Chordata; class Amphibia; order Anura; family Ranidae; genus Lithobates; species Lithobates sylvaticus. The sequence goes on from CM053028.1 coordinate 483,807,032, forward strand.
ACGAATGAGGAGGCAAATGTAAATCCTATATAAGTAAGGCTAATGCCGCGTACACACGAAGGGACAATCCCGCGGGATTATCCTCTGGACTGAAGTGAAGTGTGTGGGCGCCGGCGGACTTTTTGGCGCCAAAGTCCGGCGGACCAAAGTTTTAAGTTTGGTTTTTAAAATTATCCGCTGGACTTGGCAGTCCAGCGGACAATCCCGCCGTTAGTGGGCAAGTCCGCGGGACTTTTGAAATGAACGGACTTGCCGCTCATCGGCAAGTCCGTTCATTTAGCACGTGACTTCAGGTTACGTAGCTAGCGTAGGCAGTTACTGCCGCCGCGCTAGCTCCGTGACCTGGCATGGATTTAAAGGGACTCCCCACGCCGAAAAAACGGCGTGGGGGTTCCCCCCAAATCCATGTCTGACCCTCATCCGAGCACGCAGCCTGGCAGGCCAGGAAAGGGGTGGGGACGAACGAGCGCCCCCCCCCCTCCTGAGCCGTACCAGGCCGCGTGCCCTCAACATGGGGGGTGCCCTGGGGAAAGGGGGCCGTGCGGCCCCCCCACCCCAAAGCACCTTGAAAAATAGTCCCGGAGGATGCTGGGACTGTGACATCGCAAGGGGGCGGGGTCACCATGTGACATGAACATGTGACCCTGTCCCCCATGTCCCTATATAAGTCTCAGCGCAGAGCGGCACAGGCATTCCGGGCAGAGAGAGCGTCGGGTCAACATCGGAAGAAGAAGAACAAGAAGAAGGACAAGAAGAAGGAGAAGGCGCCGGCGGCGCGGAAGACGACGACCGCCGCAAGAACAGAAGAGACCCCCGGAAGACCCCCGAAGGCGGATCGAGACCCCCAGACGACGGCGGCGACGACGAAGAAGGTAGCCGGACTCCCCCGCTCGTGAAAGAGCTAGGTAAAAGAGCATAAGAGAGCGGAGGAGTCCGGCGAGAAGACCCCCAAGACGGAAGAAGACCCCCGGAGCAGTGCAATAAAATATTTTTTCAAAAGTGTGTGTGTTTTTGTACTTTACATTTTACACCTTAGGTGAATGGGTAGGGGTATATCGTACCCCATACTCATTCACATAGGGTGGGGGGGCCGGGATCTGGGTGCCCCCTTATTAAAGGGGGCTCCCAGATTCCGATAAGCCCCCGCCCGCAGACCCCGTCAACCAACGGCCAGGGTTGTCGGGAAGAGGCCCTTGTCCTCATCAACATGGGGACAAGGTGCTTTGGGGTGGGGGGGCCGCACGGCCCCCCTTTCCCCAGGGCACCCCCCATGTTGAGGGCACGCGGCCTGGTACGGCTCAGGAGGGGGGGGGCGCTCGTTCGTCCCCACCCCTTTCCTGGCCTGCCAGGCTGCGTGCTCAGATGAGGGTCTGACTTGGATTTGGGGGGAACCCCCACGCCGTTTTTTCGGCGTGGGGATTCCCTTTAAATCCATGCCAGCTTGCGGAGCTAGCGCGGCGGCATTTACTGCCTACGCTAGCTACGTAACCTGAAGTTACGTTCGAAATGAACGGACTGCTCCGTGTGTGGGCAAGTCCGTTCATTTTCAAAAGTCCCGCGGACTTTTGGCCGGCGGATTATCCGCTGGAGAAGTCCGTGCGTGTGTGGGCAAGTCCACACCCTCGGAAAGTCCAGCGGACCTAGCTGGAAAGTCCCGCGGGATTGTCCGCTGGACTAGGTCCGCCGGCAAAAGTCCGCACGTGTGTACGCGGCATAAGGCTACGCGGGCAATTAAATGTCTTCGATACTTATTGCCAGTCTTCTCATTTGCCTTGAAATCAATGTGATGCTAATGAGATAACTGTCAACAAGCAGCTAAATCTCTTAGTAGCAATGTGATTTAATCATGAAGCACTAGGTTAAGCCTGAAAAATTATAATAAAGTTTGAATATTTATTCTTTCATAAGCCCAGTCATCACTGTTTTTTTTTTTTTCTTTAAAATGTGTCAGTCAATCCGATGTCGGTAATGATTGGATTATATTATACCCTTTCTCAGCTATCTGGGCCTAAAAACCTTGAATAATATATACTTTAAGACTTAAATATGTGTGTACTGAGCTAAATAACTTAACAATGCAACTGCGGCTGGGAGGTACAATGTGAGGACCTGGATGAAGCCCCCCCGAAAAAAAAATCACGCCCACCAAAAGGCCCCCACATTAATTATTTTATATAATGATAACTAAAATTTAATTTATCAGAAAATCTGATTAAAAATGCCATAATTTGTAGACGCTATATTTTTTACGCAAAGCAATCTATATACGCTTGTTACGATTTTTTTTTTTAACCAAAAATATATAGCAGAATACATATTGACCTAAACCTATGAAGACATTTTTTATAGCCAATATCTACGTGAGGGGTTTCCACCATCCCTGCTAAATTTCATTTTGTACAGTATGTCTTGTTTTCAGTCTGATGTGTATTATATGTGAAGTTGCGATATTGTCGTAATATTGAAGCCTATTGAGAATTCCATACATTAGAGGATTCCATCATTATTGTTAAGTTATTGATCAGTAAGTTAGCGCTGCACTTTTTTTTTCGTGGTGTGGGAACACATAACAGTGCTTAGCAGCAGGCCTTTTACTGACACTTATTTTATTTTACCTCCAGTATCAACAGATTTCAGTTGTGCCCCACCAGGCCGCCGCCACCCTTGTGGACAATGTGCCTGGCTGCTGAGTTCATTACCCCATACCTGCACTCAGTGCACTGATTGGCAGCACTGACAGGCAGCAATGATTGGCACTGATAGGTGGCACTGATTGGCACTAAGAGAAAGCAATGATTGCCACTGATTGCCACTGAATTTTGAAAGCTGGTCCCTCTCTGCATTCAGTTACATTACATGACAGTGTAACACACTCAGCGGCTCTTACAAGCAGAACGATCTACTCAGTGTGAAAACTGTCTCACAGGCAGCACGGACTGCACACTCATTGGATGCAGTCTTTCACAGCAGTCCCACAGGCAGATCTTCAGAGACAGCCAGCACGGGTGACCGTACGGGTACAACTGCCGCCCCTCTGAAAATGCCGCCTAGGACTTTGCATAAGTAGGGTACACTGGCTGCCAAGAGCTACCACTTCCTGCACAGCCATAACTTGCAACGTGTGCCCAAGGGAATTTAGAATTAGGCCTTACTTGTTCACATCATGTGTAATTATTAACACCCATTGTGGAGTGGCTTTATCTTAATGAACATATAATATTTTTGTCCCTGTCAAGATAAGCACACCCTGTACCATGTGCTCTTAATTACACTAATGGGAGCTCCAACCTCTGTTCAATAAGGGGAAATGACTACTTCAGGCCACAGGCTGGCTCTCAGATAGCTGGGTACCCTTCATACACATACATCCCAAACTCTGACTTTGTTGAACTTTATATACCTACCTTACAGCCCCCTTCACTCCACACACCGCCATATTTCATATGCACGGTGCTGTTCAACATATACACCTCATTCACAATTAGAACACTGTGTATTCTACATTTCCCTGTGCATTATATTTACCCCCTGTATATTATACAGTATGCTTGCACCTGTACATCATCTAAACCCTAATAATCATTATATACAATCCATTAAAAAACTGTTGTGAATTAGTAAGGTAGGAGAGTGAAGAAACAGAGCTTCAAGGGCTGTAGTGTGAATGCAGGAGCTGAAATGTGACTGGGGGGGACAGAGCTGGGGGGGGCTGTAAAGTAAATTGTGGGGACAGAGCTGCAGGGGCTGCAATGTAAATTGGGGGGACAGTAATGTGAATAGGGGGCAGAGCTGCAATGTAAAGTGGGGGGACAGAGCTAGGGGGCAGTAATGTGAATGTGGGGGCATAGCTTCAGGGGTGGTAATGTGAATGGGGGGCAGAACTGCAGAGGCTGTAATATGAATGGGGGGCAGAGCTGCATGAGCTGCAATCTAAAGTGTGGGGGGGCAGAGCTATGGGGAGAGCTAATGTTAATGGGGGGCAAAGTTGCGGGGGCTTTAATGCGAATTTTAATTAAAATCTTTATCGGCTCGTAGTACGTCTAGTACGTCACAACGTTCGTGTTTGTTGGGTGACAATTGTGTACCGTTTGTATGCAAGACAAGTTCCTGGCACATGCCCTTCGGACAAAAGTCTGGCGCTCTGTTGGCCAACAATCAGATCGTGTGTATGAGGCTTAAGGCTCCATTCACGCTCCATTCACACTTGTACGACTCCAAAGTTGTGCCGACTTTGGAATGCAACTTTGATTCAACTTTGACACAACTTTGGAAGGTGCCACTTGGATACAACTTTGGCTTTGACCAGTGATAATGGACAACTGTTGCATTGTATAACATTCAGGTACAACTTTCATGCAACTTTTGAGGGTTAACATTGAAGTCTATGGCCCTCAAGTTGCATGAAAGCCAGACCAAAGTAGTGCATGAACTACTTGGAAGTTCCTGCAACGTTAAGTTGCACATATATGAATGGTTATCATTGGAAAACATGGTGTGACGGACCTCGTACCCAAGATGTCCGCCGTAACTGCTTCCTCTGTCCAGTACCACACAATCCAAGACCCCCTTAGCTTACCCAGTCACCAGACAACACCAGTGTAGGGTACATCAGGAAATGAATCTTTATTTGACATGTCACACTTATATACAGTTGACAGATGACTCAAGCCTAACCTAATTAGCATGAGCTAATTATCTTAATCAACACTGGACTCCATCATTCAATTGCAGGGTTAATTAGCACACACAACAATAGGTGACACACTTCTACAAGCCAGACTATACTCAATTACATAACACAGGTGGCTGGAGTTTATGAGTCATGACATTAGCGTCTCTTGCTAATATGCCAAATACACATACAGATTCTATGTGTATTGGGGGGCCAGCATGGACCTGAATCCAAGTATCCCCAGCTCAGGGGTCCCAGGCTTGCAGCTCAAAGAGCACTGTTCCCCCAAATGCCAGGGCCCATAATCACAAGGCAACAGGCTCGCACTCAGTCCCCTCCAACAGCCCGTGTCCCGGCTAGGTCCGTCACACATGGGTAACGACTTGTCATGTAACTTTGAAGTCCAGGTTTGAATGGAGCCTAAAAGAAAGCTTGAGATGAAGTTGGGCTTAATGTGAAGGCTTTCTTTTGAAAAAAAATAAACATGTTATACTTACCTGCTCTGTGCAGTGGTTTTGCATAGAGCAGCCCTGATCCTCCTTTCTTGTGTCCCTTGCCGGTGTTCTGCCGAGATGGTTCCCCTCGGCGGATTAGTGTAGATCCGTACTGCGCATGCGCGGCTAAATGTCCGAAAATTGCCGAAGCTAAACAGATGCGAGGGAACTGTACACCGCGCACGCGCAGTCTGTGTACAAGACGATGCCGGGGAAGTCTAACTAAGGGGCGTATGTATTATAACTGTAAGCAAGTGGCAAAGGAAAGAGAAAAATAAATCGTTCAGCTGTGGAAATAGAGAGAATATAAAAGCTGTGTTTTTAGAGTGCTATCTGGGGTTTTTCTTTTGAATTAGGAGTGGATTTTTTTAACTTTTTTTTTTTTTTTTTAAACAAACAAAATCAGCTGTGCGGTGTACACTTCACTGAATCTGTTTAGGTTCGGCAATTTCCGGAAGATGGCTAGTCGTTCGTACTGCGCCTGCGCAGTACAGAGAGGAACCAATCCGCCAGGGGAACCAACTCGGCAAGACACCGGCGCTTTTGGCCCCTCCCCCCTATAGAGTGCCCCCAGAGCAAACAGCTTGCAATAGGGGCACCCAAGCAAACCCAGTCCTGAGTCATCATTAGGAGGAATTTTGCCCCATCATTGGTGTCTGTGGGAGAAATTGTGTCACATCATTGGTGTCTGTGGGAGGAATTGTGCCTCTTCATTGGTGTCATTGGGAGGAATTGTGCTCCCTCATTGGGGTCATTGGGAGGAATTGTGCCCCATCGTTGGTGTCATTGGGAGGAATTGTGCCCCATCGTTTGTGTCATTGTGAGGCAGTGGCGGCTGGTGGTATATTTTTGGGGGGAACAGTAATCCATCCCATTCTTTTTTGAAGGTAATTAGAGCCTCAGGCTCTAATCAGGTGCTTCTAAAAAAGAATGATTGGTGTAATTGGGAGGATTTGTGCCTCTTTGTTGGTATCAGGAATGAAATAGTGCCCCAAAGGCCGGATAAAAGCAAGCAAAGGGCCACATCCAGCCCCCTCGGCAGGAGTTTGGAGACCACTGCTCTAGATTGTTGGGGGGGCCCTTGCCACCTAGCTATACTAAGATACAATGCAGGACCCTTTTATTCTAGTTAAATCTGGCAATAATTGATTGCTTTTCACTACTGACATAATTGCCGTTGACTGATTATGCAAGACCGAGTTGAAGGTGAAAATGATGGGACTGGGCTGAAAACTGATTGTTTGGTGTACAGAATCTAAACAATTCTAAAATGATCACTATTTTATTTTTTTTGCTTTTTCAATAAATTCCTCTCATTGTAACTGATAACGACGTATGATGGCAAATTCAATCCTTTTATACGACTGGTTGAGTAATAAAACTGGATCGGAAATTCAATTGCATAACAAATTGTACATGTATGGTGAGCCTAATGTACACACGAGAGGACTTTTCGACAGCAAAGGTCCGACGAAACGAATCCGTCGGACAATTGATCGTGTGTGGGCTCCATCAGACTTTTGCAGTCGAAAAATCCGACAGATTTTAGAAATAGAACATGTCTTAAATTTTCCCACCGGAACTCCGCTGGACCCAGTTCCTATCGAAAAATCCGCTCGTCTGTGTGCTAGTCCGACGGACAAACAACGATGCTAGGGCAGCTATTGGCTACTGGCTACAAACTTCCTTATTCTAGCCGGTCGTATGTCATCGCGTTCAAATCCGTCAGAATTTAGTGTGATTGTGTGTGGCCAAGTCCGTTCATTCGAAAAGTTTGTCGAAACTCCATCAAAAGTCCGTCGAAATGACGACTCGTGTGTACGTGGCATAACAGAAACTACATGGTAATATGGTTTGGTTGAAAAAATACACAAGTCCGTCCAGTTCAATCCATATTGAATGACTGTAAATAATTTGGATGTAATGGATGCTCAATCTTTTTGTGCAGTGCTGAAAAACACCCAGGAGCTTTTTGGTCACTCAAATATCTTATTATTGGAGTGACTTTTAGGAAAGAGTGACTTGTTTTATCATGGCTTACAATATGGTGGGCTAGAGAATGTTTGGTGACCGGACATGCTGGGACTTGTATATCCACTAGACCTGGAGACTCACATTTTGCCTGAGCTCAATCGGCAAACTGTTACACAGCCCTCTGGTGTATTGCTTGTCCTTCAGACAGCAGACTTAACAGTACTTGGTTTCAGATATTATATTCACTGTAAGGTCATGGGTCATCCTCACAGTTCTTTTGCCATCTGTATATAAATATTACGTTTTAAATTTAATTTAAAAAATAGGGCCCACGACTTCTACGGATAATAATATTAAGGAAACTGCTGTTAAACTTTTTCCGTTATGATTGGATTACAACTGCCCTAGCATCTGGTAAACTGTTTTCAATATTTCATAGCAAAATTGGCTAATTGCAGTAGGCCAAATGGAAGGATAGGCAATCTTGCTTAAGGCTATCAGCATTTCCAAAAAAAAAAAAAACACTATGTAAGATATTACTATATTTGCCATCATCAACACAGTCTTTCATTGAGAAGTTGCAGCAGGCCATTCAAGTACAAATCAATATTCGGCCATTTTAAATACCACACTATTTGAAAGTCTTCCAAAGAGATTTTCTTAAAAAAAAAATTGTTTTGGTTAGGGTGGGTAGGTTTTAACATTTCTGTACATGTTTTTCTGTCTTTGGTCACACTGGGGAGATTTTCCTTTAAATCCTGTCCCTGGTAACACCAGGACAAGAAATGGGGGGAATTGGTCATCGCTGGAAGAGAAAGGCAAAGAAAACAATAAGAACATTTTCAAAAGCTCCAACCCTTCCACGCACTATTAACCTCCCTGGCGGTATGATTATGTCTGGAATTTTGTGCTGAAAGCGGTACAATTATTTTGCATGGAAATTTGGCGTTTTTATATTGTAGGCATGCAATTCTTAAGAATAACTCACTTAAATCTGTCCGAACCAGAGTCTAGTAGACATCCCGGGTATGATAAAGTTTGAAACACAAAATCATAAATTATAATAAAATAAAAATATATATAAAAATTATTCAATAATGTAATCAAATCAAAAACACTAAAATTTGCTCAGTTGCAGAATAGTCGCTGTCATTAGATTTAGTGTTTGATGATGAATTGTGATTCTAATTTTTTTATCGCTGTTTTCTAGCTGGTCTAAAATCACTTTTGACATAAAGGGACACTTTTTGGTTGCTATGGACAATCTCCAGTTTCCAGGTAGAAAAAAATCTATTTATTATATAAAATGACATGCAGGGCACTGGGCAGACCACTAGGGACAAAGGGGATGTGTATGTTTTTTATACAGTACTGTAATCTGTAAGATTACAGTACTGTATGTGTGTTGTGTTTTTTTACTTTTTTGAATTTGTGCCGATCTCCGCTCCCGTGCGTCGTAACGTCGCAGGGAACGGAGATCAGCCGCACTCGGGCACTGTGTGAATCGAGCGAGCAGACGGCTCGCTCACACAGCAGGGAGACATCACAGGATCCAGGGGACAAGGTAAGTAACTTCCCCTGTATCCTGCAATGCAAGCCTGAGTCTTGCTCGGGGTTACCGCTTTTGGTACTGAAATCTTACCCCGAGCCAGACTCGGGAATACCGCCAGGGGGGTTAAAAATGTGTTTTTCTTGTCTGAAGGCCTGTGCCTGGATTTTGTCTTGCATACAAATGGCAAGGAATTGTCAGCCAACAAACACAAACAGTGACGTATTACGTGATTTTTCAGCTCTTTAGCGCCAACCTTTGGGCTTCTTCTGCTAATTTCGTGTTAGTGGAAGTTGGGGGGGGGGGGGGGGGGGTTGATTCACGCTTTTCATTTTGCACTTTTCATTTATCGCTTTTCAGTTCGCACTTTTCATTTTGGGCTTTTCAGTTCGTTTCTGAACGGCCGTTAGTCAACCAGACATGTTGCGGAATCGGAGGAGATAACGTGTTATTTATTATTGGCCTTGGAGTTAGTGCTTTCCAGTCCAGGAACAGGAGGAGGAGGAGTTCTTGGACCAAAAATTGGTGGCTTTATTAAGTGACCACTTATTTGATATGCCTTTGCTGCGGGAGCTTCAGCAGAATAATCCAGATGTTTTTGGAATTATCTCCAGATGACGGACCCCTGCTTTCACCAACTCTTGGCATTGTTGACCCCCTATATTAAGAAGCAGGACACATGCATGAGGCTTTTATTTTATTTTTTTTGGTTGAATAATAATGATTTGATTTGTTATATTTTCTATATTTTTTGATGCATAGAATAACTTTTTGGTTAAGTTCTATTGTCAGATAGCATGTCTAATTTTATTTGTTTTCTTTTTTAATGCACAATAAAAAAATTGTGGAGAATAATACTTGGCTATGTGTTTTACTTCAAATGACAGTTTGGGAGTAGGCAGTTACATTTTAAAAAAATGCAATGTAAAATTGACACCAACATAGTTGTATCTTTGATCTTAAAAACTATGGGATAATGGTGTTGTAGTAACTTGCCCAAAAAAAATAAAAAAAATAAAAGCATAATAATATTATTCTTGATATCACTAGAAAAAAAAAGCCTTTGAAAATTTGTCTGCAATAACTCCATCAGTATCACCAGCAAAGCAGCCTCATTATTATCCAATTAAAGAAGAAGAGAATGTGCGCTGCATTTTGTGATTTCATAATTTGCCACGTCACTAATTTTAATTCTCTATTACGAATGCTAGTTTACAAGAACTTCTGGCTCGTCCTTGACCCGTGTTTGTACTTTGGACTTTTGTCCGAAGGACTTGTGTACACATGCTCGGAAAATCCGACAACAGACATTTGTCCGCGGAAAATGTTAAAACCTGCCATCCAACATTTGTCCGTGGAAAATCCAACAACAATTGTCCGATGGAGTGTACAAACGGTCGGATTTTCTGCCAACAGCCTGTCATCACACATTTCCCATCGGAAAATCCGATCATGTGTACACGGCTTTACTGTGGCGATGGACATTTGTGTTTACATGTTCTTAAAAAGCAATCAATGAGCTTTAAACCAAACAATCACTGACATCTGTAACTACAGGCACTGTGGAGCAATACATCCTCAAATTTCACATCAGAAGTACTAAAGTAATTTATGTCATTCACTAAGCAGCTGATCTCTTCTTGCTCTAAATTAGAGAATTAAAATTAGTGCTGTGGGAAGGAGCATGGTGAAATGAGCTGCAAAATGATCGCTGAGAAGGAGAGCAGGGTATGCTGAATTCAGTGCTTCTTCTGTTACCTTAGAGGATGCTTTGCTCCACAGTGCCTGCAGAGGTCAGCGAGGGCTTGTTTTAAAGCTCATTTATTACTTAGGAATATCTAAATACTTGAATGCCCATACCCTGGCCACAGCTGTCAGCACAGGGTTGCATGTACCCAAAACTAGACATGATTATTAAAATAAGAAAAATACTTAACTGGGCTACCAGAACTGAAAAGTATATTTCCCTTCTTTTTTTAGCAGGTATGGTTTTGGGTGTAAGTGAACGTGTGCTAAAAGGGACGTCACACGTCAAGCTAAAATAGAAGAAAAAAAAAATGCACAGTATGTATCTCCAATACAGAGACATTTCCCTGTGTTTCATCTCTTTTTAGACCCTACAAGTAAAAAATAAAATAAAATACTCTTTCATCTGCCAGACATGCACTTAGCTCCATGTTGTGAGCTGACAACACACAGCATTTTTGTGAGTACTGTCAGCCCTGCCCACTGTTAACCTACTCAACCAATCCCACTCTCAGATCTCTACAACCTAAAGTGGACCTTCACCCTTTTCCTCATGTTCCTTTTATTCCAACCCACCTCCCATCCTGTAGAAGTATCAGGTTTTTTTTTTTTTTTTTTTTTTTAGAAAAAAGGCTGACCCCTCCCTTCCCATATGCATCATTCGCCTTAGGCGATTGACACACATCCTGACCGCTGTGCCTCCTGAGATATGCACGTCACATATCTCTGGAGGCTTAGCCGTCCATTAAAAGAAAGGAGGAGGAGGTGAGCCTATCGGTGTGTCATCGAGAGGCTCGTCTGTTGAACCCGGAAGAGCCGGTGGGCCTCTCGATGATGTCAGACTGAACATGGCGGCGCGGGATGGAGCTGTGGCCGGGTGTGAGAGGATCTCAGCGGGACAATGCTGAATCCACTGCATGGGCGAGTATTTGAAATAAGCAGATACCACCTTCCGGTAAGCGGTGTAATAAAAAAAAAATGGGGGGGGGGTCTGACGAAAGGCTAATTATTCAGTAGTCTAAGATAAGATCTAGAAGGGCTCCTTGAAGTGTAGAGCACACAGACCAGCTCTGATTTACTGACAACGTCAACAGTTTTTATTTTTTGCACTTATCAAATAGATATAACAAAACACTTTCAATAGTATATTATATTATTATTATTATTATTATTATTATTATTATTATATAACAGGCCAAAAGGGTGCAAATGAAAGATGTTCATTGTTAGGGCTTGTTTAGACTTGTGGTTAGAAGGCAGTAAATCCAGGACGTTGAGCTGCGTTTTTACCCCCCCCCCCCCCAACACTATTTTAAGCTTCTAAACCATGAGGGTGAAGGTAAATTATCCCCCTGCCATGTTTAGCGTGCAGTACCGCTGCCGAACAAGACCCATTTAAGCAAACCGCATGCAGTGTACAAGGTTGCGGTGCAGTGATGGCAGTTACAGGGTTAAAACAGGCCTCTCAAATGCCACTGACGTGTGATTTACTGTGAATCGCTTTTCAAAAGTGTGGCAATAAAAGCTACATGTCTAAACACAGCCTTAAGAGTACGTACACTTTTTCAAAGACCTTTGATGGAAAAACAAAAATTACTTAGAAGTCCCATTTTGGGTGGATTATTTGCATACATTGCCCAAAGAGCTTTATCTTTAGTTTATTTTCTTGCACCTAGTACTTTAGCAAAGAGAAGTGAATTATTACCAATATAAATATTCAAATGGTAGCATTATTCAGAGTTGCTCATATTATCTGTAGCTTTTATTTTAATATACAGGATGTGTTTATAATGTGTGTATTAATGTAAGGCGCAGTAAAAGTAGCGGATTGTGCTTGTGCAGCTGCAGGCTCTTATATTGCCCTAGGAGATTACAGTACCACACAGCACCCACTCACTTTTACACCTTATAGCACTTATTATACATTTAAGTATAAAATTGAATTTGGCTAGCCATTAATGGTCCACAGCAGATGGTCAGCAACATCTCAGCATGTCGGCCTGGATAGCATCTGTGGGGACGCGGTGATGTTTATCTTGAGCTGACAGCTGCCCTGTACTGTAACTGTTTTAGTTTTGTATTTCTGTCAGCTGGAAAATTCTTATATTTCATTTAAAGGACAACTAAACACAAAATAAAAATGTTACAAACATTAAATGCCATGGAGGAGCTTCCATTAACATTCATAAATAGGCATGTAAGATGTTGTACACCTGTCTACAAACTGAGATATTGGACATTTGTGTAACTTTGCTCTATAGTCTGGTAATATACTGTATATTAGTTGGCATTTTAGGCATAGTTTCCAAATGTCAGTGATTTCAAGGGAAATCCGGGGTTCTGAATATTTGTACCTAGAAATGTCCCTGGCCTTTAGACATAACTAGATTTACTATCAAATCCTGGGTTCCCTGCATGCAAGGTTCAGTTATTTTTATTTATGGTCCTTTGGCCTATTAAAGCCCAATTCCAGCTTGGGCCAAATTAAAGTATCTAAACCCTGCACTCACCTTAACTCTAGTGCTGTCCTTCGCAGGCTCACCGATTCCTGCAATGTGTTGAAGCTCCTCTTCCAAGTGGAACAATGCCAGGAATCATTAAATTCACTTCCTGTAAGCCCAAGGTGTCAAGACTCCACCCCTCTGCTCTGAACTTACAAAAGAATGCTGCAGAGATGGCATGAATCTCTGAAGCATTCAGGATCCACCCACCTCCAACGGAAGTAGAGGGGGAAGAGGACCTGTTATCACCTGACTAAAGACTCACTGATCCTGATATGCATCACGGCTCAAGTTCGGGGTTGAATGATGCTAAGAATTATTCAATTAGTTTGTTTTAAAGAAGATCTGGAAGCATTCCTAAATGCACACAATTAAACTGGGGTAGTTATTTCAGGGAGTATCTAACTGTCTTCTGGGGGATCAGGAATTAAATAATCCCCCCCCCCCCGAGCAAATTGGACCATGCTTTATAGCAGTGGTCTCCAAACTGTGGCCTGGGGTCGGATGTGGCCCTTTGCTTGCCTTTATCTGGCCCTTGGGGAACTATTCCACCAATCGACACCAATAATGAGGCACCATTCCCCCTACTGACACCATCATTGGTTTCCTATTTTCCCATTGATACCAACAATGGGGTACTATTCCTCCCATTAAAACCAATGTTGGGGCACTGATGCTGGGGCATTTTCTACTTCCACTGGCCACAGTCTGGCCCCCATTAACCCATTAACCCTGAAGGACAGTAAATTCAGTCCATCTTCCCGCCCAGGGCTTCGGCCTGGGTGGATGTATGTACAGTTCCTGGCTGCTAGGCCTGAAGCCTGAGGCCTATCCAGGTGGCTGCCGGCTGCTAGGCCTGTCCGAGGCCTATATGGGTGTTCAAGTTTATGCAGAGGAAAGCCTGCCAAAGATCCAGAAACAATTCAAAGAGGGATGGAATTCTAAAGAAAAAGAGCTGCGCAAACTGTTGGCGCTATATAAAACCTGTATTATAATTATAATAATAATAAAGACGTACCAGAGGTGACTGTTCACGGACCCATGTTGTAAAGTGCTACGTAAACTGTTAGTGACTCTTCACGGACCAGGGGTCCATGAGGTGGCTGGGAGAGCTTCAAGTGAGAACTCATCCAAAAGAATTCAGTATGCTGCAGTGAGTAAAGTTCAGTTATTAGAGGAGACAGCCTGTCCTACAAAGTACATATGTGCTGGTTCAGCTTAAAGGCTCTTATTCTTGTTCTGCTGTCTGCCTTATCTCACCTATTGTTTTCCAAGGAATCTACCAATCTGCCTGTTGCTGATAATAATTAAGGGTGTCCTGTGCCCAATCCCCACTCTTTTGTTTAAGCATAAAAGTGACTGGCGCCCAATGTTTTTTTCTTGTTCATCGCCCACCATGCCCACAAACCTGCACCCTGAGAATGTATGTCAGCCATTTCTACCCCCCGTAGTCACCATCAGGTTCCTGGAAAATCGGGGTAAGCGATACAATATTATCATTCTTTAAATAAAATTAGGCTAAAGAAGGTGGTGACGTACAACACTACGACGAGCCGAGAAAATTAAGTTCAATGCTTCTGAGCATGCGTTTAATTGTTTCCGAGCATGCGTAGGAATTTTGCACGTCAGAATTGCTACAGACGATCGGAATTTCCAATCGGAACTTTTTCCGACCGAAAAAATTGAGAACATGCTCTCAATCTTTTGCTGGCTGGAATTTGGCCTGCAAATGTCCGATGGAGCCTACACACGGTCACATTTTCCGGCCAAAAGTCTCATCTGTCTTTTGCTGGCCGAATTTTCGATCGTGTGTACGCGGCATAATAGTCAATCTGGTGTTCTATAGATATAAGATTGTACATCTAACCTTATTTGGGTGATAGTTGTTTTTGCACATAAAATAGATCAAAAAAATCAATGAAGTTGAATGGAAGGGCACTGAGCAGGGTGGTTGATAAAAAGCCGGGAGAGAATGTGTAAAAGAGGAAATCACATCAAAGATAAAAGTAGTTTCAGCAAAAGCTAGTAGTATGAAAGACAAAATCTCTTAATGCATTAGCACGGCAGGAGGTCTGACTGAGAATAGGAGAGGGATGGCGGATTTTCCAAGCCTTCATTATTATTTCATTGTTTCCAGATGGACTGTTTTTGAGCACAGTGGACAGAGGTGATTTTAAGGTTAAAATGGCATTGGTTCTTGACTGGCTTTGACTATGTCTTTTAGTATCATGGAAGTAACATCCTATTACAAATTAATAGAACTCTGGGAAATACACAGAGGCTCACTTTTTTTTTCAATGCATTTCTATTGATGTTTTATGGTTAACAAAGTAAAGAACCAAGAACAAGAAAGAACAAGATGCAATGTACATCAAAAATAAATATTAGTAGTGAGCACAGCAATTCAATGCACATATCTTAGATGCCTCTACTATAAAAAAAGATAAGATAAAATAAAAATCGAGGCTTACGATTAAAGCTGAACTCCGGGCAGAGGAGAAGCAAATTAATGCAGCTCTGTAATTAATGCAGTGGAAGTACTTAAAGTTGACTTGGCATCAACCTTTTGCAGTCCTGGGAGAAGGAGAAGAAACAAAAGGTACCAATCAATTGTGTTAAAATACAAGGAGCATACTGAGAGAAGAAGTGAGCAGAGTGAAATAAAGATGAGCTTATCAGTCTGCTGTTTCTCTTTTCACTGTTCTGTCACAGGCCATGGGAGAGACAAGACCCATAAGAGTAATTTAACTGCAGGGGGGGGGGGGGGGGGGGTGGTGCTGACAGAGAGGCTGGTGGGCTGACAGAGAGGGTGGTGGGCTGACAGAGAGGGGGTGCTGACAGAGAGGGGGGTTGCTGACACAGAGGGTGGGCTGACAGAGAGGGGGTGCTGACAGAGAGGGTGGGCTGACAGAGGGGGGTGCTGACACAGAGGGTGGGCTGACAGAGAGGGGGTGCTGACACAGAGGGGGGGGGGTGCTGACACAGAGGAGGTGCACTGCTGTCAGAGGGGGGTGGGCTGACATAGGGTGGGTGGTGCTGACAAAGGGGGGTGGGCTGACAGAGGGGGGGGGGGGTGGTGCTGACAGATAGGGGGGTGCTGACAGAGAGGGGGGTGTTGACAGAGAGAGGGGTGTTGACAGAGAGGGGGTGCTGACAGAGAGGGGGTGCTGACAGAGTGGGGGGGGTGTTGACAGAGGGGGGTGCTGACAGAGAGGGTGGTGGGGGCTGAGAGGGGGTGCTGACAGAGGGGGGTGGGCTGACAGAGGGGGGGTTTCTGACACAGAGGGGGGGTGCTGGCACAGAGGAGGTGCACTGCTGTCAGAGGGGGGTGGGCTGACATCGGGTGGGTGGTCCTGACAGAGGGGGTGCAGAGGGGGGTGGGCTGACAGAGAGAGGGGTGCTGACAGAGGGGGGGGTGCTGACAGAGAGGGTGGCGGGCTGACAGAGGGGGGGTGCTGACAGAGAGGGTGGTGGGCTGACAGAGGGGGGGGGGGTTCTGACAGAGAGATTGGTGGGCTGACAGGGGGGGGGTGCTGACAGTTTTGGATGAACAGAAATAAGAATGCTTTGGTAAATACACCTAGTATAATTAGCTGTTTGTCTGGAGTTCGGTGTTACTAAACCCAGGACCCTGCATTCACTATATCTGGTCTCCCACAGTACACAGAACATGGAAATGAAAACATTTTAGTAAATATAAACTGCTAAATACCTTTTCTCCTCAGCAGTATATAGCAGTCTTGTGACTTCTATCAGTGTCTGGTTAAAGCTTGTAGGAGGAGTTTTCAATCTCCTCTGACTGTCCTATGAGGCTGCATGAGCCCTAAACCTCTGGACAGTGCTGATTGGCCCTGTGCTGATCACATGCAGTCTCACAAGAACAAAAACCTCTCTAGCAATACACAGCAAACTGAGCATGTGCAGAGTGCCTCCAGGGCTCTGTCTTATAAGGAGATGAATTGGGGACAGTGGAAAAAGGGGAGGATCAGAAAAGACAGTATCTTTTTACACAATGCAGAGGATTAACTGCTTAAGATCTACAGTGAGTATAACAAGCATGCTTTACTGCATATACAGACTGATTTTACTGTTGTGGGTTTAGTAACACTTTAAAGTGTTATGCCGTGTACACACGAGTGGAATTTACAACAGAAAAAGTCAGACGGAAGCTTTTCATCTTGTATTCCGATCGTGTGTATGCCTCATCAGACTTTTTTTTTGGAAAATTCTGATGGACCTAGAAATAGAACATGTTCTAAATATTTCCGACTGAACCAATTCCTATCGGGAAAACCGCTCGTCTGTATGCTGTTAAGATGGACCAAAAACAATGCACGCTCTAAAGAAAAGTACGAGACGGAAGCTATTAGCTACTGGCTATTGAACTTCCTTTTTCTAGTCACGTCGTACGTGTTGTATGTCACCGCGTTCTTGATGATCGGACTTTGGTGTGATCGTGTGTACGCAAGACAGTTTCAGCGGAACTCTGTCGGAAAAACCTTTGGAGCTTATTCCGACGGGAAAAACGGTTGTGTGTACGTGGCATTAGTTCACCTTTACAGAAAAAACATGAGGTGAGCTAACACTCCCCCCAATTCCCCACTCAACTTACCTCCAGCGGTCCTGAGCTGTCAGGGCTCCCGCAACCGGTGCAGCAATCCGGGGATCTGAAATCCCTGCTCTTCTCCCTCCTTCTCTGTTCAGCGTTTGAGGGACAGACCAGATCGGTTCACTGTGACGGCACTGAACAATTAGAATCAATCTGGTCCTGGAAGCGTGCACAGAGAAGAGGAGTGGGGATAGGAGTGGGGATATCAAATCTCCGGACCGCTGGACTGGCTGTGGAAGCCCTGACAGCTCCAGATGGCAAGAGGTAAGTACAGCAGTGACTGGGGGCCGGGGTCTGGGAGTACAGTGTTAGTTCCCTTTTACATTTTTATTTTAAAGGTGAACTAACACTTTAAGTGCTGGTTCACACAGGGGCGACACGACTTCCAGGGCGACTTCCAGCGCTCGTTCGCCCCACCCCCTTTCCTGACCGGCCAGGCTGCGTGCTCGGATAAGGGTCTGGTATGGATTTTGGGGGAACCCCCATGCCGTTTTTTCGGCGTAGGGGGTTGCCCTTAAAATCCATACCAGACCTAAGGGCCTGGTATGCTCCTGGAGGGGGAACCCATGCCGTTTTTTTTATTTAAAATTTGGCGTGGAGTTCCTCCTCAAGGAGACACTGTCGCGTCCATATAGATGGAGATCCGACTTGGAGGCGACTTCCATTGAAATCAATAGGTACAAGTCGCCTAGAAGCGGATTGAAGTAGTACAGGAACCTTTTCTGAAGTCGGAGCGACTTCAGTAGCGTTCATTAAGATGGCTCTCATTCACTTGTATGTCATTTCTGATGTCAAGCGACTTGGGGCGACTTGCGGTCTGACAAGTCGCCCCCCAAGTCGCGGTAGTGTGAACGGGCTCTAAGGCACACAAAGTAGCCTCATAAAGTTCCCCCTTATGGTTCCTTAGATGACCTGTTAGTAAATATATTGGAACATGACTATAAATGACAGTGATTCCATATTGTTTACTATTACATTTGTATGTACGATCGTATATCAATCTGCCAAGCACTGCACAAAACAACTATGCGGCAAGAGTTCTGCTGCCATTTACACATTTACTAGGGGATTGTGGGAGGTGACCCACACACACACTTTGCACTGTCTTAATAAATAAGCCTGTTTATAGAAAAAAATGAATTTAGCGCAAACAATTGCCAGACCAAAGATCACTTGTGGATGTTGCTTTTATGCAGTTTAGCAAAGATAAACCATTTGGAAACAACGCTGTATACCGAAGGATGCCAATTCAAACTGAACTCTAAAGTTTCCATTATATTTTGCTTAAAAGATTCAATCTCTCCCTGCTGAGCGACCTACCGCAACCGCCTTCCGAGGGAATTAGTCTCTACGGAGTGATTTGCCTAGAGCTTTATGTGAGCTGACAATGACCTTAAACAGCAGAGGAACTGAAAAAATCGACACATTTCTCTAACAAATGCGCACTCGAGAGATGAGGGAAATAACCCACATTCACAGGCAGAAGCACACTGATCATGGCTGAAAAGATGCTAAAGAGCCAGCTGCAATATATACAAGGACAGACTTGGGCTAGCAATAAATGATGGTCCAAATTAGATGCAAGGTGGTTTAAAAACTCAAGGGCAACAAATCTCCAGTACGTTTATTATTTCCTTGCGATTTCCTTGCAATAAAGCTGAACTCCATGTACGTCTTTTACTACATAGTTACATTGGTTCAGCTTATTCCATACCTGTGGGATCGTTATGGCAGTGGATGACTGTAGTGATCACCACTATCTTGCAGGTCCTGTGCCGAGCGGCTGCCCTTCTGAAGAGTGAACACAGAGACGCCGAACACTGATCACAGAACACCTTGATTTTTTTTTGTTTAACCACTTAAGGACCTGAAGCATTTGCCCCCCTAGTGACCAGGCCATTTTTTGCTATACGGCACTGCGTCACTTTAACTGACAATTGCGCAGTCGTGCAACGCTGTACCCAAACAAAATTTATGTCAATTTTTTTCCCCACAAATAGAGATTTCTTTTGGTGGTATTTGATCACCTCGGTTGCGCTTTTTATTTTTTGCGCTATAAACAAAAAAAAAACAATATTTTTTAATTTTTGCTATAGTAAATATCCCCCAAAAAAATGTAAAAAACGAATTTCTTCATCAGTTTAGGCCGATATGTATTCTTCTACATATTATTGGTAAAAAAATCGCAATAAGTGTATATTGATTGGTTTGCGCAAAAGTTATAGCATCTACAAAATAGGGGATGGATTTATGCCATTTTTATTATTTATTTATTTTTTACTAGTAATGGCTGCGATGTGCGATTTTTAGTGGGACAGCGACATTATGGCGGACAGAGCGAACACTTTTGACACTTTTTTGGGACCAGAGACATTTATACAGCGATCAGAGCTAAAAATAGCCACAGATTACTGTATAAATGTCACGGCAGGAAAAGGGTTAACACTAGGGGGCGATCAAGGGTTTAAGTGTTCCCTAGGAGGTTTTCCTAACTGTGGGGGAGAGTGTACTGACAGGAAGAGGAGAGAGATCGCTGTTCCTGATCACTAGGAACAGCAGATCTCTCTCTACTCCCCAGTCAGAATGGGGATCTGTTTGTTTACATACAAAGATCCATGTTCTGGCTCTCTGGGGAGCGATTGCGGGTGGCCGGCAGACATCGTGGCCGACGCCCGCCCTATGACTCTTATAGCGGCCGACGTACACCTACAGCGATTCGCGTAGCAGTGCGAACCTGCCGCAGTATAATGACGGTGGCTGGTCGGCGAGTCCTTAATTGATACAATATGTCCTCTGGATGGGGTGCAAAAATGTGATGTCACCACCCAGCTTCTTAACCTCATCTGATCAGAGAACGCTTTGTATTAACCACTTGAGCTCTGGAAGGTTTTACCCCCTTCCTGACCAGGCCATTTTTTGCAATACAGTGACAATTGCGCGATCTTGTGACGCTGTACCCAAATAAAATTATTGGCCTTTTTTTTCCCTACAAATAGAGGTTAATTAAATCCACAAGGGCTTTTTTTTTACCATTACTATTCCTTTATACTGGTGTAGTACTTACCCCCGAAGGAGCTGCTGGTTTGAATTGGGCCTGCACTCTACCAAGAAACCTCACTAACTTGACTCAATCCCCTTGGCACAGCTGTGGTGCAATGTAATACAGTACAATATAAGACAATGCAAAGTACCTGTGTTATACCCTCAGGATCCGCTGGCTCCACCTGGTGGGGAAAAAACAGTACGCCACACAAATGGATACTTAACCAGAAATATTTTTACTGCAGAATATTCAAAAGGTGATTACAGAAATTGTGCTGTCATCCCAACATAGGACGACAGCACAATATATTTCAATATAAAACAATATAAAATATATATATATATATATATATATTTAAACCTGGGAGCTTCCCCTACTTTAAAGGCTATGCGTGAGATCTCACTTAAAGTACTTCATCCGGGATCTTCTTTCTTCGCTAGCTAAAGTAACTCCTTTGAAATTTGTAATCCAAAGTATATGGAAGGTTTAGTTAAGGTGCTCCTGGTGTAACTCCAACTATTTACAACGCTTGGGGCGCCAGAGTAAATAGGCCTCAGGCCTGCTCAGTGTCAGTTGCTCTGTTACTCCTCCGTGGAACTACAGATTCCAGTGAGGCCTGTATGTGAGTCTAACTGCATGTAACAAGTTAACAAACGGTGAGTCGTAACCCGCTTACCAACTGTATCGGAGCTCCGTGTGATAACCTTGGTCCAGTGACTGCAGCTTGCTTCTGTGTCAGCTGGGCCAGGCTCTCTGTACCGCTCCACTGGAGGGATCTGGACCTCCGATGCTCCGATGAGTGTCTCTGGACCTTCTCAAACCGGTCACCGTCCCTCTGGCTCCGTCAGGTCACTTCACAAACAAGCAGCTTTACACTCTGTGATGGCTATAAGCCGATGTCTCTGGGATATCTCCTCACAGATCTGCACAGGCAGGCCATGCGATCCCAAGAGAGCTAAAATGGCCGCTCGGGTTCCTTTTATTCCCTACCCAGCATGCACTGCGTAAGAGAATGTTCATGGGTAGGTCACACAGAATCCTGGGTAACAAGGTCAACCTTCTGAATCAAAACAACAGTCACTTCCTGTATAAGACTTTTTGGGTTGTTCAGAGGTAATAATATACAAGTGCATTACTCATAATTGGTCACTAGATGGCTCTAGATACGGAACCATAGCAATGTCCATTAACCTTACATTAAAGTATGCATAACCACATCAATAGACAAGAATGTCAGTGCTACACTGGCTTTTAAAATTTACAAATGCAGCAATTTAGAATTTGGATGAAAGGTTTAGCACTGGGAAACACTTTTTAAACGATAAATAGTGCATTTTCTATACAACTATATGGATCAGAGCAAAATGAGGGACAAATGAGGGGAAATGAAGGGCAGAGGGACATTGCTCCAAATCAGGGACAGTCCCTCGAAATCAGGGACAGGTGGGAGCTATGAGATTATCCAGCGCCCAGGACGGAGATGGCAAACTGCGCCCCCCCCAACTGGAGTGGTGGACCTAATAATGGCATAGTGGGTCCCTACAGAAAACTAAAGAGTTGAAAATCAGTGCACAAATAAGAGGCTTACAGTAGTGAAGAAAAAAAAAAGTTGCCTGTGTCAGCGTTGTCACTGGATGGGAATATTGTCCCTGTGTCAGTGGTGTTCCTAAGAGAAACAAGGCTGCTGCATCCGGGTGAGTGGGGAAAAACTGCCACTGCATGGCTGGTGTCAGTCTGAGGAGGACTATCACGTACCTTACAGCGGAGTCCGGATGCTGGGGATGGCCTCGTGCACGGTTCCGGTCCCAACACCCCTGGTGGTGGGAACAGGGAGTGCTGGGGCACGAAAGGGTGCAAGTGCCTGCGGCTGGTAGACTGGTGCTTGGAAGTACCGGTTCCTCTGGAGAGCTGGTGTATACGTTGGCATCCAAGACTGTACTCAGTAAAGGCCGAACAGGTGGATGTAGGCACTGCGAGGTCAAGACGGGAAACAGGTCGGCAACTGGCTGGCAAACAAGGTACAAAGCGGAAGGCAAGTTCGTGGTCAAAAGCAGGCAAAAGGTTGGCAACTGGCTGGCAAACAGGGTACAAAGCGGAAGGCAAGTTCGTGGTCAAAAGCAGGCAATAGGTTGGCAACAGGCAGGTGATAAGGTACCAAATCAGAGAGCAGAGACGTAGTCCAGGAATCCAAGCCGAGGTCAAACCAAAGGGAACAGTCAATAAGCGGGGTCAATCCAAGAAGGGTAACAGGGAAACCAGATGAATCAGGAACAAGGTAGGCAGGAACTTCAGGCAGGTATTCAGGAGGTAAGACTGAAGACGATCCAGCACTGACACCATGTGAAGGCCCTGTTTATATAGGGCGCCTTGTGCTGGGATTGGTGGAGGTGCAGGTCCGTGCGTGATTACGCACACACGTTCGTGCTGACGTGGGAGTGCGTGCCCTCGTTCGTATTGACAAACGAGGGCGCGCACAGGTCAGCGTTGGTACGCGGGTACGCCCGCACGTTCGGTTCCGTTGGGAAGGCTGCGCATGGGTATTGGCGCTTGCAGAGTGGGGATTCACCCCTACTGGACGAGGACGGGTACGGAAAGCGTGAGTTCTCTGACATTGCCCCCTCCTTAGGGGCAGCCTCCGGATGCCTCTTTGAAACGAACCCTGGGAGCGGGAACGATGAAAAGCCTGTATAAGTCTCTGGGCATGAAGATTCGTTCTTGGTTCCCAGGAATTTTCTTCTGGGCCAAAACCTTTCCATTTAATTAAATATTGGTCCTCACCTTGCCGTTTTCTGTGATCCAGGATAGCTTCAATTTCAAATTCTTCTTCCCCATCCACTCGGATAGCTTCCGGAGGTCCTACTTCACGATCTGGAAAGGAATTTGGAACATCAGGTTTAAGTAGGGAAACGTGAAATACCGGATGTATCCTGAATGAGGCAGGGAGTTCAAGTTCATAGGCCACTGGGTTGATCTTTCTCTTGACAGGGAAAGGGCCCAAGTATCTAGGTCCCAATTTCTTGGAGGGGCATGCCAGTTTTAAATTTGTGGTAGATAGCCACACACGATCTCCTACCTCCAAGTTCAATTCTCCCCTTCTCTTCTTGTCGAAGTATTTTTTATCATCCTCCTGTGCTTTAGCAATAGTTTCCCTGAGCACCTGGTTGTTGGAGGAAAGGAAATCCAGTCTATCCTGAACAGCCGGTACAGAGGATTCAGGCACAAGTGCGGGTAGAAAGGAGGGATGGAATCCGTAGTTGGAGAAAAATGGTGATTGATTTGTGGTGGAGTGGATGGAATTGTTAAAGGCAAATTCCGCCAAGGGAAGCAGTGAGGCCCAATCCTCTTGGGAAAACGAGGAGAAGCAACGTAAGTATTGTTCCAACGTTTGGTTGGTACGTTCGGTCTGCCCGTTGGTCTGTGGATGGTAAGCTGAAGAGAGACTACATTTAATACCTAGTGCCTTGCATAATGACCTCCAAAACTTGGATGTGAACTGTACTCCACGGTCAGAGACGATGTCACTGGGGATTCCATGGAGTCTGACAACTTCTTTAATGAAGATCCTGGCGGTTTCGATCGCTGAAGGTGTCCCTTTCATGGGAATGAAATGTGCCATCCGGGAAAAGCGGTCTACCACCACAAAAATGGAAGAGAACCCTTTAGAAGGGGGAAGCTCCACAATAAAATCCATGGCGATTTTGTCCCATGGCCTTTCGGGAATGGGCAGTGGTTTCAGCAGGCCCCATGATTTATTTTTACTGCTTTTATTTCTTAGACAAATCAGACAAGAGTTAACATAATTCCTGCAGTCCTTGGCCAGATTTGGCCACCAGAAGTGTCTCTGGATTAGATCCATAGTCTTGTGGCCCCCAAAGTGACCCGCCAGAGGATAGTCATGGCAGGCCTGTAAGACGGTGGTGCGGAGGTCTTGAGGGATGAAAATTTTATTGTCGAGCCAAAAAAACCCATCCTTCTCCTGAAGGTTGATGCCCGGAGGTAATTGTGTTCTCACAGAGGCTTGGCGGAGCTGTGTCATGAAACTGGATTGGGTCAGGAGAAAATTCCCTGCTTGCAGGATAGTATCCGGTGGAGACGGGGTTTCAAGTTCTGTGAACATTCGGGATAAGGCATCGGGTTTAACGTTTTTGGATCCAGGGCGATAAGTAATATGAAAATTAAAACGGGAAAAGAAAAGAGCCCATCTGGCCTGTCGGGGTCTAAGGCGTCTGGCAGTTCTGAGGTATTCTAAATTTTTGTGATCTGTGAAGATCAGTATCGGATGTGCTGCCCCTTCCAGGAGGTACCGCCATTCTTCCAGGGCTAGCTTTATTGCTAGGAGTTCTCGGTCACCTACGTCATAGTTCCTTTCTGATACACCTAGTTTTCTGGAAAAGAAAGCCACTGGATGCATTAGAGACTTGGGTCCTTGGCGTTGAGACAGGATGGCTCCTACCGCACTCTCCGAAGCATCGACCTCCAGAGTGTAGGGTAATGCAGGGTCAGGGTGTTTTAGTACTGGAGCGGAGGTAAATGCCCTTTTTAATTGGTCGAAGGCGGCTTGGGCCGCTGAAGTCCACTGGAAGCGGCTTTGCTTCTTGGTGAGCTGAGTGATGGGTGCGATGATCTTGGAGAAGTTCTTGATAAACTTTCTATAAAAATTTGAGAACCCGATAAAAAGGTTGTACCCCTTTCTTGTCATTTGGGGGCGGCCAGGACATGATGGCAGAGGCCTTCTGGGGATCCATGGCTACACCCCCAGTTGATATCACCAGGCCGAGGAAGTGAATGGTCTGGCGTTCGAATTCACATTTTTCGGCCTTTGCGTAAAGTCCATGCTGCCTTAATCTGCCCAGTACTTGCTTGACATGATCACGATGAACTTCTAGAGAGGTGGAAAATATCAGGATATCGTCCAGGTAGACAATTACAAAGGAATCTAGAAAGTCTCTGAAAATATTATTAACAAAATGTTGAAAAGTGGCCGGGGCGTTGCATAGTCCAAATGGCATGACTAAATACTCGAAGTGGCCAAAACGTGTTCGGAATGCTGTCTTCCATTCGTCCCCTTTGCGTATTCTGATCAGGTTATAGGCCCCACGTAGGTCCAACTTCGTGAATATTTTTGCTGAGCGGAGTCTCTGAAATAATTCCGGGACTAATGGAAGCGGGTACCGGTTTTTAATTGTCACTTTATTCAGATCCCTGTAATCCACACATGGGCGGAGCGAGTGATCTCTTTTCTCAACAAAGAATATTCCGGCTCCTGCTGGGGAGGAGGAATGCCGGATGAACCCCTTTTTGAGGTTCTCATCGATGTACTCCTTGAGAACCAGGAGTTCGGGTTCGGACAGGGGAAAGATCCGCCCGAAAGGAATTTCGGCCCCAGGTAGTAACTCAATCGGGCAGTCGTAGACCCGATGGGGAGGAAGGGTGTCTGCTTTCTGTTTATCGAACACGTCCAGGAAGTTGTGGTACACTGGTGGCACCAACTCTTTGAATTCAGAGTCCGTTCTTAGGCACCCAATGACTGGTGGAATATGGTGGAAGGTTTTGAGACAGTTCTGTAGACAGTAAGAGGACTGAAAAGTCACTTCACCGGTGACCCAGTTGACCTGGGGATTGTGGGCCTGTAGCCAAGGCATTCCTAGGATGACAGGAAACAAAGGTGAGGAGATGACATCTAGACGGAGTAGCTCCTGGTGACCTGGTGGGATGCTGGTGAACAGGGGTTGTGTCTCCAAAGTAATAGGCCCGGACTTGATGTTTGACCCATCTGCTAGCCGTATGGAGAGTTGATGCTGCTTAGGTATTAATGGGATGTTATGTTGTAGAGCGAAGGCATGATCCACAAAGCAGCTACATGCGCCAGAGTCAATTATAGCCTGGACTCGGAGTATTTCTCCTGGGAGCTGTAAGGAAACAGGAACAGCGATGTGAGCGGCTTTTATTAGAGACAGGGCGAAAGGCACACGGGATGATGAATTGAACTTACGGATCTTATTCGGGCATGCGTTGGCGTAGTGCCCAGCTTCCCCACAGTAGAGGCAGAGGTTGTTCTGGCGACGCCGCTGTTTCTCCTCTGGTGATAATGGTGAGCGAAGTAGGCCGACTTGCATGGGCTCTGGTGCTCCTGAGGTGGCAGCAGGCACGTTGGAAACGGGAGTAGGAGGGTAGTTGGGACCTTTGGGTAACACCCATGTGGGGCGTGTCAAGCTGGACCTCTCGGACCTCCGCTCTCTTAAACGACGGTCTATCTGGATAGACAGCTGAATCAAATCCTCCAAAGAACTAGGGATTCCCACTCGGGCCAGCTCATCCTTCAGAGCTTCGGAGAGGCCTATGCGGAACTGATAGAGGAGTGCGGCGTCGTTCCAAGAGGTGTCGGAACTCCACCGCCTAAAGTCTGTTACGTAGTCCTCTACTGGCCGGCGCCCTTGTTGGAGGGCATGGAGGCTGGCCTCTGCTGTTGTGGTGCGCTGAGGATCATCATACAGCTTGGCCATTTCATCCAAAAATGAGTCCAGGGTATCCAGAAGAGGGCTGGCTTGTTCCAACATACGGTGGGCCCAGGTTTGAGGCTCCCCTTGGAGTAGGGAGACTATGAACCCCACCTTAGTGCTCTCCAGGGAGAAGGTACGGGGCTGTAGCAGGAAGTAGAGCCGACAAGCATTCCTGAAGGAGCGGAACTTACTGCGGTCCCCTGAAAACCGTTCCGGTGGGGGCACACGAGGTTCTGGGGGTGGCATCATTACTGTGGGTGCTGATGCAGAGGTTGCTGAGCCAGAAAACCGGGATGTCAGGGAGGCCTGATGAGTTGCAGAGCCTGGGGACATGGATTCCACTCTCTGTTCTAGTTGATGATAGCCATCTCGCAGGCCCTGGACTGCCAGGGTAAGGGCCGACATCTGTTGGCACAGAGCTTCCAAAGGCGAGGCACCCCCTTCGGACTCCATTCTGGCTGGATCGTACTATCACGTACCTTACAGCGGAGTCCGGATGCTGGGGATGGCCTCGTGCACGGTTCCGGTCCCAACACCCCTGGTGGTGGGAACAGGGAGTGCTGGGGCACGAAAGGGTGCAAGTGCCTGCGGCTGGTAGACTGGTGCTTGGAAGTACCGGTTCCTCTGGAGAGCTGGTGTATACGTTGGCATCCAAGACTGTACTCAGTAAAGGCCGAACAGGTGGATGTAGGCACTGCGAGGTCAAGACGGGAAACAGGTCGGCAACTGGCTGGCAAACAAGGTACAAAGCGGAAGGCAAGTTCGTGGTCAAAAGCAGGCAAAAGGTTGGCAACTGGCTGGCAAACAGGGTACAAAGCGGAAGGCAAGTTCGTGGTCAAAAGCAGGCAATAGGTTGGCAACAGGCAGGTGATAAGGTACCAAATCAGAGAGCAGAGACGTAGTCCAGGAATCCAAGCCGAGGTCAAACCAAAGGGAACAGTCAATAAGCGGGGTCAATCCAAGAAGGGTAACAGGGAAACCAGATGAATCAGGAACAAGGTAGGCAGGAACTTCAGGCAGGTATTCAGGAGGTAAGACTGAAGACGATCCAGCACTGACACCATGTGAAGGCCCTGTTTATATAGGGCGCCTTGTGCTGGGATTGGTGGAGGTGCGGGTCCGTGCGTGATTACGCACACACGTTCGTGCTGACGTGGGAGTGCGTGCCCTCGTTCGTATTGACAAACGAGGGCGCGCACAGGTCAGCGTTGGTACGCGGGTACGCCCGCACGTTCGGTTCCGTTGGGAAGGCTGCGCATGGGTATTGGCGCTTGCAGAGTGGGGATTCACCCCTACTGGACGAGGACGGGTACGGAAAGCGTGAGTTCTCTGACAAGGACTGTCAGTGGGATGAAGGAGGGAAGGGGAGGTGGGCTCTGAGGGGTGCATAGGACTATAGGGTGGCAACTCTGCTGAGAGGGTCTGAGGAAAAGAGGGGAGGTCTAGGGTCTGAGGAGGGGGAAGGGGTGTGGTAGGTTCTATAGGCCACACAAAACATTGACATTTTGGGCCCAATTTGGATATTTTCACTTAGGGGTGTACTCACCTTTGTTGCAGCGGTTTAGACATTAATAGCTGTGTGTTGAGTTATTTTGAGGGGACAGCAAATTTACACTGTTATACAAGCTGTACACTCACTACTTACATTATAGCAAAGTGTAATTTCTTCAGTGTTGTCACATGAAAATATATAATAAAATATTTACAAAAATGTGAGGGGTGTACTCACTTTTGTGAGATACTGTACATTGTATCTTTCTCTCTCCTTGCAGAGAGAAAAAAAAAGTGTGTGGAAAATAAATATATTAAAAAAAAAAATGATAGTAAAAAATAAAATAATAAAGAAAAAAATACCTAGATTAAGGTTTGATCTAGGTCAGTTCTAGGGCAAGTGTTTGGGTCAAGTAAGGGGCAAAGGTCATGGTCAGTATATTTTGAACAAGATTTTTATTTTAAATATTTTAAATTAATATTAGTGTCAGTGTGTTTTAGGTAGGATAAAAAAAAGCAAAATGTGCACTACTGTTTCTGGGCTGTACTACAGGTACAAACAACAAATAACATATGTGGTATCATTGGGAGCAGAATTTATTTTAGGTTATTCTTTGGTGGAAGGTTATGGTAGTAGCTAGAAATATACAGCTAAATTTTAATTTAAAAAAATGTTTTCACTATTTTGGGCCAGTTTTCCTTTGATAATAAAAAAATCAGCAGATATCCGTTACCATTTACCTTAACTGCTTCAGATCCGCGCTATAGCCGAATGACGGCTACAGCATGGATCTGCTTTGTTAGGAGTATGTCTGTTGACGTCCTCCCCTTTGCAGGCTTGCCACACACCCGAAGGGTGTCTGCAGTGCACGCTGGGATCACCCGAGTCAATCCGACTCAAGGGATCACAGATCTGAATAAGGGGCCGAACCCGGGGCCCTTACCACGTGATCAGCTGATCATGTGATGTAAACAGAATATCGGTAATCTTTTTTTTTTCTTACGCTGACAGCGTGAGGAGAAAAAAAACGATCACCATATTTTTGTACAGTACAGGTTTGGTTTAGGGCTATATACTGTATTGCCCGAGACCAATATGTTAATTTTGTAGTGGTGATATATCCAATGTGAACTCCTATTTTGACCTGACTGTTTTGAGTTCTACAAAGCCAAAGAATGGTGTCAAAGGCCCCTGATAGAGGTTCTTATCAAAATAAAAAAATAAAAATAAGTGAGATAATGAAACCTTCTCTATAGCTAGCTGATTGGGGGTTCAAACAACTAGGGGACAATCTCACCAGTGGAGTCTGACAGATAGATAAAGCAGGATGTAGTGCTCACTGAACTGAAATTAAACTTTTGGGGCACTTGTTAGCTTAGCAAAATTTTTTTCTAAAACATACCAACTCTTGGAATAAAGTACTGCTAGAACCTGCCTGATTGCAGTCAGGTTCCTTGCTCTCTGTTGTGCGAGAAAGCTGAACCTTAACCCCAAGCCTCTTGTTTAGAATTTTTCAAATCCATGTTGGATGAATGAAAAGAGGGTATGAAACTGCTGGACTTGTTCTTGACTTGAATTCAATCACCCAGCCTTAGTGAGTGCGAAACGCCTGCTTTGATCTGTTAATTGGATGGAATTGAAGTGTTAGCCTGTCACTTCTTGAGTCTCTCATCAAATACCTTAAGAGGTATGGAGCAGACACAAGCGTTCTCACACCAATGAAAGGGACATAACGAGGGGGTCTGTTGGTTATTACGAAGCTTTAATCAGCGCCTTAGAGAAGCGGCAAAATGTACTGACATGCTCTCCTATTGTAGCCCCCCCCTTCTTTATGTTTCCTCACCTATCCTTTCTAAATAGGATACAATGGAGACCTGGATCGCCTTAGTCTATGTTGTGACAGTTATTTAAAATAATAACAAACAAGGGGGTTTTATAGTAAACCAGCCTTGTAAAAGGAAACTAATATATTTTCATTGAGGGAGTTATTATATTTCTAACATTAATCTCAAGGAAATTTTTTATCTGACTTTCACAATTTTTCTTACTTTGCATATGATTGTGACTGTATTTTATAAATGAACTATACACATGAACAACTACGCAGATTCTATTTAAAGGGACGCTGTCACATCTAACACACATCATAGGTGTGTGTGTGTACAGTGGGGATCGAAAGTTTGGGCACCCCAGGTAAAAATGTGTATTAATGTGCATAACGAAGCCAAGGAAAGATGGAAAAATCTCCAAATGGCATCAAATTACAGATTAGACATTCTTATAATATATCAAAAAAAGTTAGATTTTATTTCCATCATTTACACTTTCAAAATTAGAGAAAACAAAAAAAATGGCGTCTGCAAAAGTTTGGGCACCCTGCAGAATTTATGCCAGTGTCATGGATTGTTCTCAATCATTGTCTGGGAAGACCAGGTGATGTCAATCTCAAAGGTTTTAAATGGCCAGACTCATCTGACCTTGCCCCAACAATCAGCACCATGGGTTCTTCTAAGCAGTTGTCTAGAAAACTGAAACTGAAAATAGTTGACGCTCACAAAGCTGGAGAAGGCTATAAGAAGATAGCAAAGCGTTTTCAGATGTCAATATCCTCTGTTCCGAATGTAATTAGGAAATGGCAGTCATCAGGAACAGTGGAAGTTAAAGCAAGATCTGGAAGACCAAGAAAAATATCAGACAGAACAGCTCACAGGATTGTGAGAAAAGCAATTTAAAACCCACGTTTGACTGCACGATCCCTCCAGAAAGATCTGGCAGACACTGAAGTTGTGGTACACTATTCCACTATAAAGAGATACTTGTACAAATATGATCTTCATGAAAGAGTCATCAGAAGAAAACCTCTTATACGTCCTCACCACAAAAATCAGCGTTTGAACTTTGCAAATGAACAAATAGACAAGCCTGAAGCATTTTGGAAACAAGTTCTGTGAACCGATGAGGTTAAAATAGAACTTTTTGACCGGAATGAGCAAAGGTACGTTTGGAGAATTTAATGAAAAGAACCTCTGTCCAACTGTTAAGCATGGGGGTGGATCAATCATGCTTTGGGGTTGTATTGCAGCCAGTGGCACAGGGAACATTTCACGAGTAGAAGGAAAAATGGATTCAATAAAATTTCAGCAAATTTTGGATGGTAACTTGATGCCATCTGTGAAAAAGCTGAAGTTAAAGAGAGGATGGCTTCTACAAATGGATAATGATCCTAAACACACCTCAAAATCCACGGAAGATTACATCAAGAGGCGTAAACTGAAGGTTTTGCCATGGCCTTCACAATCTCCTGACATCAACATTATTGAAAATCTATGGATAGACCTTAAAAGAGCAGTGCGTGACAGACAGCCCAGAAATCTCAAAGTACTGGAAGACTTTTGTAAGGAAGAATGGGCAAAGATACCTCAAACAAGAATTGAAAGACTCTTGGCTGGCTACAAAAAGCGTTTACAAGCTGTGATACTTGCCAAAGGGGGCAGTACAAGATATTAACTCTGCAGGGTACCCAAACTTTTGCAGATGCCATTTTTTTGTTTTCTGTCATTTTGAAAGTATAAATGATGGAAATAAAATCTAACTTTTTTTGACATATTATAAGAATGTCTAACCTGTAATTTGATGCCATTTGGAGATTTTTTCCTTGGCTTCGTTATGCACATTAATACACATTTTTACCTGGGGTGCCCAAACTTTCAATCCCCACTGTATGTGTATATATATATATATACAGTATCTCACAAAAGTGAGTACACCCCTCACATTTTTGTAAATATGTTATTATATCTTTTCATGTGACAACACTGAAGAACTTACACTTTGCTACAATGTAAAGTAGTGAGTGTACCGCTTGTATAACAGTGTAAATTTGCTGTCCCCTCAAAAGAACTCAACAAACAGCCATTAATGTCTAAACCGCTGGCAACAAAAGTGAGTACACCCCTAAGTGAAAATGTCCAAGTTAGGCCCAAAGTGTCAATATTTTGTGTGGCCACCATTATTTTCCAGCACTGCCTTAACCCTCTTGGGCATGGAGTTCACCAGAGCTTCACAGGCTGCCAATGGAGTCCTCTTCCACTCCTCCATGATGACATCACAGAGCTGGTGGATGTTAGAGACCTTGCACTCCTCCACCTTCCATTTGATAATGCCCCACAAATGCTCAATAAAGTTTAGGTCTGGAGACATGCTTGGCCAGTCCATCCCCTTTACCCGTAGCTTCTTTAGAAAGGCTGTGGTTGTCTTGGAGGTGTGTTTGTGGTCGTTATCATGTTGGAATACTGCCCTGCGGCCCAGTCTCCGAAGAGAGGGGATCATGCTCTGCTTCAGTATGTCACAGTACATGTTGTCATTCGTGGTTCCCTCAAAGAACTGTAGCTCCCCAGTGCCGGAAGCACTCAGACAATGACACTCCCACCACCAAGCTTGACTGTAGGCAAGACACACTTGTCTTTGTACTCCTCACCTGGTGCTACCACACACACTTGACACCATCTGAGCCAAATAAGTTTATCTTTGTCTCATCAGATCACAGGACATGGTTCCAGTTATCCAGGTCTTTAGGGGGTTATTAACTAAAGGAAAATCCACTTTGCACTGCAAGTGCACTTGAAAGTGCACTGAAAGTCGCTGTAGATCCGAGGGGGGCATGCAAGGAAAATAAAAAACAGCATTTTAGCTTGCACATGATTGGATGATAAAATCAGCAGAGCTTCCACTCATTTCAGATCTACCCCTTACATTTAGAGCGACTGCACATCTGCAAGATTTTCGGGCTCTCTATCCCTAATCTCCTCCACCCCTCCTCCTCTAGTGCTCTCTATTGGCGCTAAACAAAAACATCTGAAGCTGTAATACACTTGTAATACACTTTTAAAAACGCTCAAAAACTCTCAAATATGAACGTCTGAAAGTCGTTCTGCTCAGGTATGCATGCAGCCAAAGACTTTATACAATTAGGGAAATGTGTAATACCTGCCTGGGTCCAAAAAACAACAAATTATATGCAGAACTGTATTACTTCAAAAGGACATAGTACTGAAAATCACATTTGTATAGAGGGGATATCTATTCAGCAGTACACTATTTTGAGAGTTTATGTGAATGAGAATCTTGTAGTAAAATCTAGACAGCAAACAGCTCAAAGCTGTGCAAAAATGATTATAAAAGGTAAACAAAGGTGTGGAAGATAAAGAACAAGCAGTGACATAAGTTGAAAAGAAGAAAGCAATACTTAAAGTGTTACTAAACCCACAACAGTAAAATTATTATTATTATATTATTATACAGGATTTATATAGCGCCAACAGTTTGCGCAGCACTTAACAAAATAAAGGCAGACATTACAGTTACATTACAATTTGGTACAACAAGAATCAGAGGGCCCTGCTCATTAGAGCTTACAATCTAAAAAGGAAGGGTCAATTGATACAAGAGGTAATAGCTGTGGGGAATGAGCTGATGGAGGAAGTAAAACAGTGTTAGTTAGAAGTAGGATAGGCTTCTTTAACCTCCCTGGCGGTAATCTTGAGTCTGGCTCGGGGTGGAAACTTCAGTACCATAAGCGGTAACCCCGAGCCAGACTCGGGATTGCATTGGAGGATACAGGGGAAGTTACTTACCTTGTCCCCTGGGACCTGCAATGTCTCCCCGCTGTGTGTGCGAGCTCCTCAGCTCGATTCACACAGTGCCGAGTGCCGCTGATCTCCGTTCCCTGCGACGTTACAACAAATTCAAAAAAGTTAAAACACACAAAACACATACAGTACTGTAATCTTACAGATTACAGTACTGTATACAAAAAATACACATCCCCTTTGTCCCTAGTGGTCTGTCCAGTGCCCTGCATGTCGTTTTATATAATAAATAAATCAATTTCTGCCTGGAAACTGGAGATTGTCCATAGCAACCAAAAAGTGTCCCTTTATGTCAAAAGTGATTTTAGACCAGCTAGAAAACAGCGATAATAAATTAGAATCACAATTCATCATCAAACACTAAATCTAATGAAAGCGACAATTCTGCAACTGAGCAAATTTCAGTGTTTTTGATTTGATTACATTATTGAATAATTTTTTAGTTATTTATTATATTATAATTTATGATTTTGTGTTTCAAACTTTATCATACCTGGGATGTCTACTAGACTCTGGTTTGGACAGATTTAAGTGAGTTATTCATAAGAATTGCATGCCTACAATATAAAACGCCAAATTTCCATGCAAAATAATTGTACTGCTTTTGGTACAAAATTCCAGACATAATCATACCGCCAGGGAGGTTAAAGAGAAGGGTTTTCAGGGATCGTCTAAAGATGGATAGATTAGGGGACAGTCGGACAGATTGGGGTAGGGAGTTCCAAAGGATGGGAGAAGCTCTGGAGAAATCCTGGAGGCGAGCATGGGAGGAGGTGACAAGGGAGCTAGAGAGCAGGAGGTCTGTATATGCAGTAAAGCATGCTTGTTATACTCGCTGTGGACCTAAAGGGTGTATAAAGATTGTGTGATCCTGTCTTCATTCTTTGTACTGTGCGCAACAGCCCCCTCAGTCCCCCTAATACTTATCTGAGCCCCCTCTCGATCCAGAGATGTCAATGAGAGCCTTGTCTCTGCGGGGATTCACACTCCTGATTGGCTTTTGGCAGCAGTAGGAGCCATTGGCTCCCACTGCTGTCAATCAGAGACAGTGAGCCAATCAGGAGACAGATGGGGCAGGGCCGAGTCACAGCTTTGTGCGTGAATAAACACATAGAGATGCGGGTCGGGAGCACGTCTGCTTGGGTGTTCCCACAGCAAGCTGCTTGCTGTGAGGGCACCCAGCAGGAGGGAGGGGCCAGGAGCGCCGGTGTACATACTTTGGACATCCACAGAGAATGTGATCGATATAAATGTTGTAACCCTTCCCTGACAGTAGTTAAAGCATATATCTTCACATCGAAGATGCACCCATCCAAAGTTGCATCAAAGTTTTGTCAAAGTTGTACACCAAAGTCACCCGACTTTGGAGTCATACAAGTGTGAATAGAGCCTTACTCTGGACAATCTTGAAGTCTGTAAACTTACTTTGTGAAGATCACACACATTTACTTCCTTGAATTCTGTGACACATAGTCACTATGTCCTGTGTGTAGGCACTGCTGTGTCACACATTTCAATGAGCCTGCCTTCCGAACTACAGAGGTGCCGAGAGGAGGAGTTTCAGGAGGCGGAGTCAGTACAGGAATCACTGCTTGCAGGTAGCAAGGTACCATGGGATATGTTGTTCTTAGAAATTAAAAGTAAACAGTAGAGGGAAGGCTGCAAAGCATGCAGGGAATCCAGGACATTGTGGAAAGAGCTAGAGAGCAGATGGGCAGAACCCATTAAGGTAAAAAAAAAAAAAACACCCTAATGGGCCTGTAATCTATATTTTGCGTTGAATAAATTCTTATTGTGTTTTTCTGCTTGCTTTTAATGTCCTCTGTGAGCTCTGGAACCTTTCCTTTTCCCCTTCACTTCCATGTGTTTGGAATGAGAAGAGCACATTAGTTGTGGTCATCTACACTGCTTTATGCACACTACGAATCCCATAGTCTATAGTCCATCTTAGGAGTGAGCAAGAGAGGGTGGTTACATTCCTACATACAGTGAGATACAAACGTATTCACTGTCGAGCAGGAAATTGAATCACAGCAGCATAAAAAAAAGGAATAGAGATTTGGAGGAAACTAAGAGCAATAGTGTTGAGTTAAAGTGTTACTAAACCCAGGACCCTGCATTCACTATATCTGGTCTCCCACAGTACACAGAACATGAAAATGCAATTATTTTAGTAAATATAAACTTCTAAATACCTTTTCTTATCAGCAGTATATACCGGTCTTGTGACTTCTATCAGTGTCCAGTCAAGCACTGGTTAAAGCTTGTAGGAGGAGTTTTCATTCTCCTCTGCAGGACCCTTGACCCTCTGTCTAGATAGTGCTGATTGGCCCTGTGCTGGTCACATGCACCCTCAAAAAAACCTCTCTAGCAATACACACCAAACTAAGCATGTGTAGGGTGCCTCCAAGGGCTCTGTACTATCAGGAGATGAATTGGGGACTGTGGAAGAAGGGGAGGGTTAAAGAAGAAAGTATCAAGAAGCCGTTTAACACAATGCAGAGGATTAACCCCTTAGGTTCCACCGTGAGTATAACAAGCATGCTATACTGCATATACACACTGATTTTACTGTTGTGGGTTTAGTAACACTTTAAGAATACACACTTGCATAGAATTTTTTTGTAATGTTTAGTGTCACTTTAAGTCACACTTTACAGTTTCAAGAATCACAACTCTTTTGCAAGGCCAATTCTCCTTGTTGCTATTATTTAAACAAAGACACAAGTGGGAAGAAAGAAAAAAAAATTCTATTGCAAGTTCCATTGATGAATGATCAAACACATCATGGATGGGTGCTTGACAACAATAAAACCATTTATTATATGGCTTAAAAGGAAGGCAATCAAAATGTCTCCTTATCAGACTCTGTTACACAGAACAAGTCACGTGACCAGTTTAAATCGGTGACACGCCACCATGATTGACAGCAAAAGAATTACAGTGCAGGGAGACAGGGGAAGCCAGCAACTGAACAAATCTAATTATGAGCAATTTTGTGCTTCCCACTTTTTTGTTTAGTGTGACACATGCACAAAGGTGGGCTCACAGGCCTCTGTCTTCCCCACCTTTCCAGTCTTCTTCTCATGTAGCTGTCATGAGAATATTGATGCCTTTTTAATTTCATGCCACTGTCACTTTAGTTGTGTTATCTTTTCCAAAGATGGTACAGAGATCTACATTTTGGCACATTAGAAGAAAGCTTGCATATAAATAACAGAGCTTTGTAATGTAGAACAACCTCTATGTAAATAATTATATAAGTTAAAAGAAGAAAGTGTTCTTATCCTAAAGGATGGAATATACAAATTTGTTTATGAAGGCTGCTGTCAGTCATCTTTTCCTTCCCTTTTATTTTTATATTTATTGTTTTTTATTCTTTATTTTTAGATTTTTGTTTTTATTTTTTTCCTATTTTATATCTTATTTTATTATACTTTATCATACTGTAAAATACTCTAAATTACTCAGTTAGAATGGGTTTTTGACAAGGAATCAAGAATTGTTAAAATGTTAAATTGTAAAATGGTCCAACTGTTCATCCATTCTT
The DNA here is from genome assembly GCA_028564925.1 of Lithobates sylvaticus. Classification (NCBI taxonomy): domain Eukaryota; kingdom Metazoa; phylum Chordata; class Amphibia; order Anura; family Ranidae; genus Lithobates; species Lithobates sylvaticus. The sequence continues at coordinate 483,844,810 of CM053028.1, forward strand.
AACAATTACCATTATGTTAAGAGTACAAATTATTATTATTATCAGATGAACCGCACATACTGTATTTACCATTCTTCCAATATAAGTGTTATTTGACACATTCTGCATGATAACCTATTGTTTGTAAAAATTATCCAGAAAACAATAAAATTTATGGAAAAAAAAAAAAGAAACAATTTTAAAATAATTTCCAGAGACACTCAGCTGCTAAACTAGTACATATAAAGGTGAACTCCAAGAAACCTTTAACCTCCCTGGCGGTATGATTCTGTCTGGAATTTAGTGCTGAAAGCGGTACAATTATTTTGCATGGAAATTTGGCGTTTTTATATTGTAGGCATGCAATTCTTATGAATAACTCACTTAAATCTGTCCGAACCAGAGTCTAGTAGACATCCCGGGTATGATAAAGTTTGAAACACAAAATCATAAATTATAATATAATAAAAATATATATAAAAATGATTCAATAATGTAATCAAATCAAAAACACTGAAATTTGCTCAGTTGCAGAATAGTCGCTGTCATTAAATTTATTGTTTGATGATAAATTGTGATTCTAATTTTTTATCGGTGTTTTCTAGCTGGTCTAAAACCACTTTTGACATAAAGGGACACTTTTTGGTTGCTATGAACAATCTCCAGTTTCCAGGCAGAAAAAAAATCTTTTTATTATATGAAATTACATGCAGGGCACTGGGCAGACCACTAGGGGCAAAGGGGATGTGTATTTTTTGTATACAGTACTGTAATCTGTAAGATTACAGTACTGTATGTGTGTTGTGTTTTTAAACTTTTTTGAATTTGGCGCCGATCTCCGCTCCCGTGCGTCGGAACGTCGCAGGGAACGGAGATCAGCGGCACTCGGGCACTGTGTGAATCGAGCGAGCGGACGGCTCGCACACACAGCGGGGAGACATCGCAGGATCCAGGGGAAAAGGTAAGTAACTTCCCCCTGTATCCTGCAACGCAGCCCGAGTCTGGCTCGGGGGTTACCGCTCCTGGCAGAAAAAACTCAACCCGAGCCAGACTCGGGATTACCGCCAAGGAGGTTAAAGGTTAGCGGCTTGTTTCTATCCAGTGGACTTTATAAAGCACTTTTACTTACCAGATCCTCTGCTCCTGCAGTCTCCTCTGCGCTGCTAGACTGGTTCCTGCAGCCTCTTCTCTCCTATGTCCTGGCCACCCTGCATTAGAGATGTGCATGACCCAAAAAATTGGTTTGTTTCTGATTTGTTTGTTAAGTTAATAATTTTGTTTGGTCATATTTGTTGGGTTAGAATGATTTGTTTTCAGAATTAGTTTTGTATGTTCGGATTCATTTTGTATACAAGGTATGTCTATTAAAAAACGAAACTGATTTAGGCTGCATTCACACCTGAGCGTTTTCAGCTCGTAAAAAGCTCATCTCAAAAGTTCCAAAACGCCCAACAAGCAAAATCCCATTCACATTTGAGCGCTCTGTCGCGTTAAGCAAAATGCCTGAAGCTCAAAAAAGTACTTAAGCTTCTTTTTAGGCAGATTACATGCATTTTACTGCTTTTTACATTGGTGACCTTTGGACCTCAAAATGCCTGTACAAAAACGCTGCAAAAACGCAAGAAAAAACGCCAGAAAAAACGCCAGAAAAATTCCAGAAAAAACGCCTTTAAAAAACGCCTGAAAACGATACGCTCAGGTGTGAATGCAGCCTAAATAACTCACCTTTATTTATATGTATTACAAATGTAATGTTTGTCCCCTTCAATATATTCCCAATTTGCACTAATACATTTCTTTGGTTACAAAATTGCATGACCGCGCAATTACCTTTTCCTTACTTGTCGAAGGCATGGAGAAAATGTATTTCTGTCAGCTGTTTCAACACAACCGCCATTTCCTTCTATAGAGCCTCAACTGACTCAAAACGTGAATTAACTTTTGGGAAAAGATAAAAGTAGCATGGTGCTAAATCGGGCAAATATGGAGGATGTTCAAGTGTAGTATGTACTTGTCAGTCAAAAACTGCTTCACAGAAAGTGCTGTGTGAGCAGCCATTTTCCCACAGTTGCGGCCGTTCTTTTTGCTCTGGTGTGAGACCCCTTGGGATCATCTTTGCACAAACTTTCATCATGTTAAGATCCTCACGCAAAATTTTCAATGCGCTGTCTTTGTTCACGGATTCAGCTATCATCCCAACACTGAGTCGGCAGTCTTTTTGAACAATCTGGCTGAATATTTCTACATTTTCTTTGGTTCTTGAAGTGCAAGGTCGTCCAGGGCGTTCATCATCTTCGACATTCTCACGTCCCTCACTGTATCTTTTGTGCCACTCAAACACACGCGTGAGAGACAGGCCGTCTCTAGCATTTTTTTCGGCACACTACAGAAAACACAACCAAACTAAATGGCGACTCACAATCAACTGAACGTCAGAGTGTTGCTGCTTGTCATGCAGGTTCAAACATGTTCAAGGTCACCACAAATGCAGTTATAACCGGTTCTGACTGCTTTGTTTATTAGGTAGGATCACAGTCTCGTTATTTAATAGACACACCTCATATTCGTTATTTTCAAAGCGGCTATATCCATTCTATTTTATTCTATTCTGATCTATTCTATTTTTTATTTTTTATTCTATTCTATTCTTTTATCTTATTTTCTATTTTATTCTGTTTTAATCTACTCTATTCTGTTGTATTCAGTTCTTTTATTTTCTATTCTATTGTATATTTTTATATTCTATAAAATTTTATAATATTTTATTCTATTCCTTTATTTTATGTTATATTTTATTGTAGTAATTTATATTCTTTTATATTTTATTTTGTTCTATTCTATTTTATTATTTTATATTCTATTAAGGAGCCTAAGTAGGAATTATCATCTTACTTCACTTTTATACCTTATTGTATTTATTGCAATATGTTCTTAGATTGTAAGCTCTAACAAGCAGGGCCCTCTGATTCCTCTTGGCCCAAATTGTATTGTAACTGTAATGTCTGCTTTCATTTTATAAAGGGCTGCGTAAACTCTTGGTGCTATTTACATCCTGTATAATAATAAATAATATGTTTCCATTTCAAATTCTATTTCATTTCTGAATTCAAATTCATTTTCAAATTCAAATTTTGAGAAATAGTTTTGTTATGATTTATTTTGGATTCGTTGAAATGCGTTAGTATTGTGATACAGAAATTTGGATACATACAAACAGGGTTTTTTTTCATAGAGAATAGGTGCAAGAACTCTTCCTTTTTGAGTCACCTCTTTTCTCCGCCCCTACCCACCTACGAGCACCATTCCTTGGTTTCACCCCCTACCCATCTCCCAGTACTGCCTTTTTTAGAGAATACAAACCAAGTATCATTTTGTAATTTTTTATGGAATTTTTATAGAATTTGGTAATGATAACAAGAAAAGCACTAAAATAGATCCCCTGCAGCCAGTAACAATAGATCCCCCCCAGCAACAATAGATTCCCCCATCGACAATGGACCACCCGCAACAAAATTCCCCCCAAGCAACAATAGACTTGTGGCATCAACAACAGATCTCTCACAGTCAGCATCAATAGACTTTATGGCAGCCAACAACAATAGAACCTTCCCTCATCAGAAACAGTAGACCTCCACAGCAACAATAGACCCCTAGTTCTGGAGGTGACGGAACTGCGTTCCCCCGCATTCCCGCTGAAAAAAATCATACAAATCTCTGAATAGCAAAAATGTTGTCGGAATTTCGATTCCTAATGAAACAATCTCACATGTCTACTCTGCATTGGGCTTGAGGTACAGTCTATCGGGAAGAACTGTCTGCTAAGTAAGTAAAATTGCTTTTCCATCTCTTAAAATAAACGAGCAGTTGACTCTTGCAGGGCAGGTGCACCCCACTGCAAGGGATGGTTTTTGGAGGTTTTCTGGTGTTGGGTGTTAAAGTGGAATTCAGGGAGAAAAATGTTCCCATCCCAACCACAACTATACTATAATTTTTTTAAATAAGTAACTAAAACCCAGGAAAATGCACCCTGGTCTCACTGTTACACGATCCTCTTCCAGTAGTGGCAATTGGTGATCGGAAGCTGGTCTCCATTTTCTCTGACACATTTGTTGTTGGAGTGTTCCAACAACAAATGGGTAGTCACCAGGAAGCAATGTAAGCACTGCAGACTGGAACATCCCAACCTAAGAACCAAAAGAAAGAAGACCATTTAGATAGATTTTGTACAGGGAGGGTGGAGTGGAGAAAGGGGATTATGTTCTCCCTGGAGATCAGCTTTAAAGAATAACCATTCGCCACAGACTGTTTCACTCAAAAAGGACTTCATAGAAATCTATGGGGTTCTGCTGCACAGAAGCAGCCTGAAAAGAGAGGATTTTGTCCGGAGGCACCAAAAACATTCTGCGGGCAGCACAGGAAATCCAGGTATATACACATCTGGTACAGGAGAGGGAGGTTCAGGGTTTGGTGGGGAGGATGCTGGTTGGCAAAAGGATAACTTTATTTTCTTTGGAAGTAGAGTCATACGTTAACCTCTTTTCATACACAAGGGGAGGAAAGCTGTACACCCAGTTATTATGTTGAAAATCAGATTGGGATATAAGTCATACAGTATATGGCATCAGAAATATTGATTTTTAATTTTTTTTTATTTCAGAACTTATAACTATAACTTATAACAAAAGAACATAGAAGCCCGATTTACGCCAAAAGTGCAGCCACAATTTGCATATCAATTCATAACTAACTAGACATGTGCATTTGTTTTCATCAGAATGCATTTTCGTCCGAATTTCAGGTATTTTCGTATATCGATTTAACAAACGATAACGAAAGTACAGAATCCGAAAAACGAAAGATCTGACATAAACAAATGCTTTATTTTTGTTTTCGTTGTGACAACAGTTCGATATAGATAGGAGATTCGACGCTGACAATAACAATCTGTGTCCATTGAACCTGTGGTCGAATGTGCCTAACCTTAACTCTATTAGTCCAAGATTATTCTACATAGAGAGGAAAGATTTGACGTAGAGAGGAAAGATCGCTGCTGGAATTGGGTGGAATTGCAGCTAAACTGTACAGTTTAGCTGCTCCATCGAATCTTCTTTGAACATTCGACAGACACCATAAGCCTTCAATGACAGATTCAACCTTAATTCATCTGGATTTTCGGACGAATGCAATTTTTAACGAAAAACTAAATAAATAAAAACGAATTTCGGGAGCAACTAAATAAATTTATTTTTCGGACGAAAACTAAATTCCGAAACGAAATATTTCAGTGTGCACATGTCTATAACTAACACAAAAAAGGTGTACATGGCTCGGCAGTGCACCAAACTAGAAAATTTTCCCCAGAAATTAAATTCATCTAGCAAAAAAAGAGCCTGAATGAAATTGTTTTTAAAAATGTTTATTATTGTGCACATATTTGCAGTTACCTCTGCAGTGTGATCACTAACTCTAAATTCTTTAGGCTCTCAACCAGGAATCCTTATGTACCAATAAATTAATTTAAAGCTGGCTTGCCTTGAAGGTAGCCCCATTTTCCTTAAAGCTGGGTTAACACTATTGCAAATTGGATGCAGATTTCCCCGCATCCAATTCGCATGTCAGGAGATTGTGACTGGCTCTCTATGGAGCCGGTTCACACATCTCAGGAGCGGCTCCGGTGCGAATTGCACAGGAGTACCGTGCGTCTTCTGGTCTGTTTTAGGTCCGAATTCAGCCAAAAATTCAGCTGAAATCGGACCTAAAATGGTGAACAGGGACACACCGGACCCTTGCTGTGAGCCACGCCGTACTGCGGTGTGAAACCAGCCTAAAGGTTCAGCAGAACACCATCTTAAGGCCCATTGTGTGTGACTATACCAAATCCAAATGAAGAATGGGGACACAGTGATGGACACATTTTCAACACTTGGCATTGTCTATGTAAACAACAGGCAAGTGTTAACAACAAACTCCTGTTGATAACAGGAGGGTATCTATATTTGTGCTCCCAGTAGCAGTGCAGTATTTGCTTAACCTGGTGTGTTAGTGGGGTTGAGGTTGTTCTCAGAGTTGAGGCAGAAGACCAAAGAATCTAATCTACCAAGTGGTTCCTGTGAGGGTAGCGTTGCACATGTAAGGCCCTGTTAATGCAAACCCCAAATTCTGACACTCAGTGCACTTTCTTCATGGTTTTTGAATGCTCCAAGAGGCCAAAGCAGAGAAGATGTATAAAGCAGAATAGCTCACTAGATGCAGTGTTTAGTGAAGGACTCACTTTTCTTGAAATTTCTTCAGCAGGATTACACAGAACATTACCTGCAACCCTTTGCTAGCTGAGACTGTTACTTGGCCATATTTCTTGGCTCCCATAGTGATCTTATAGCCTGTGATAGCTGGAATGACTGTGCATCCAGTGTTGTCTGTGCATCTTTTTTACTATTTAGTGCCAGTTCTGCCACTATTCTCAGACCTGTAATCCTATTGGTCACTGCACCGATATACTGCTAGCCTTCACTCCAACAATTCCCACCCTATATGGATGTCACCAGCACTCTAGCATTACAAAAATAAATAAATAATAATCAAAAAAAAAAATATATATATATATATATATATATATATATATATATATATATATATATACGGTATATTTAGTGGCAAAATATAAATGTAGATGTGATGTTTTGGAGTCATATGGGGACCCCCAAGGTATCAATGACTCTTCCTACTAATAGTCACATAATCATAGGGGAGGGAAAAGGAAGGCTATAGATAGACTTTCCAGTCTATCAAGAGAAGAGAGTCAGAAGTCAGAAGTTAGTCAGTAGTAAACAGAGTGAAAAGGCAGCCTGTTCAATTTGTGCTTAATTTCAATCAATGACAGTGGTGAGCAACATAGTAAATATAGACATGGGCCTAACAATAGCTTAGTTGTAAATTTGTGTCACTCCTTCCCCTGGTGCAGGTGGTCAGGCATTATAGCTAGTGTAGCGCTACCCCCGGAGGAGCCGCTTAATGTATATTTGGTTCTGTACTCTGCCTTTCAACCCCAAGAACAGTCCCAACCCCTCTGGCACACCTACTCTGCAATATTAGTGTGAAACACAGCAGTAGAGAGGAAATACAATTGTGATAAACCAAAAGGGTATGTTTAATGAGACAAAAGTGACACAAAAAGATATATATATATATATATATATATATATATTCAGCATAAAACATGTACGTCAGATGAAAATCTTAGTTTATGTGACAGATTACTATTAATTAATAAGGGAAACACGGTACAGTTAACACAACAGAACCTCAGCTCACACTATTGATACCTATGTGAACAGGTAGTAGAGAGGTAGAGGACTGACCCTTTTTAGCTGTGTCAAACCTCTCCTCCTTGTACCTCAACACACAGGCCCACAACAAGGCAAATAACCAACATTTAGTAGGAACAATTATAACCGTGGCTTGATTGGCTCCTTCCAAACAGAGTCCAACTACCTGAAGGATCACCTTTATTAGACGACAATAGTCTGTTGTGATAGGATAAAGAAAAGCAAAGGGGGTTAACAGTAACTCAGTAGTAAAGATGAATCTTGTGGTCTTCATCTAGCCCTTTAAGAAAACTGTAATCCTGAATTGTAGAGCAAAGCAGTTGAGCTGATATGAATTTAGCCAGAAGAGAATGCTGGATCTTCCTGTGTAAGCTAAACACAAGGTGGCGCTGTGACTGCTTGCTGGAAAATGTATTATATCCAGAGGAGCTGTAAATACCAGCAGTATGCAATATAGATATCTGTTTACAGTGTCAATGAGGTAAAGTGAGTCTGTATCTTGTGGTACTATTGATACTAGCAAAGCAACAAGAACAGAGATGTCTGTATACAGCGTTCGTTGCAGTAGAAGAACTGACTTTCAGTGGCACTGCAAGTACCACTAAGCTGAACTGTTATCCTGGATGTATTGTAACTTCTTTCTTTTATGATCCTAATGAAGTTATCTAATGTAGCTGCTAGAATCAATAATGTGAACTGAGCATAGGACACTTGCTGTGTCCGTTATAACATGGGATTTGACTTCTTGTGAGACTACAAGTACCACCAGCAGAACTGTGTGGGAGATGTCTAACAGCAGTGTCCTTAACTATAACATGGGCTATGCCCGCTCACCACACTGGAACTTGAATCGATCCAGCCGGAACTCTCTCTCTCTGTCTTGGCTCTGGATAATGGCGTCCGCCGCGCCACGTTACAGCCCACGGGAATCTGAATTGCAGGCACCTCTGGATGACCTGGAACACCCTCCGGTCCACTGCAAGGGAGAAGCGATGATGTCCACAGAGATCCCTCTGTTTATAGCTGTCCAGCTCCTCGCTGTGTAGGCCGCAACTTAACAGCAGCTCACTGTCACACAGACCTCCTGCTGGCAGAAGCAAGCGGCGTCCAGAGAGAGCGACCCAGGCCTCAATCCATCCCTCTCATAGTCTCTCCCAGCAGTCTGTTCTTCTTCCTTCTGCAGTCTGGAAGTTGTAGTCCATAACACTGAAATCCCAATGTGAAACCTGAGTCCTGGAACTACAATACCCTGTATGCTTTGCTTCCTGTATCCAGTCTGCTAGCAGGATGTGATGACACAGTCTTTGCTGCCACTAGAGGGAAACAGCTTCACTGTAGAAATGTTACAGCGTGTCTTCTGATTGCAGGAATATATCTATATCTAGCTCCCTGCTACACTAGCTTCTGTGTTCCTCACATATAGCAGCCCCCTTTCCCATAAGGCAAGCAGGCATACTGGTACTCGGTTGCCCCCAGGTTTTTTACACAATGCTAAAGTGCCTGGCTACCACGCTGGGGCAGGCACTAACTGAGAACAGTGAACAGGTACTTGCGGTTCGCAGTCAGGCAGAGTGGTCAGTGACAGTCTAAGTTCAAGGCAGGCTGAGTTCTGAGCGTAGTCAACATCCAATCTGAGGTAGTCAACAAAGGAATCCAAACTAGCAGGCAGGGCAGAAAAGAGGGAAATTGGAGCACATGTTACAAACACTATCACAAGCATGAGACTGCAGGCTTGGCTGGCTTAAATCAGGTTTGGTCTCAGCCCAGAGACTGGCTACATGAATTACTTTGTAGGTGGACAGGCAGACAGGAGAATGAATCACAGCCAAAACCAGGATGGAGGAATGAGGCCAGCAGCTGTCATGGAACAGGAGCATTTACACGCTGCTGACAATATGCTATTATTATTTAGGATACTATTGGTAAGATATTAAATTAGCATGTTCCACGTTAGTTTTGGACAAACCGGTGCTGTTCTTGAATGCTCTTTTTCAGGAATCTTCTCTCCAGCAACTTCCCTGATTGGCTATGTGAGAAAGCACTCTTTATCTCTTTTGAATTACATTACAACACAGCCAAAAATAAATAATATATTTTTTTTTTTAAATCGTATGCATAATTAAGAGAGGATCAAGTTGGTTTTGTGCAGACAGAAATTAGCATGATAGTGACATCTTCACAATGGCAATTGTTTACATGAGGTTGATGCTCAAACAGTAAAAGCCAACGTCATCCAGAGCATCCAGCATATTTGTTGGGACCTAGGATTAATGGGATAAAGGAATTATTTTTTTAAAGTTATCATGTATAACAACAATTTTTTGTCTTTTTTTATTTAACATTCATTTTTTTTCCTATATGAAGCATCTTGATCAGGATAGACTTGAACCATCTCCCACATTCACTGTGTAGCAGAAGATCTTTTATAAAGGTAATTTTTTCTTACTTGTTATAAGCAAGCAGTTGATGATTGATTATTGTGGTGATCTGTTGCAGAAGTAGGCAGGGCAGAGCTGTATTAGCTCTGCCCTACTTAAAGAGGAAGTAAACCCTCTTTTACAACTTTAGCTTACAGGTAAGCCTATATTAAGGCTTACCTGTAGCTAACAAGGATATCTCCTAAACCTGCACGGTTTAGGAGATATACCTGTATTTGCATGTGCCAACGTCATGCGGCACATGTGCACTTGCGACAACTGAAGCAACGGCGCTATATGCCGATGCTTCAGTTGTTATATGCCGCTCTCGTGCGCATGCGCGTGACGGCATCGTGACGGCACCGTGGCTCTGGCAAATCACAGCGCCGGAGCCGCGATACCCGGAAGTCACTCCGGGAGAACATGTCGGCGGTCGGAGGGGGAGAAGAGGACCGATGCCGGGGCTTCGATCTCAGGTAAGTGATACATAATTTTTTTTTTTTTTTTTTAAGAGGGTTTACTTCCTCTTTAACCATGAATGCTGAACTGACAGAAAGTAGAGTTGATATCACAGGTAATGTCACTACACTTTCCCTTTAAACGTGGGCAGAACAATGCGGGCAGAACAGGACAGTGCCAGTGATTACTTACCCATGTCTATCTTCTTTCTGCGTCCTCCCCCTTTCATCCTGACCTCAGTACAATGAACAATGGCATAAGGAAGACTGACGGTAAGCACTATCTGCTTTGGACGTTTGAAAAAAATATTGAATTCAGTGATGGCTTGGTTATTGAGGGAGGGCATAGGGAAGGCCACCCTTTCTGTTTCATTTCTATAGCCACGGGGCAAAAATAATGAAAACAACTACAAGCTAGAGAACATTCCCACTGAGTTTATGTCATAGTAAAGCTTAATAGTTGAGTTAGAATTTAAGATGATTAGAATCAAAGATATATTAGAAAATGAAAATCATGAGAATCTTGAATACCATCCCATGGTTTGTACAGGAAACCCACATGGTGTGTCGTGAAAGAAGAGATTTCCTACACAGTGGGACACTGATGTTATGAGTGAATATGGATAATCTGGAACTAATCTAGAACATTTGGGTATGTAAACAGAGAAATTGTTAATTTTCTGCTCTGTAGCCAAGTGTAATGTTATCCAGTTGCACTACACTACAGAGTGTCGGGGGCAACCACTAGACTCAGTGGGGAAACTAGTTATAGAGTTCAGTGGAAAAACACATCAGTTCCTGTGTAAATGGGGACACATCCACCACAACACATTTGTTTGCCACAAACACATAATTAAAGTGATATTAAAGTCTTGTTTTTTTTTGTTAAAAATAACAAACATGTTATACTTACCTGCTCTGTGCAGGGGCTTTGCACAGAGCAGCCCAGATCTTTGATGCTCCTGGCTACTCCCTCCTGTTGAGTACCCCCACAGCAAGCAGCAGCTCCCTGTGTCAACTCAGACATAGAGCCATGGCCCGGCCCCACCCCCTCTCTCTCCTCATTGGCTCACTAACTTTGATTGACAGCAGTGGGAGCCAATAACATCACGCTGCTGTCTCAGCCAATGAGGAGGGGAGACATGGACAGCCGAGTCTCTCATGCAACATCTCTGGATCAAGATGGGCTCAGGTAAGTATTAGGGGGGGTTGATTAAGATTTTATCTTAATGTATAGAATGCATTAAGATAAAAAAAACTTCTACCTTTACAACCACTTTAAGGATGTGTTCATTTATCTTTTTGTCTTGTCTGATCAGTTGGGGCCATCTGGGGATAAATTCAGCAGCAAAACCTTAAGTGTAACATAAAGTGTATGTGTAGTCAAACTCTTTTTTTAGTCTCTGGATAGAGTATGGAATGCTAAAGAATTCTTGCTGTCTGTCTTTTCAGAGACATCTTCATTTCCTGGTACCTAGACACAACAGGAAGTTAGAGGAAATATCTCTAATGCAAGGAGAAATATCCTCCTAGACAATTGTCACTGGAACATGTGTCATCATTGGGATATTTCCCCTTTATTCCTGTTCCTGTGACAACACTAACATTTGGGATTTACCATCACATTCTGTACAGCAGACATTGGTCATCAGGTCAAATAGAGAGCTTATACTGCCCCCACAAAGACACAGACAGAAAAAAAACTGAGAGGTATGGAAACGCTCTGTCACTTTTGCAAAGGGTTATAACCACTGTCAGGTTTTTAATTATTGTCTGCCTAACAGACATAGAGAGATTTCATTTCTTGTCCCATTGAGGAAAAATCTACAATGAAGACATGTAAAGGGTGGTTAAAAAGAATAAACTTGCGTGCTACTATGTGTAATTTTTTAAGAAAATATAAACCATCAACCTACAGTGAATATAGTCAAAATAAACTCAGAAAAGAAAAAATATATAATAAATGTATAGTGACCGTGAATTAGCTGCAACCACTTGGTAGTGTACCCAAAAAAACACTGTGTAATCAAATGTAAAAGGAAGAAATAAGAGTGGTGCGCTTATTCAATAACGTGACATGAATTTTTATACTTAAAATATGAACATGATAAGTATCCAAAACATACAAATAGATAAATGTGAGTAAAAGTCCAACTAAAGCCCAATGGTAGGAGTCAGTTCATATAAAGGTAAAAATCTCATAGGGGTAACTTGATAGAAGAAAAAACAGACAACACATCAATCCAAACATTGACTGTTATATTTAAGAATTGGCCATTTACCTCCAAAAATGACCCAAAGGTCAAACAAGTCTCATCTTAAGAAAAAAAAATCCTTGAGGAAGTCACGTGACCAGTAACGAAATGTGTCAGGTGGAGCCTTGTGACGTAATTTCCGGTGGCGTTTTACTGAAGTGCGGTGAGGAGGCGAGTGTGTCATTACTCCCATTGTTTCTTACTGCGATTTTTATTCTTACTTGATGTAAGCAGCTTCTTTTACTCAATAAATTTACTTTTTATTTGGCAATATTGCACTATGGCTGTTCTTTGTTTCCTTTGAGCACCATTTATACAATGGAGTTTACCAAGATCTGTACGTAGTTCTTTGTCTTTGCTTGGGACCTGGATGTGTTTACAGGTCCATCAGGAGGATTCCTTATCTGAATATCTGATGAGCCTTGTTTGACCTTTGGGTAATTTTTGGAGGTGAGCGGCCAATTCATAAATATAACAGTTGATGTTTGGATTGATGTTTTTTCTTCTATCAAGTTAAACCTATGAGATTTTTACCTTTATATGAACTGACTCCTACCTTAGGGCTTTAGTTGGATTTTTACTCTTTATTTTAACATTTAACTATTTGTATGCTTTGGATACTTATCATGTTCATTTTTTAAGTATATTAATTCATGGCACGTTATTGAATAAGCGCACCACTCCTATTTCTCCATGTAAAGGGTGGTGGCTCCATCAGTTCCACATACTACTGACAAAAATAGTTTTTATTGCTGTTTTCTTGTTGGTGTGGCTGACGGCACTGGATGTGACTCTATGGAATCTTATTGGAATCATTTCCATATGTTGAACTTAAGATTCTTTTTAGAACAACTTGTGTGATGCTTGGTTTGTGGATGAACCAGAATCTTGAATGAATGAATGAATGAAGGCCCTTTCAAAGTTATGCAATACAAATGAGGTGTGCCAATAGAATTATGCCAAGAGATAGATTTTCAGAACTTTTTTTTTTTACTTTTACATATGAAGGGTTTCATTTTGTGTACCAGTTTTCTATACCTTGTGCTTTTTCTTATATTTGTGGATTTTTGATGATGCCTTAAGGTCTTCTTGAAGGGATACAAAACCTGTTTAATGAAGTCACTACGTTGTTTGCAGTTTTAACAGTAAGCACCCATCTTCTTTTTCATCTTCAAGCTTTCTGGACCGTACTGTTCCATGCCATTTACCTTACTTGCATACATTAGATGGTTATTAGATGGACAGTCACCTCCAAAAATATTCTGTGAAAGATATTTCCATAAAATGTCACTTAAGGTTCGCCTGAATGTGCTGGTTTGTCTGGATCACAGGGCTACTAGCCATCCGGATATCCAAGGATAGAAGGTACAATATGCCAACGTATTAACATATAATCAAAAACGTGTTGCGCTGTTACATAGATAGTGCATGACTTGTCACAACTTAATGAAATAAAATGAAAATTAAATATCCAGTAACACCAAAAAAGTCCATAGAGTGATGAAAAAAAAGTGTAATGTCTTAGAATTCTTATTCAGTGTGACATCCAGTTCTCAGGAAAATAAGGGCAAAATATCGGCTTACCAGATCAATAACCTTTTCAGGTCAGTAATCGCGTCTGTGAGCTTTATTACCCCTCACACTAGGTGCAGGCTAGATCAGTCAATCCAGCCATCCAATGGAACCCGATAATGGAAACCGCCAGAAATATGAGCCCTCAAGGTATTGACAGGAACCACTCATGCAGTGTAACAATGGGAGAAAGGAAAACTCATTGCACAGCGTCCAGTTAAAATTAAAGCGTTTAATAAAGGATCTACTTACAGCAGCAAAAAGTACAAAGGCATTGTGAATAAAACATCTGTACTGCACCCTCCATCTGTCCTGCCTGACATAAGTTTTGTCTGAATAGACGTCTTCTGTGAGGCAGTAGGATAGCGGTGCTCACAATCTTCCCTTATATGGAGTTCCATCCTACAACAACTAGAGGACAGCAGTGCCTCATTTGTTATTTCCAATGCCTTTGTACTTTTTGCTGCTAAGTGCGGTCAGCAGAAATTGAGAGGCACTTACGGAGCTTTGCCAGACAGGATCTCACATAGTGCCCAGGTTCTCCACAGTACATGCATAGGTTAATCAGACAACGACGTTGGCGTTCTTCCCCCGTGAGTGAGGGACGAAGCATGCCCAACTGCATAGGTTCGGATGTGTCAGGAGCGGGTGCTAAATGCATCGGTGGAGCCGTATTGGAGAAGCTGGGAACTCTTGGCAACATCCAGGTAGGATGAGGTTGACCCGTGGCCCTTTCTGATCTGCATTCTCGCAGACATCGGTCGATCTGTATAGCCATATTAACATAGCCAGATTAACGAGTGCTTACAGAGTTTGGGGCACCCCAACCCGGGCTAGTTCGTCCTTTAGTGGGTCTGACAGTCCCATACAAATCTGGTAGCGGAGGGCAGCATCATTCCAGTTGGTGTCAGCACTCCAATGTCTACATTTTTCAACATAGTCCTCTGCTGCTCTGCGACCTTGCTGTAAAGTATGAAGTGTGGCTTCCGCAGTTGCAGATAGCTTGGGATCTTCGTAAAGTTGAGCCAGGGCATCGAAGAACATGGTCAGGTTAGTCAGTTCTGCTGCTTTTTGTTGAAGAAGGCGGTGTGCCCAAGACTGAGGGAAATCACAAAGCCCACTTTGGTAGCCTCTAAAGAAAAGGTAAGTGGCTGCAGAGCAAAATAAAGTTCACAGGAGTTGCGGAAGGCCCTGAATTTGCTGCGTTTTCCCGAGAACCTTTCAGGTGTAGGTACCCCAAGTTCACGGAGTATCGTCACTACTGCAGGTGTAGCAGGTGAGCTGGCTGTGGTGGCTGAGGGATGTGGAGACCCCTGGGTTGCAGCGGGAGATGAAAGTGCTTGAGCACCCCAAACGGGTATAGCCCTCTTGTAGGCTCTTGACAGCCTGTGTCAGGCCTGCCAGATGTAAACAAAGTTCATCCATAGGAGAGGTTCCTTGCTCGGGTTTAGACATGGCTGTCTGATACTGTCACGTACCTAGTAGATGAGCCCGATATGCAGAGGAAGGCCTCTCTTATGCCCCTGACTCGCGGCCCCTGATAGAGTGAACAGGAGGTCAGGAGTACAGGGTAGCACAAGTGCCTGGCAGGATCAACAGCTGGGAAGTAGGTCTGGAGTTCCGGATGATGCTGTGGCTAGGAGTCAGCAGACTGGAGACAGCAGACTTGGCTGAAGACTGGAACAGGCTCGTGTCAGGAAGCCACACACAGGATACAGATCAGAAGTTCCAGGGACTAGAACACAGGAAGGTCAGGCAGGCTGGGTCATAAACAGACAGACAGTACTAGAACAGATGCAGGAGGCAGGAGCAGAGTCACTGGACAAGCCGGGTCGATAACAGGCAGGCACGGATGAACCAGAGGATAAGGCAGGTGCAAGGTCATGGACAAGCCAGGGGTCAGATGCAGGCGGATAGCAGAGGTAGTCACAGGGCAAGCCAGGTAATCACAGGAACAGATCAGATAAACAAATAACTCACAGGGAACGCTGTAGACAGCAAAGATCCAGTGTAACAGCTGAGTTTAAATAGCCCGCCTGGTGCCAGGGTTCGTTTGCCTGTGAACGTGCGTGCACGTGCATGCTCAGGTTGTGTAGAACTACTGTTTCCAGCAAGCCTTTCCTGACTGAAACCAATCAGCTTCAATTTTTTTTATCAAAGCTTAATTGAACAGGCTGAATTTAGAAGCTGAATGGTTTCTATGCAGAGCTGCACCAGATTTAGCTCTCTCCAGTTTTAGTAAATCATTCCCCTAAAGGTCTAAGATTCGATGGAGTGGATAAAATATCCAGGCATTTCAGGGGAGATAATTTCCCCAGAGACATATCCAGGAATTAAACTTTCTGATATATGAATTGAATACCTTTACTCCTACTGGCCTTAATGTATCATGAGATATAAATGTCCTTATTAATAATTTTCAAAATGTCAGGCATATCATGGCACATCTTGACTTGGCAATATTTGCCCACTCTTCTTTGCAAAAACACTCCAAATATGTCCAAATATGTCAGATTGCGAGGGCATCTCCTGTGCACAGCCCTTTTCAGATCACCCCATGGATTTTCAATCAGATTCAGGTCTGGGCTCTGGTTGAGCCATTCCAAAACTTTAATCTTCTTCTGGTGAAGCCATTCCTTTGTTGATTTGGATGTATGCTTTGGGTCGGTGTCATGCTGAAAAATTAAGTTCCTCTTCATGTTCAGCTTTCTAGCAGAAGCCTGAAGGTTTTGTGCCAATATTGACTGGTATTTGGAACTGTTCATAATTCTCTTTACCTTGACTAAGGCCCCTGTTCCAGCTGAAGAAAAACAGCCCCAAAGCATGATGCTGCCACCACCATGCTTCACTGTGGGCATGGTGTTTTTTTGGTGATGTACAGTGTTGTTTTTGCTCCAAAACAAATATTTTGGAATTATGGCCAAAAAGTTGAACCTTGGTTTCATCAGACCTTAACTCATTTTCCCACATGCTTTTGCGAGACTTCAGATGTGTTATTGCAAAATTTAGCTGGGCTTGGATGTTTTTGTTCATAAGAAAAGGCTTCCTTCTTGCCACTCTACCCCATAGCCCAGACATATGAAGAATATGGGAGATTGTTGTCACATGTACTACACAGCCAGTACTTGCCAGATATCCCTGCAGCTCCTTTAACGTTGCTGATGTTGCTATATATATATGGGAACTCCAGCAGGTTGATATGTGTATTATGCTGATGTTTTGATACAGTATGATTAACAGCTATGCCTTTCTCTTTGGATAGGCCATCTTTATCTGTGGTCAAGATATAGAGGTCCTGAGGAAGCTATAACTGTGAAACGCGTCAACCTCTTGACATAGCAGTAATAGAGTCACATAAGAGTATTAATTGACATGTTATATATGTATTGAGCTAATGGTTTGCTTTTAGAAATAGTATGTTAAACAATTTTAACTATTGTAATAAAGACAATATTTTAGCTATTGGATTTTCATTGTCCTCTTCTGGTACCGCTAAAGTCCAGTCCAATCAGCTTTTCTTTTTCAAATTTATATATATATATATATATATATATATAATGTATACAGTATCTCACAAAAGTGAGTACATCCTTCACATTTGTGTAAATATTTTATTATATCTTTTCATGTGACAACACTGAAGAAATGACACTTTGCTACAACATAGTGAGTGTACAGCTTGTATAACAGTGTAAATTTGCTGTCCCCTCAAAACAACTCAACACACAGCCATTAATGTCATATCCAGAGGTTGTCTTTGGGAAATAGACGTATGAGTGCTGCCAACATTGCTGCAGAGGATGAAGGGGTGGGGGGTCAGCCTGTCAGTGTTCAGACCATACACCACACACTGCATGAAATTGGTCTGCATGGCTGTTGTCCCAGAAGGAAGCCTCTTCTAAAGATAATGCACAAGAAAGCCTGCAAACAGTTTGCTGAAGACAAGCAGACTAACAACATGGATTACTGGAACCATGTCCTGTGGTCTGATGAGACCAAGATAAACTTATTTGGTTCAGATGGTGTCAAGCGTGTGTGGCGGAAACCAGCCTAGGAGTACAAATACAAGTGTGTCTTGCCTACAGTCAAGCATGGTGGTGGGAGTGTCATGGTCTGGGGCTGCATGAGGGCTGCCGACGCTGGGGAGCTACAATTCATTGAGGGAACCATGAATGACAACATGTACTGTGACATACTGAAGCAGAGCATGACCCCCTTACTTCGGAGACTGGGCCGCAGGGCAGTATTCCAACATAACGACCCCAACCACACCTCCAAGATGACCACTGCCTTGCTAAAGAAGCTGAGGGTAAAGGTGATGGACTGGCCAAGCATGTCTTCAGACCTAAACCCTATTGAGCATTTGTGGGGCATCCTCAAATGGAAGGTGGAGGAGCACAAGGTTTCTAACATCCACCAGCTCTGTGATGTCGTCATGGAGGATTGGAAGAGGACACCTGTGAAACCCTGGTGAACTCCATGCCCAAGATGGTTAAGGCAGTGCTGGAAATTAATGGTTGCCACACAAAATATTGACACTTTGTGCCCAATTTGGACATTTTCACATAGGGGTGTACTCATTTTTGTTGTCAGCGGTTTAGGCATTAATGGCTGTGTGTTGAGTTATTTTGAGGGGACAGTAAATTTACACTGCTATACAAGCTGTACACTCACTACTTTACATTGTAGCAAAGTGTAATTTCTTCAGTGTTGTCACATGAAAAGATATAATAAAATATTTACAAAAATGTGAGGGGTGTACTCACTTTTGTGAGATACTGTGTATTATATATATATATATATATATATATATATATATATATATATATATATAATATCCAATGAGGACAATCCTGAGGAAGACTAGCTGTGCCTCGCCAAAACATCAAAATAAATCCGTTATCATGCGTTCACCTTTCAAGACCCATGAGTGCCGCTCTCTCTTTTGGTTTATATATATATATATATATATATATATATATATATATATATATATATATATAAATATACATACAGTACATATATGTTGGGAATTAGACACTCAGCTGGGTGTTTTTTTTGTATGTTAATGATTGCCTTTTATACATTTTATATTACCACTGTGAAATAATTTATGTATTTTATTATGTAACATAGACCATAATATGGCTACAGTTTGAAGTTTGAATAAAAATTACACACTATTGGTGTTTGATGGTTGGCCTGGGTGTTTGGCGGTCAGTATGTTTCACATGTTTCAGGAAGTATTTTTTACTTGTGACTGTGGTGTAATATTTAATGGAATGTGTGTATGACGTCAGAAGCTCCTGTACAAAGGCAATATGCTGTAACGTGTTAAGTGGTGACTTCATTACACACATATGTGGCTTGCTGAGGAGTTCTACTGGCATTTTCCGGGTGGTGGTTGTTGAGGACTTTTCCCCACACATGGACATTCATCCAGTGGCCATCCAATCGCTAATACTGATGCTTATAAAACATTTAGTGCTACTGAAGCATTTTTAAAATATGGGTTGTTCTATTTTTTGGTCTTTTAATGTTTTGATAAAACATTATTACTCTATAGGAAGCTGTTTTCTTGTTTTGGGTAATCCTCTAAATTCTTTGAGCCAAGACTTATATGTTATTATGTTAGTTTTGTGTTCTAAAGAGCTAACGGCTTTGAGGTATATGATCATTCCAACCAGTTGGAGCTATATTAGAGTTGCCAGGAGTCTGAATTACACCATATCCACAGTATGACCTTCTTATAACTTAGGGGTCATAACATCTGGTTTTATGATTATCGTCTTGTTCTTAGATGAACACTTAATCTTTGGGCTACTTTTTTAAAATGTATTTTACTATTCTGAAAATGTATACTTATCAGTAAAACTGTGTATGTTGGGAGCTTATAGTGTTCTCTACCTTCTGGGCTTCTGCCTGGAGAGGATGTGTGTCTAGAAGGATCCCCACATTGGTCTTGCTTCACCCTAGAAGAGGCCCTAGAACCTAAAGCAGTATTAAACCCAAAATCAAACATTTATTATAGTGCAGCTTATCAATTCTAATGCCCGTACACACGATCGGAAATTCCGCCAGCAAAATCCGATGTGAGCTTTTGGTTGGAAATTCCGACCGTGTGTATGCTTCATCAGACTTTTGCTGGCAGAATTCCTGCCAGCAAAAGATTGAGAGCAGGTTCTCTATTTTTCGGTGGGAAAAATTCCGATCGTCTGTACCAATCCTACCCATGCTTGGAAACAATTTGACGCATGCTGGGAAGCATTGAACTTCATTTTCTCGGCTCGTCGTAGTGTTGTACTTCACCACGTTCTTGACGGTCGAAAGTTTTGTGTGACCGTGAGTATGCAAGACAAGCTTAAGCGGAATTCCGTCGAAAAAAACATCCAAGATTTTCCTTCTAGAAATTCCGCTCGTGTGTACGGGGCATTAGATGTGATGGCTGCATTAGGTTTTTGTAGGCTTTCTTTTGTCTATTTTCACTTGGTGATCTGGCCAGTAAGTCTGTTGTCTTTCAAAATAACAAGATCTAATGCAAATGTATTGGTTTACAGGGATAAGACAAACCATTTAACACTGGTAGGGTGTTTACAATCATTTGTTTTTATTTATTTATGTAAAACCTTTATCCTTTATTTTTATTTATTTATGTAAAACCTTTATCCTAGCTGTAGCTGCTTATAAACTATTAGCTGGAATTTGGCTTTAGTTTGTTAGTGTATTTAAATCTGCTAGTATTTGTACTTTGTACGATTGTTCTAATTGCTCTTTTGTATTTGCTGAATTTCTTCAATAAAAACGTTTGTATTAAAAAAAAAAAACTGCTAGTATTTTTAACACCCCATCCCCCCCATGCCCCTCCTGACTGACAATGCTGCCGTCCAAAAGTGCCCCTGTGCTCCTTCATCCAGGGTGGTGTATCTATAATACAGGAGGTGTGTTACTGATCAGATCACCAGGGAAAAAAATGAAAAAAAGAAACCGAACACAACGACCAAATCTAATGATTGGTAAGCTGCAATATATTGCATCTTTTGGTTTTGGGTTTAATATCGCTTTAAGGTACCTGCTGGAGGGGATATCTGGTAGTTAGGCTTGCTAAGAATATTCTTGCTGAAAAGTGTCACAGAAAAGCTGGGTAAAATGTCTGGACATTGTAAAGATTTATCACTCATCAATCAAGGTACGCTTGACTGCTCTAAACGGGTCGAGGGATGGATTTATTGGAGAAAGATCCACTGCAACTCAAAGGAAAACTGTCTTACAGGGTCATATATCTGTCTAACCGCTGTTGCAGGGCAAACAATTACCAAAAGGCTGCTCTTAAAAGGCCTACTGCTACTTCAGTGTACTTAACCAACTCGTGTACTATTTTGGGTATCCTGCACCCTTAAGACCTCTTCACTCCATCAGAGTTTAGCAAAAAAAGGTAAAAAGACTAAAGTGACTGGCACCTAACATCCCACCATACACCAATGACCAGACCCTGAGTTGGAAATGTTCCAACTAGCCTTCCACACTACTTAGGGGGTCATTCTGCACCACCCCAAAAGGAGGAGTGCTACATTTAGAGTTCTTTTATTTTCCAGTTAATCTGTTAAACCCATTGGTGATAAGTATACATTACGGTTAATTTGCCTAGTCCTTAGCCTGACTTGCGGCTTAACAAAACTCAGTCTGTGCCTACAAATTCCATGATGTATGAAGTCTAGAAATCAGATTACATAATAACATGTGACCACTTCCAAGCTGAGGATGGCATTGTTAATCCAGGAGGTTTTTTCTTTCACTTCTTCCTGGCCAAGACGTATAGCTGAAAAGGGCGTTTTATACGAGTTTCGTGTTTCATGATAATAGCACACTGGCACCACACAACGTCATTTCACGCTTGACCTAGAAGAACAGGTGTTGATTCTCTGCAAGAAGAACGTTCAACAGCTGCTGAAATGTATAAATCAACTAAAGTTTTTTCTATAACTCAGTTTTTTTAAGAACCATGTATTTAAATTGGGTCATATAGGCAGTAGCTGTCAAAGGGTTAACATTGTGGCCAAGGAGGTGTGTTTAGATGTTTTTTCAGCCATTGTTAATTACTAGGCTCACATCCTGCTAGTCCAGCTGCTGGTTAATGGAGTATTGGGAAGAAGGAGTATTGGGAAGAAGGGAAGTGAAGACACTAGAATATAGAGAAAAGAAAGCAATGCAATGAGCAATACCAAACTTGCTCCACAATCAGCTTATATGTACTCTATTGTTTCTGCGTTACAGCACCTTAGCAAAATTCATAACAGCCCAGATGGGTTGACAAGGTAAAAATTATCCTGTTCATGCCTATATACTCCCAAACTGATACTTAATGTCAGATAACATCTCAAATTAAAACAAAGTACACTGTGAAGGGTCTGAGAAATAAAATGAAGTGCACAAAGCAAGCCACTCAGCGAGCACATGGGGTTCATGGTCAAAAGTGGGTGTAATCAATAAAGTGGTTGTCACTTTGAGGCATATGGTATATGTAGTGTTGCCACATGCTTTGCTCTGTTTTAGACAAACTATAGTCTAGGGATACACTGACGAGAAAGTGGTAATTTAAGTCCCATCAGCGGGTTCAGTGTTCAGTCATCACGCGTAAAATAAGCCCTGTTCGTGTAAGAGGTAAAATTAGCCTGACCATAGGTGCGGGGAGTAAAATAATAAATACTGTTGGTATCTGTGGAAATCAATCAATCCCCCTTGTTGGTTTCAGTGGGAGTAAAATAAGCCCCCTCGTTAGTGTCAGTGAGAGTAAAATAAATACCATCTTTGGGGTTAATGGGAGCAAAAAATCCCTAGCCCGTCATGGGTTCCAGCACACCTACCAACTATGGGCAAAATTATTCATTCATTCTTTCACAGCTTCAAAAAGGTACTTACCATACACCAAACGTAAAGCATCATTCATGACACTGTAACACAAATCATGCAGTGTTACTGTACATTGCATTATAATGCGGGACAACATTCATTTAGCTGTAAAAAAGCAATGGAAAATTGGATTTTGATCTTGACAGATAAATGCAGAGGATGGAGGTACAAGGAGGTCCGTGGTACAAGGAGAAGTAAAAAAGAGTGGCGTGGAGTCACAGGGAGCATACTTCCTCAGGAGGGAGGCAAGTGGCAGGGCCTGAGAAAACAAAAACATTGTACAGTGAGTTTTCATTTTAAGTTTGTATAATTACCCTAAACTGGCTCAATATATTTCTACCTAGCTGGAGTGTGCCGTTTACCGTACTTTAAAAGTATTGAACATAGGGGGTTAATTACTAAAGCTGGAGAGTGCAGAATCTGGTGCATCTCTGCATAGAAACCAATCAGCTTCCAGGTTTTATTGCCAAAGCTTTGTATTTATAGAGGCCTCTGTAGTATAAAGTATGGAATACTCCTATCTAGGCCAAGAGTCTGAGTTGTGGAACCGAGAAATTGTGGAACTGATAGGACTGGTAGGAACTTCAGTCCACTGTCCCCAAAAGCTGTGTAGGCATGTGGGTCCTCTATGTCCAGGAACTTGTACAATAACTTGGACCCTGGGGGAGGTACAACCACCATGCAAATTCCCATTAACACAGTGAGGCTGATTTACAAAAGGAGTTAAAAATTGGCACTCAATAAATTGTAGGTGTATGCACTTTGAATAAGCAGTCATGTGCAGATAAAATAAATAAGCGATAATTTGTTTTTCACATGATTGGATAATTAAACCTAATCTTTACTCAGTATGTTTAGTGAATATTGTTATTTTCTTTTGTAAATCAGCCTGGCAATACTCATCTTTGATTAGAAAACCTGTAGTAAAATCAATCGGTCTACAATGGTTACCTTGATTCAAGTTTTTAAAAAGCTTTTTTTAGCTGTATGAAACTGGACATTAAGCAAATGTGGAACTGAAACATTTTGTCTTAAACAGTGCTACCAAGATACTGGAGTGGAGCTGATCAGCGTTACAAATAATTTATTTATGAATGCTCATGAGCTTGCATAATTAGGTTGGAGAAGGAATAATTACAGAACTAGCCAAGAATAAAACTGGTCCATTTTGGTTGAATAGCCTGAAATTCAACCCGTGAGTGGCCTTGCCTATCCACCCGACTCCTTTGATCTTCAGATCAAAGTTTGTAAAGCTGGGTGGAAAATTGTTGGCCAATCTGCAGTCAATCAAATGCAGCCACTGTTTTGGGTTGTGTCAGCTGTGGGCACTAGCTGTCAGAATAAAATACCCAAGAGGCTCTTTAGCAAAGATGGAGGAATCCGTTGTGCACAACTGTATGACCAGCTTTAGGTGGGTGGAGTCAGAAATCCCTAAGTTCAAAATGAGGTGTTCCTAGTTGGTTTCTGACAGGCCTTTACAAGGCAGGATGACCTGATGTACCCAAACAGTGCCTTGGGCAGGCAGGCTGTGTTCCCTGTACGAAACACCATGCTAAATGTGTAGGTTTGTCTGGTCGGTGCCTTTAAGGAGAAAAAAACGTGGCTTAGAGAATTTTCTATAGGAATAAAGTAGAACAACCAGCCAATCTCAACAGTGTCTAAAAAGTGCAGCTACGCCATATCATCCTGTGCCACAGGGAACATTGCCAAATAATTTGAGACAGACAACCTTTTGTACAGTCCTGCCAAACCAAGCAAGACACTTTCTCACTTACTATAGCAACCGTCACTGCAACGGTGATGACAGTGGGAACTACAAGACCAGAAGTGAAACTAAAGCAGTTTCTCTGGATGGGAACCAGCATTCCTGGAATACCTGTAAGATGTTTCCAGAGCTGCCCAGGAGCTTAGAACTGCTTCCATTTTCATTTACTATTTCACTTCATCTTCACTGCTTGTGATTGATGCATTTTCCTACTCATTATGGCAAAAGCATTCTGCAAAATACACTTTCTCAAGGCCTTTGACCTTGACATGGGTCATGGCTGATACACTTGTGAAGGGAAGTTATATACTGTAATCATTATATTAGCAGATGAATATTTAACTGAAGGCATTCATCGTAATGGCACGTCTTTTTGTAAAGTTAGTTGGAAGTGTAAGTAAGAGCCACAGGGCCTGGTGAAAAACCTGAAAGGAGATCTTTTTTTATTGCATACGGAAACCTTAGAAGGCCTCATTGAATTCTTGGTTTTAAAGGATAATTAAACTGTGCATAAAACACATGGTGTGTGCATTATTTAAAAATGTTAAAATAATTTCCATCATAAGCCTATCAAAGGCTACAGCAGCCCATATCAACAGCTTTGCGAAAAGATGGTTCTTCCTATGGCTTCTTATGTCTATTGGGCTAATTTATAAAAGTATGAATTGAGATGAGGTTAATCATTTAAAAATAATAATAAAATAAAAACAGAATTTTTACTAGCACATGATTAGGGGATGAAGGTCAGCAAGGCTTCACCACATTCACTCTGGGAAAAATGAGGGCAACTGTACTTGGAAAGTGCAGTCTATTTGCCTTTAGTAAATAAACCCCACATTGTTTCAAATTGTTCACATTTAATCAGCCAATCACGTACCACTGGTACCCTTCTTTATTTCATTGCATATGCTCGGATGTTGCACTTTGTCTTACTTTGCACTTTAATAAAGTATGCCTGTAATGTAAGGTGAGCACACAACTGGTAAATCATGGGATAGAGAAATTACCCCTGTTTTCATGGGGGCCAATTACAAGCTCAGTCTATGCAATATCTGTATAGGGCCTGCATTAGTGCAATGCTGTGTTGTCCAAAATAATGTATATACCGTATGACTTTTTTTTGCATTTGAATTGGCTGCACTCCACCTGCGTGTCAAATCGCACAAAAAAAGGCGCATGCAGTATTTTGGGCAATGCGGTGCATGGCAATACATATGTGATGAGAAGGTGTGTTGGGGTGCCATTCAGGGGGTGCAATCAATTGCACCAATGCTACATTACCACAGCAAAAGTGTAAATGAGCCGTACCCTTATATCCATTGCTGGATATAACTGATCCAGCAATGTATCACTGTCTAGATTACAAAGCTGCCTGTCAATTTCTTTCCGGCAAAGTCAGCACATGCCTCCTGCATTTTCATTGATCCTTATAGGGAGGTAGTATGGAATAGGAGCTCCTACTCGGAAGCGCCAAAGGAATGAATGGGAGTGCAAACCAGGCTGGGAAGATTTTAACAAGCAGTTGTGGAATTTGATCAGCGCTACCCTGCTAGACCAGGTATGGACTACAACATAAGTTTTACAGCACCAAAGATGCAATTAACTTTCATGTTGTTAACCAACAAATACAATACCAATGCTTTCCTTAAAGCACAATTCCAGCGAAAATAACAAGATAAAAATAAATAAGCCCATTACACATGAAATATCCTGATTTTGCTGCAATATTCAGCTTCAATCCAGAGTCTTCCCCTAAAGTACTAGATGTTCTTAGTCTGATGACCAGCATGTCTGCAAGCCCAAACCATTCTGGACCCACCACCAGCCTGTAACTGGGCAGTGAAGGGAGAAGCAGCACAGTAATGAACTCACCTTTCTGTCACTGGAGTGTTTTATTACGCTCCACTGGACACACACCTAAATAATCATAAATAAAGATATTTCTTTTCAAACACTTTATTACATTACACGTTTGAATATAATCTAGACACAAATGGAGTACATTGCACTTAGCACTTCACTCCTTGTTTTTTTTTTTTTTATTAGGCTTTTATGTGTGCATTGTATTCTCAAAAAGTGAACCTGTCATTTGCACCAAAAAATATAAATTACTATTACAGGGGGTCCCCGGGTTACAAACAAGATAGGGACTGTAGGGTTGTTCTTAGTTGAATCTGTTTGTAAGTCGGAACAGGTACATTTGTTAAGTGTAGCTCCAGCCAAAAAATCTTTTTTTTTTTATAACATAGAGAAGGGTTATCACCCCTGTAACATTTGTTTTGCTGTCTGTGCCCCTGTTCAGAAGATTTCACCTCACCCTCTGTCCCAATGACAATTGGATTTTGAACATTTTGGGTTGATAGGGAAACATGGACTGGTGATAAAGCATCAGTGGAGACACCTTTTTCCCATATTAACTCTTACAGGAGTGAATTTCCCTTCCTGGGGTGGATTTCCTCTCACTTCCTGTTGTCTCCCTCCGTTTGTAAGTAGGAGTCGTTTGTAAGTCGGATGTTTGTAAGTCGGGAACCCCCTGTACTTTTAAGTCTACAAGTGTCCTTTGGGTCGGAGGGCAGCAATGATTCTTACTTTTTTTTGGAGCTCTCCTTTTGGGTGATATACGTACATTGCAAGGATTTTAACAATCTTTGTTGCATATTCCTACCTTTTGTTATTCTAAAGAAATCACTGTTTGTTGCTCTGTGCCCCTGTGCTGAGTAAGGCCCCTTTCACATGGGGCGGATCCGTAATGATCCGCCCCGTGAAGATCCACTGCTCAGCGGGGATCGCACAGCTGATCCCTGCTGAGCCGGCTGATGACAGGGCGGTCCCTGCACACTGTGCAGGGACCGCCCTGTCAGTTCTCCGCTCTCCTCTATGGGGGACCGGATGAGCACGGACCGTCTGTTTTTGTTACCAACTTGGAAAAAATTTAGAAACACAAGGGGTTATTTACGAAAGGCAAATCCTCTTTGCACAGCAAGTGCAATTGAAAGTGCACTGAAAGTGCACTTGGAAGTGCAGTCGCTCTAAATCTAAAATGAGTGGAAGCTCTGCTGATTTTATCATCCAATCATGTGCAAGCTAAAATGCTGTTTTTTATTTTCCTCGCATGTCCCCCTCGGATCGACATCGACTTTACTTCCAAGTGCACTTGCAGTGCAAAGTGGATTTACCTTTAGTAAATAACCCCCACAGTGTTCAGTACAACTCTCCATTCTCTCAACACAATTTGGGGCTTGTCAGACCACACTATTCTCACATCAGGGGATTTAAGAAAACCTGTGCTTTGTTCTGAATTGGCAAAGATTTGCTTTAAAGTTTACTATATATAAACCCTAAATTAAAAATTTGACATACTATAGCTTACCTTATCTCTTGGGAGTCATCTGCTTTTTTAATGCAGGCTTAATTTCTTTCTCTTTGGACCTAGAAATCCTGGCAGCATCAACCTCTGATAGAACTTCTACTTCTAAGGCAACAATGCTGCTTCATGGTGAGTCTACTGAGGC
This sequence comes from Lithobates sylvaticus, assembly GCA_028564925.1. Taxonomy (NCBI): domain Eukaryota; kingdom Metazoa; phylum Chordata; class Amphibia; order Anura; family Ranidae; genus Lithobates; species Lithobates sylvaticus. Next base: position 483,873,000 of record CM053028.1, read on the forward strand.
CCAGCGTTGTCCCTTTAGGACAAGCGGTATGTAGTGATGGACCATGCACTAGCATGATAAGCTTAATTGACAGGTTTGCATCTATTCTCTATAATGTTGCCATGGCCAGGGCTGCGCATAAGGCAGTACAGATGAGTTCAAAAGGAGGGCCAGGGCACCTGCCATTCAGGAGGGATGGCTGGATTGTATTATTGCTGAAACCGATCCTCTTGTGGCTCCCTCTGCAGCGCTGCCACTTCTCCTGCTCTCCCCCCTCCAGCTGTGTTGCATGGTTATCCATTCAAGTATCTGTGCCCTCAACCCCCTGCTGTCCAGGCCCCCTTGTGTGTCCCCCTCTTCCTCGCCTCCCTCCTCTCCCCCTGGCAGCTGCTGTGGGCACACAGGGGGGTCATTTTAGGATAGAGAGTAAGGGGAGGGCCTTTAAATTATTCCTATTTGCCTGCCCCTTCCTTTCCTGAAGAAACACAGTGAGTGATCAGAACCGAGTACCCAGAGCAACAAATCAGAACCCATCTTTTGGTGGCCTCACACAAATAAGTGAACTCTAACTAATTGCTATGGAGTACATTAGCGGATGCGATGTGCGCATCCGCACATGGGGGGGCCAATTGGAATGACCCAGTTGGGAGCTATATAAGAGCCATTGAAGGTCCGTGTGGCCAATCCCTTAGAAGAAGTCACATGACGAAACATGTCAGAGGCGTGGCCACACGGACTTTGAAATTCTTTTGACAGTTTGGCGTTCTCAGAGATCTGCTCCGCCCACCGCTCACGATATTCGCCATTCAGAGTTCATGCAATATTGGTCGCACCTTGATCAGCGTCTAAGGAGTGGGTGAGGTCTGATGTGGCATATTTTGGTATCCCATGTGACCATTTGTGCGTACCACCAAGTTATCCTTCGTTGCAGTGTGCTGTGGAACATTTTGCTGTGTTTTGCTATTTTTCACTTTGAACATGTGAGTTTAAACATTGAAGTGTGTGTGGATGATATGTTTGAATGAATCGTTTTGCAAACAGAATCACGCTATGTGGAGCACTTTTCACTTCTTATTTTCACATATGGAGGTATATGCTTTGGATTGATCGTATCTCTAACCCAGGTGTGGTTAAACAGCATTTATGCCAACCACGAGAGTGGGAGGCAACAGTATCTGGTGAGTGCGGTCTTATTGGGAGAGGGATCACGAGACACGTTGGTGTGGTGGAAGATTATAAAGGAGTGTTTTGGAGATTGACCTTTATCGGACACATCTTGTCATTATATTGTTTTTTGATTTCACCGCAGTTATCAAAAGGACTTTTTTTCACTTAACGTTATTTCACGTGGTGTTATATGTTGTTGTTTTATGATAATTTTGCAACATTTATATATTTCACATATATTTTTCAGCGCTACTTGATTATTTCTTTTCAAACACTTTATTACATTACACGTTTGAGTATAATCTAGACACAAATGGAGTACATTGCACTTAGCACTTCACTCCTTGTTTTTTTTTTTTTTATTAGACTTTTATGTGTGCATTGTATTCTCAAAAAGTGAACCTGTCATTTGCACCAAAAAATATAAATTATTATTACTTTTAAGTCTACAAGTGTCCTTTGGGTCGGAGGGCAGCAATGATTCTTACTTTTTTTTGGAGCTCTCCTTTTGGGTGATATACGTACATTGCAAGGATTATAACAATCTTTGTTGCATATTCCTACCTTTTGTTATTCTAAAGAAATCACTGTTTGTTCCTCTGTGCCCCTGTGCTGAGTAAGGCCCCTTTCACATGGGGCGGATCCGTAATGATCCGCCCCGTGAAGATCCACTGCTCAGCGGGGATCGCACAGCTGATCCCTGCTGAGCCGGCTGATGACAGGGCGGTCCCTGCACACTGTGCAGGGACCGCCCTGTCAGTTCTCCGCTCTCCTCTATGGGGGACCGGATGAGCACGGACCGTCCGTCCGTGTTCATCCGATCCGCTCTGCAGACGGAAGAAAAAATAGGGTTTTCCTCCATCTGCAGAATCGGACCACAGCGGAGGCGGACGATAGCGGGTGTCAGCGGATGCTCATCCGCTGACACCTGCTATCCCATAGGGATGCATGTATGTCCGTATTTCATCCGAAAAAGGATGGATGAAATACGGACATAAGGTCCGCCAGTGTGAAAGAGCCCTTAGTCTAATGGGAGTGGATTCATAATTATTAACCAGCTGCTGCAGCTGTAGGGCACTAATGAGGAAAACTGCTGGGTTTGCATTCCTTTAGATGTTATTTCCAATTGGAAGTATCTTCCCAAAAATTAAATTTTTCTTGCAGGGGGTGCCAAAAATCTGACTTGTATCTTAGTGCAGACTTCTGGGAAAATCAGTAAACCAGTCCACAAGCAGTACGTTTCTGGGGGGCGTTCTGTACACATTCTACCTCCAGGTAGCCATATTGCATTGCATTTACAGAAAATTACAGTGGCTGCAGATTGAAAAGGAAAGGTAATTTTTAACAACATTCAATTACAATATGACTTGTGTCGCAATTGTATACGCTATATTATTATTTTTATATTTTTTTTTTTTCCATGAAAGTGGAGTTACCCTTTAAGTCCTGTTACCATTGTTGCACTGTGTTAGCGCATGTGCCATGATGTGCACTGTGTTAAGGTAGCCCATTCAATTGCACCAAAAAGATGCATGTAGTATTTTTTGTAAATAACAACAAGGCATAGTAGTGCTTTACAATGTACTTTGGTGAGCTTCTATGCAATCAAATGGCAACATATGTTGGGGTGCATTATACCAGGGCACAGCTCTCCCCTGCACAGAAGAAGATATGGTTGGGCAAGTAGGTGGAACAACAAATGGTCTATCGCATCCCAAATTAGATATAAAGTGATTTTAACAATAGGCCATGATGTGCATAAAACAAAGGCCAGTACCCCTGAGGGATGCTTAATGAGGATAGACACTTAGAGAAGGTGTATGCGTGTAATAAAGTAAATGTTTATTCAAAATATACAAAATGAACAAGGAAATGCTCAGTAAGGCATAGTATGTTTACAAGGAAATAGAATCAATTGATACAGTTTATAGCATGTCAGAGAAGCAAAACATACAAAGCATTATGACAGTGATATAAACTTGCTTGGTACATAAGGTAAGGAAGATGCCAACATGTTTCGGACTTTGGTCCTTTGTCAAGGCAACTGGGTATCCTTTTAGATTCTCATCTAAATATATGAGGGATCATAAAGTTAATCTCAATATAGTATACCATATTTGCACTATTCACATCTATATTGCTTGATATAATTGGTGTAATAGGTAAGTAGTCAGTAAAATACTCACATGTCCTGCCAATGCTCAATTGTATGCCATAAGGGGGAGCCACTGAGCGTGGTGTCCAGGGTATCGAAAATGTGTGGAGTAAAAACAAAGTGTGCTAAGACACTTGGATATGGAAAGCTTGCTGAAGGCCCTCTCTGGATACAAGGTCCAAGGTACAGGGCTGGGGCGGGGAGCCCGGGTCCTGTATCCCCTGCACAGGGGTCTAAAAGCTATGCAGCTTCTCTGTGAAACCTAAAGCCAATGAAAACCTAAAATTGTATACCTTTAGTGCACAATCACATCATAAAAGGCTTTACAGGCATATCATGTTAGCATGTACAAGGGCCTTGATTACAACACCCATCTCATAGCAGGCTCAATGGAAAATAAATAGGCTTAGGAGATATTAGACTTAATTACACTTAAGCGCCAAAGCATTTTAAATCCATATTTGTGAATAGCAGCCTGGCAATATCTGTTTATTCTTGCTCTGTACTCATTGCTTTCTTTCAAAAGGCTACAAACGTCAGGAACAAGAGGGAGGAAGTGATTTAGTCCCCCAGCAGTGGTTTACAACTGTCAATCTCTAAGCCATGTCTATTTGCTTTAATCATTGGGGTTGTATATTTGGAACAATTTCTGAGGAATAAAAGTACCTTTGGCTCTTATCATCTGTCATTAAAGAATCCATTAAGACATTCAAGCCCCATAGTCAGGCTTAGGGGATTACTTAAAGTGTTTTTTTTTTTTTTTTGTTCTTTTTTGGAAACAGGCTGGAATTCTCCGCTCTTGCAGTAATTCTATGAGATTCTTCCTAAACGGCAGTCTGTAGGCGGGGATGTTGCTATAAGTTTAACATGCAATTCCGCCTCTGGGTAAGTCTTTAGATACAAATGTACTTTAGACACAATATTCATCTCACTGTTAGAAAATATTACCATATTTATATATTTTCATTGTGGATAGACTACCTTAATTAGCTTTCTACATAAACGCTCATTGTCACTTGGGATTCTGTGTTTGGTTTTTAAATTAACTGCCATCAAGTTTACCCAAGAAAGGTATTTATTTTAGGGCTGTTACTGATTAAAATTTTCGTGTTCGATTAATCGTTTTTTTTTTGATCGGTTAATCGACTAATTTTGATTAATTATAACACACATACAAATCCAACTACTTTTAGCTGATCTCCTTGCATTGCAACTCTGCATTAGTCAGTGGTAAATGTGGTATACACTATATGCAATTACCCGACACTAGTTAGTTTCCACAATCCATGACTTAACTTCACAGTTCACACAAATACATTTTAAATTCAAACTGTAGCACTGACATAAGTAATTTTTTTTCCCACAGTAGCGTGACAATCCCTCCGCCTCTGGTCTAACTAATCACTCTCACCTTATGGTATGGACTCCTGTGTAAACAGGTGGTCATGCAAGTGGGTATAAAAAGGGTTGACACGGACCATAAACTTCTCTCACGTCTCCTTAGATCTCAGCAAGGACGCCGGGTCATGGGTAGAAAGAAAAGTGCTCGCCGCTTAAGTATAAGATTAAATTTTTGTGTTCAAACACAAACTACTCACATAAAGATGATAAAAAACAGCATGTAAAGCCGACAATCTTCTTTGTTCCGTAGGGCATCAGCGGGTGGCATCCTGCGTAGCTCCTCCCCCGTACGCCTTACGTTCAATCAGAACTTCAATGTCACCGGACTCCTCCCCCCCTTCCCTTCGTTAGCAGACGGAGGCACTTGGGGGAAGGGGGAGGAGTCCGGTGACGTCGATGTCTGTGACATCACCGGAGCTGCGACGGAACTCCATGAAGACCCGGAAGCCGACGGAGAGGCGAGTACAGATCAAGATAACTTTGATCGATCAAAAGAATTTTTATTGATCAAAAAAATTAAAGATTAATCGAGGAATTAATCTATAATTTTCACAGCCCTAATTTATTTGTAGTGTCAAGCATGTGACTATTGAGCTAATTTCCCTCCTTTGCTTCTCTGGTATAGCGTGGTTTGTCTGTTACAGGAGGCTGTGCCTTTTAGACAAGCAACGCAATACTATGTTACTAGATGTAAACTTGGATTGAAACATACACTATATTACCAAAAGTATTGGGACACCTGCCTTTACACGCACATAAACATAAATGGCATCCCAGTTTTAGTTCGTAGGGTATACGAACTAAGACTGAAACTATTGAGTTGGCCCACCCTTTGGAGCTATAACAGCTTAAACTCTTCTGAGAAGGCTGTCCACATAGTTTAGGAGCGTATCTTCTCTCCAGAAGCGCATTTGTGAGGTCAGGCACTGATGTCGGGCATGAAGGCCTGGCTCGCAGTCTCTACTCTAATTCATCCCAAACGTGTTCTATTGGGTTGAGGTCAGGACTCTGTGCAGGCCAGTCAAGTTCCTCCACCCCAAACTCGCTCACCCATGTCTTTATGGACCTTGGTTTGTGTGTAAACAGTTAGTCCTGTAACATTTCCCTGTGATTTTTGGAGTTCCGGAGTGTTATTTAACCACTTCACTACCGCTGTATAGTCATATGACGCCCACAAGGTGGATCTACCATCCTGGGTGGGCGTCATATGACGTCCTCGGATTCCCGGCCGCCTGGGGTGCGAGTGCCCGGCGGCCGTGATGTCCGCCGGGCACCCGCGATTGCCCGTTAAAACAACGGGACCGGGCGGGACCGTGGAGCTGTGTGTGTAAACACACAGCTCCACGTCCTGTCAGCGGGGAGGAGACCGATCATGTGATCCCAGTACGGAGGAACACATGATCGGTCTCCTCCCCTTGAGTCCCCTCCCCCTACAGTTAGAATCACTCCTATTAGGGACACACATTAACCCCTCCAGCGCCCTCTAGTGTTAACCCCTTCCCTGCCAGTCACATTTACACAGTAATCATTGCAATTTTATAGCAACGATCGCTGTGTAAATGTGAATGGTTCCAAAAATGTGTCAAAAGTGTCCGAAGTGTCCGCCGCAATGTCGCAGTCACGAAAAAAAAATCGCAGATCGCCGCCATTACTAGTAAAAAAAAAAAAAAAAAAAAATTCAATAAATCTATCCCCTATTTTGTAGACGCTATAACTTTTGCGCAAACCGATCAATATACGCTTATTGCGATTTTTTTTACCAAAAATATGTAGAAGAATACGTATCGGCCTAAACTGAGGAAAAAAATTGTTTCTTTTTAAAAAAATGGGATATTTATTATAGCAAAAAGTAAAAAATATTGTGTTTTTTTTCAAAATTGTCGCTCTTCTTTTGTTTATAGCGCAAAAAATAAAAACCGCAGGGCGATCAAATACCACCAAAAGAAAGCTCTATTTGTGGGAAAAAAAAGGACGTCAATTTTGTTTGGGTGTAATGTCGCACGACCGCGCAATTGTTAGTTAAAGCGACACAGTTCCGAATCGCAAAAAGTGCTCTGGTAAGGAAGGGTGTTTAAAAGCCCTGTATTGAAGTGGTTAAGTAAAGCCTGGTACACACCACTATATTTTTTCTGACAGCTCAAGTCGGAGCTGCTGTACTAACAATCTGATGTTAGTACATCGATCTCCCCTGCTGTGCTATTGTGTTCTGACAGGGGGGTGCCCCGCCCCCCCACCAGAACACTTCGGTCAGCTCTCTTAGCCATTGGCTGTACTAGGCTTAAGAGTAGAAAAAGCTACCGGAGGCACCTGCATTTAAATCCTACAACACGACAATTACAGGCCTTTTTATCAGTTTAAAACTAGCAAACAAGGAAAAAAGTGCACATGGGTTGGGCAATACACAAAGCAGCTCAAAAATCCCCAGCACACTCTCCAGCTACTCAGCACAATTTTTTGAGTTGTTTTGTATATTGTCCTCCCATGTGCACCATTTTCCCTAGTCTTGCATTGATCAGACATCCTGCCATTGTTGTGTTGTTGGACTCACACACCTAGGAGAGTCTTCAGGAGGGTCTTCAGATGCTTTGAGTGAGTGTGGGCTTCAGGTATGTCATAGTTGGCAACATTAAAAAAAAAATTATGGGGCACTTTTTTCTGTCAGCTGTGAGTATTATTTTAAGTAGGGGCGGGGCATTTGTAGGCGTGGTCTAGCAGAAGTGAAAAAAATGTCGCGCGAAAATGGAGGATAGTTTAAATTACGTGCTTAAAGGGGTGTGGTTAAATAGAGTCTGAGATCACTTACATAGTGGAGAATGTAGTAATGTTAAAGTGGTTGTTAAGCCACTTAACCTGTATACACCATCAGCAGAGGTCAGTAGTATGTATTGCCATGTATAGGGGCAAGCAGTATGTAGAGCAGTGTACAGAGGTCAGTAGTATGTAAGGCAGTGTACAAAGGTCAGTAGTATGTATTGCAGTGTACAAAGGTCAGTAGTATGTATTGCAGTGTACAGGGGTCAGTAGTATGTATTGCAGTGTACAGGGGTCAGTAGTATGTAGGGCATTGTACAAAGGTCAGTAGTATGTATTTCAGTGTACAGGGATTCAGTAGTATGTAAAGCAGTGTGCAGGGGTCAGTAGTATGTAGGGCGGTATACAGGGATCAGTAGTATGTGGGGCAATGTACAGAGGTCAGTAGTATGTAGGGCAGTGTATAGGGGTCAGTTGTATGGAAGTCAGTAGTATATAGGACAGCGTATGGAGGTCAGTAGTATGTATTGCAGTGTACATGGGTCAGTAGTATGTAGAGCAGTGTACAGGGGTCAGTAGTATGTAGAGCAGTGTACAGGGGTCAGTAATATGTAAGGCAGTGTACAAAGGTCAGTAGTATGTATTGCAGTATACAGGGGTCAGTAGTATGTAGAGCAGTGTACAGGGGTCAGTAGTATGTAGAGCAGTGTACAGGGGTCAGTAATATGTAAGGCAGTGTACAAAGGTCAGTAGTATGTATTGCAGTGTACAGGGGTCAGTAGTATGTATTGCAGTATACAGGGGTCAGTAGTCTGTAGAGCATTGTGCAGAGGTCAGTAGTATGTAGGGCAGTATACTGGGGTCAGTAGTATGTGGGGCAGTGTACAGAGTTTAATAGTATGTAAGGCAGTGTATAGGGGTCAGTAGTATGTAGGGCACTGTACAGAGGTCAGTAGTATATAGGGCAGCATATGGAGGTCAGTAGTATGTAAGGCAGCTTCCAGAGGTCCGTAGTATGTTGGGCACCCCAGCATAGCCATTAGTCCTCATAGGACACATACAACCCACTGCCGCACCCCCTCCTCCCCAACAAAAAAAAAATGAAAAGACTACAGACCCCCAAGCACAAAGCCCGTCCCCAAATCACATGAGCAGATGGATCAGGCATTTAAATTATCTCACTCTGCTGGCCTCAGGTCTTTGGCTGCCCCGCTCACTCTGGGTCTCTCTCCTCCACCGGCTAGGCTGTCAGTGTCCATCCTCTTTCTCCCGGTTAGGTCCGCGCAGCACTGACACTGACAGTCTGAGCGGCCCAAAACATCAACAGCTGGTGTGATCACCCTCGACTGACCATGCCCCTTCTTAGCACTGACCAATCCACATTTTGACAGGCAGCACCCGACTTCCTGGAGGTGGGGAAGAGGTAGGGGAGGGATGACAGTGATTTGATGGGCGGCCTGGGACAGAGGTAAATTTTTGGGATTCTGCCCGTGACAATAACAAAGCGGGACATGTGTCAGATTTTCGGGACTGTCCCGGGTAATTTGGGACTGTTTGCAACTATGGTATGTTGCTATAGATTTCAAGCTAGCCATCGAAACTACGAATTTCTCTCATTCAGCGCCGTTCAAGCAGGGTTTGGTCAGTTTTAGGTGTAATACTGCAACTCAGAAAGTTTTGGAGTTCGTTTCAATGCTTTTCAGAGGTGCCTTGACGTGGCAGTGTGACTTTACAATGTTAGCAACAAAACCCTCTGCTTTTAATCAGCGATATTAAAAATAGCTTAGATTTTTTTTTTTTTTTGCTGACCCAGCTGGTCAGTGTGCTGGCAATTTTTGCATTTCTTTGCATTTAAACCCTGCTACTAAATTACTATGGATTAGAAGGCCACAGGGTCACTATAAGGGATGTTTAATTTGCACATTTAGCTGAAGTCTACGGGTAGCCATGCATTTATATTTTATATGATATTTTGAGAAATGGGCCTCATTAGTGTAAATTATTAAACTGGCCAGGAAAATGCATTTGAGTTAATTGATATGTGTCTTCCTGCTTTTGATCTGTGTGTTTAGCATCTTCTGCTGTAGAATTAAAAGCATTTAGGCTGGTTTCACACTGGAGCGGTGGGGGCGCTGGCGGTAAAGCGGCGCTATATTTAGCGCCGCTTTACCGGCGTTTTAGCGGCGCATTGCGGCCGCTCGCGGGGTGTTTTTACCCCCCGCGAGCGGCCGAAAAAGGGTCAATACCGCCCGCAAACCGCCGCTATAGCGGCGTTTTGCGGACGGGTTCGGCGCGCTCCCCCATTGTTTTCAATGGGACGGGCGCTATAGGAGCGGTAAATATACCGCTCCTATAGCGAGCCAAAGATGCGGCTTGCAGGACATTTTTGAGCGTCCTGCAAGCGCACCGCTTCAGTGTGAAAGCCCTCGGGCTTTCACACTGAAGGAACAGCAACAGCTGTTCGGGTCGGTTTGCAGGCGCTATTCTTAGCGCAATAGCGCTTGCAAACCGCCCCAGTGTGAAAGGGGCCTTAATATGTGATTTGATGATGCCCTCATTGTTGCACATTGTTGGAGACAAGGGAACTGTCTCCCAGAAGAAAAGTGCATATATTCATGTAATTTAAACTTATGGAATGCACTTCTAAATGATTCTATGGAGACACATCTCTAGAGAAGTCTCACAACAACACTACTTTTGAGGCATATTGTACGAGACCCTCTCCACCACATCACAGAGTGTCCTTCATGTATGCTCTACTCTATTCCAAACATGATGTAAAGTCCAGTGGACCTTGTTTAAAATGGGAAAAAACCTTGACCTCTCCCTCACTGGAGAGGACTGGGAAAACCATGTATTACCAACATACATAAAGGCTCAATTATTGTTACAACACAAGAATCAGGCTATAAACTACTTACAAGCTGGTACCGCACACCAATTCAACAAAGTAAATTCTCTCCTACATCTTTACCTCTTTGCTGTAGATGTGGCTCCGAAAATGGATCCCTATTGCACATTTGGTGGTCTTGCTTATGTAGTGCACTACCCCCTTGGGGGCTGCTGAATTTGTTCATTTACCTTTTTGCCAGTCTGCTCCGGTTCCGATCCCCACATGCAATTCCATGACACAGTACTCCACACTGAATTTCTTAAGTTGCTTTTGTAGCGGCCATAACCCCTAGGGGCAGCCTTGACTTCTCTGGGCTTACCAATTACCTCCTCGTAGCTCGTCTTTCGTTGTCTAGGGGTTCCCAGGGTTAGCACCCAGTAACTTCAGAAGCCGACACACAAAAGTCCTTTTGAGGATTTTTATTTTGCAGGGGTAACATCCAACAGTAACACAGTCTCTGGTGGGAATAGAGGGCACGGGTGATAAAACTCAGGCACTTTGAACTTCTGACATCCACTGAATGTCTCTAGTTAGCCCAGAGAGTAGCCACTCGAAACTGATCGCTTCACTGCTGGATAAACCTCTAACCAGAGATTTAGCAGCCAACATGTGATCCGGAAACTTAGCAAAGTCTCTGCCACAGACTAGATTGTAACTGAAGATAAGTAGGAACCTTTCCCACAGTACCTGGATCTCTCAGCCTTCTTGGCGATACTGTGGGAAGTACGGATTCACTAGTGTCCATACAACTCAGCTCCCAGGCTCTTACCGAGCAGCCAGCTTCTTGGCCCTCCCCCGAAGAGTCCTCCCCTGGTCACTTGTACGAGTTGCTGTGTCCCTCCAATACCGAGAGCACACCGAGACGCCTCTGAATCCTCCTTCATTTACTGGGCCTCAAACTAGCCAGTTCTGAGGCTCGGGATCGGACGGATCCCCACCCCAGACCATGAGGGCCTCTGGGGCTGGTCAGGGTGACCATGCTTGCGGGGACGGCAGACACTCCTGGGTCCGGGACCCCTCACGGGGCTGGCCCGGACCGGAACCAGGAATCAAAGCAGCAGCCGAACCCTGAACACGTGACTTCAGCACCTTAAATACCCCTTACCAGACTAGGCAGCGGGGCCAGACGCGCCCACTGATTTGCTCCGGGAAAGATTGGTACCTAAAACGTCCAACCAGGCTTGGTTCTCAGCCTGTCACAGGTGCCTCACTGCACCTATGACCAAGCAGAGCTTCAGTACAGCCCAGCCAAACTGATGCCAAAGTAAAAACCTGTACAATTAACCCCCAGAACTCTGTTACAGTTCTGGAAAACTAAATTTACACATGCATAGTGCACACTTTTGTAAAGTGTCGGCACTACACTTTATTTGGGAATACATTTATAGGGCGGTCTGATGAAGCATATGAGATGCCCTGTTAAGTCCCAATGTTGAAGTGAAAGGGAACATTAAATCATAGCCATAGCTTTGTAAATTATATTTCCTTCCAGTGATCCTTCCCTGGTTTCTCTCTAATGCACTCTCATTGTGGACAGATGAACATTACTCTGAATAATGCTGAGGATGTTGAAACTCAAAGTCCTAGGCCTCACCGCCTATGTCTGTGACTTGCCGTGTCAAACCTCTTTCATTAGCCCCGAGAAGTGCTTGTTAATGTGGTCCTTGGATAAACAGCATAACATTTCTGAATAGATCCACTGGGTTTGCACTCCCTTTGCACTCTCCCCAACAACAGTCCATGCTTTACTCACAGAAGGTTGTTTCCCAGTCTTCTTCCTCCTCTTAGTTCCTACTTCCTCCTCCCATGCAGTCCGGTAGATCCCTGCATGGGACGTCCAGTGTTCCTCCAGTGCTACATAGTGACTGCTGATCCAGGGGCCCCGACTTCGGCCTCCCTGGAGTTACCTCCGCCTATCCGACTCTGGGATCTCTGAACTCCCGGGCCTCAGCCTGAACCTGAACCAGCCCTTGAACTTGGGCCTCCACTCCTCTCCCGAGAGCATTTGACCCCCCCCCCTTTTTATGAGAGACCTCCTATTGTGACCACTCAAATTAACGATTGGTCAGCCCTCTCACATGGGGTTTCCTGCCACTCAGGTCTCAATCCATCCTCTCTGTCCAGCACACCCACCATCCAACAGAGGAGGCATCCCTGAGTCCAAGTGTAGGCGGCCACACCCCCCCCCTTTTATCCTGACACTCCCAACACCGAATCCACAACCAGGCCCAGTAAAATACATGGCCCGACCAAATTTACCAGGCTCTACTCTATTCTATCAAAAAAAAACACCACTAAGCACCGACCCAAAGGTAGAGGGCGCTACACTTAAAAATACAACTGTTCTGGAAAGAAGTATATTAAAACATTACTAAAATCACTACGTTTACACTAGATTTTACCCCAGCACAATATCTGCTACACCACTCTTCACTTCCACACTCTTCCTATTGTAAATCACTGGCCCTACACTTAGTGAATGCAGACAGCATTAGCCGACAGCTGAGCGGCCAACTCAGAGAATGAAGGGCTGAGCCCAGCCCTGACACTAGCTCTGCAAGTGTAGGATCTGCATTCACTGGAGATGGAACTTATAAGTATAAAACACTAACTATAAAAATATTATTGTTAAAATTCCTGCATCGTACAGACAGTGCTTTCTTTAACCACTTGCCGACCAGCCCCTGTCATCATACTGCAACAGGTTATCTCGGCTGCGCTAATTGCCTTAGCTGTATGTCAGTCCCTTTAACAGCTGCAGGAGGCGGCGAGCCGCCAAAACCAATGTGCGTGGCCGGCAGCCGCGATCTCCACCGGCAACCCGCGATCACTCCACAGAGAGCCGAAACGGGGATCTGTCAATGTAAACAAACAGATCTCCGTTCTGACAGGAGAGTAGAGAGAGATAGTCTGTTCCTAGTGATCAGGAACAGAGATCTCTCTCCTCCTCCAGTCAGTACACTCCCCCTACAGATAGAAACACCTCCCTAGGGAACACATTTAACCCCTTAATCGACCCCTAGTGTTAAACCCTTCCTTGCCAGTGCCATTTACAGTGGTGTGAAAAAGTGTTTGCCCCCTTCCTCATTTCCTGTTCCTTTGCATGTTTGTCACACTTAAGTGTTTCGGAACATCAAACCAATTTAAACAATAGTCAAGGACAACACAAGTAAACACAAAATGCAATTTGTAAATGAAGGTGTTTATTATTAAAGGTGAAAAAAAATCCAAACCATCATGGCCCTGTGTGAAAAAGTGATTGCCCCCCTTGTTAAAACATACTATAACTGTGGTTGTCCACACCTGAGTTCAATTTCTCTAGCCACACCCAGGCCTGATTATTGCCACACCTGTTCACAATCAAGGCATCACTTAAATAGGAGCTGCTTGACACAGTAAGGTCCACCAGAAGATCCTTAAAAGCTACACATCATGCCGAGACCCAAAGAAATTCAGGAACAATTGAGAAAGAAAGTAATTGAGATCTATCAGTCTGGAAAGGGTTATAAAGCCATTTCCAAAGCTTTGGGAATCCAGCGAACCACAGTGAGAGCCATTATCCACAAATGGCGAAGACATGGAACAGTGGTGAACCTTCCCAGGAGTGGCCGGCCGCCCAAAATTACCCCAAGAGCGCAGCGACGACTCATCCAAGAGGTCACAAAAGACCCCACAACAACGTCCAAGGAACTGCAGGCCTCACTTGCCTCAGTTAAGGTCAGCGTTCATGCCTCCACCATCAGGAAAAGACTGGGCAAAAATGGCCTGCATGGCAGAGTTCCAAGGAGAAAACCACTGCTGAGCAAAAACAACATCAAAGCTTGTCTCAATTTCTCCACAACACATCTTGATGATCCCCAAGACTTTTGGGACAACATTCTGTGGACCGATGAGACAAAAGTGGAACTCTTTGGAAGGTGTGTGTCCAAGTATATCTGGCGTAGAAGGAACACTGCATTTCAGAAAAAGAACATTATACCAACAGTAAAATATGGTGGTGGTAGTGTGATGGTCTGGGGCTGTTTTGCTGCTTCAGGACCTGGAAGACTTGCCGTGATAAAAGGAACTATGAATTCTGCTGTCTACCAAGAGATCCTGAAGGAGAATGTCCGACCATCTGTTCGTGTACTCAAGCTGAAACGAACTTGGGTTCTGCAGCAGGACAATGATCCTAAACACACCAGCAAGTCCACCACCGAATGGCTGAAGAAAAACAAAATGAAGACTTTGGAGTGGCCTAGCCAAAGTCCTGACCTGAATCCTATTGAGAGATGTTGTGGTATGACCTTAAAAAGGCCGTTCATGCTCGAAAACCCTCTAATGTAACTGAATTAGGACAATTCTGCAAAGATGAGTGGGCCAAAATTCCTCCAGGACACTGTAAAAGCCTCATTGCACGTTATCGCAAACGCTTGGTTGCAGTTGTTGCTGCTAAGGGTGGCCCAACCAGTTATTAGGTTTAGGGGGCAATCACTTTTTCACACAGGGCCATGATGGTTTGGATTTTTTTTCACCTTTAATAATAAACACCTTCATTTACAAATTGCATTTTTTGTGTTTACTTGTGTTGTCCTTGACTATTGTTTAAATTGGTTTGATGTTCCGAAACACTTAAGTGTGACAAACATGCAAAGGAACAGGAAATGAGGAAGGGGGCAAACACTTTTTCACACCACTGTATACAGTAATCAGTGGCTATTTTTAGCTCTGATCCCTATAATAATGTCACTGGTCCCAAAAAAGTGTCAAAAGTGTCTGATCTTTCCACCGCAATGTCGCAGTCCCGCTAAAAATCGCTGATCACCACCATTACTAGTAAAAAAATAAAAATAATAATAATGCCATAAATCTATCCCCTATTTTGTAGACGCTATAACTTTTGCGCAAACCAATCAATATACGCTTATTGTGATTTTTGTTGCCAAAAATATGGAGAAGAATACATATTGGCCTAAACTGATGAAGAAATTTGTTTTTTTTAATTTGTTTTTACAGATATTTATTATAGCAAAAAGTAAAAAATATTGTTTTTTTTAACAAAATTGTCAGCCTTTTTTTGTTTATAGCACAAACAATAAAGGCCACAGAGGTTATCAAATACCACCAAAAGAAAGCTCTATTTGTGGGAAAAAAAGGACGCTAATTTTGTTTGTGTACAGCTTCGCACGACTGCACAATTGTCAGTCAAAACAACGCAGTGGCGTATCGCAAAAAATGGCCTAGTCATTAAGGGAGTAAATCCTTCTGGGGTTGATATTACTGTTGTTCTCATTCCATATATCAGAACACAGTACTGAAAAGATCTGTAAAGAAAAGTTATTTTTCTTCAAATGAAGCACAATTTTTTAAAATGCAAATAAGACAAATGCAAAATAAGTTATTTAAATAAATGAAGTATAAACTTTTCAAAATAATTTTTTCGGGAAATAAAACTATTGGAGCTTGCAGGATTCCCTGTTCCTATGCATGTAATCTGGGTCATATGAGGTGAGGTCTGATCATCCTTCATGTCTCTTATAATCAGTAGGTAGACAGGTGGCTGGCACATAGCACGCAATTGCAGAAAATCCTGGAAGGCCACAATGAATTAAGCCTGTGATTGGCATGGGACTGTCCTGCTGCCACCCACTTTTCTTTGTGATAAATACAAATTATATAACAAAATTGTTCTATATTTTATGCCAGTAAGCTGAATGGTATGAGCGTAAGTGTGTATGAAAATGTTTATATATATATATATATATATTTACAGTATCTCACAAAAGTGAGTACACCCCTCACATTTTTGTAAATATTTTATTATATCTTTTCATGTGACAACACTGAAGAAATTACACTTTGTTACAATGTAAAGTAGTGAGTGTACAGCTTGTATAACAGTGTAAATTTGCTGTCCCCTCAAAATAACTCAACACAGCCATTAATGTCTAAACTGCTGGCAACAAAAGTGAGTACACCCCTAAGTGAAAATGTCCAAATTTGGCCCAAAGTGTCGATATTTTGTGTGGCCACCATTATTTTCCAGCACTGTTTTAACCCTCTTGGGCATGGAGTTCACCAGAGCTTCAGAGGTTGCCATTGGAGTCCTCTTCCACTCCTCCATGACGACATCACATAGCTTGGTGGGTGTTAGAGACCTTGCGCTCCTCCACCTTCCGTTTGAGGATTCCCCACAGATGCTCAATAGGGATTAGATCTGGAGACATCACCTTTACCCTCAGCTTCTTTAGCAAATCAGTGGTCGTCTTGGAGATGTGTTTGGGGTCATTATCATGTTGAAGTACTGCCCTGCGGCCCAGTCTCTGAAGATAGGGGATCATGCTCTGTTTCAGTATGTCGCAGTACATGTTGGCATTCATGGATACCTCAATGAACTGTAGCTCCCCAGTACTCGCAGCACTCATGCAGCCCCAGACCATGACACTCCCACCACCATGCTTGACTCCTCAACTGGTTGCCGCCATACACGCTTGACACCATCTGAACCAAATAAGTTTATCTTGGTCTCATCAGACCATGGGACATGGTTTCAGTAATCCATGTCCTTAGTCTTCTTGTTTTCAGCAAACTGTTTGCGGACTTTCTTGTGCATTATCTTTAGAAGAGGCTTCCTTCTAAAGAAGCTGCAGATGGCCTGAGCACTGACAGGCTGACCCCCCACCCCTCCAACCTCTGCAGCAATGCTGGCAGCACTCATATGTCTATTTCCCAAAGACAACCTCTGGTTAGGATGCTGAGCAAGTGCACTCAACTTCTTTCGTCGACCATGGCGGGGCCTGTTCTGAGTGGAACCTGTCCTGTTAAACCGCTGTATGGTCTTGGCCACTGTGCTGCAGCTCAGTTTCAGGATCTTGACGATCTTCTTATAGCCTAGGTCAGTGATGGCGAACCTATGGCACGCGTGCCACAGCTGGCACACAGAGCCATCTCTGTGGGCACACAGGAGGGTCCAGGACAGAGCTAGAGGCCTCTCTCTCTCCTCTCAGCCCCCCTCCCCTCTCTTTCAGCCCCCCTCGTTGTGTCCCCCTCTCTTTGTTCCCCCTCTCAGCTCACCCCTCTCTCAGCATCTCTCTCGCACCCCTCTCTCTCTGTCCCCCTTCTGTCTCTCTGTCCCCCTCCCTCTCTCTCTGTTCCTCCTCTCTCAGCATCTCTCTCACACCCCTCTCTCTGTCCCCTCTCCCTCTCTCTCAGCCCCTTTCCCTCTCTCTTTCCCTCTCTCTCTCAGCATATCTCTCACACCCCTCTCTCTCAACCCCCCTCCCTCTCAGCATCTCTCTCACACCCCTCACTCTCGCTGTCCTCTCTCTCTCTCTCCCCCTCTTTCTCACACCCCTCTCACTCTCTCACACAACCCCTCTTATTCGCTCTGCCCCCCTCTCTCGCAAATTGCCGTGTTGGCACTTTGCAACACAAAACCAATGTATTTATTTCAGTTTGGGCACTCGGGCTCAAAAAGGTTTGCCATCACTGGCCTAGGTCATCTTTATGTAGCTCAATTATTCTTTTTTTTTTTCAGATCCTCAGAGAGTTCTTTGCCATGAGGTGCCATGTTAAACTTCCAGTGACCAGTATGAGAGAGTGAGAGCGATAACACCAAATTTAACACACCTGCTCCCCATTCACAGCTGAGACCTTTTAACACTAACGAGTCACATGACACCGGGAGAGAAAATGTCTAATTGGGCCCAATTTGGACATTTTCACTTAGGGGTTTACTCACTTTTGTTGCCAGTGGTTTAGACATTAATGGCTGTGTGTTGATTTATTTTGAGGGGACAGAAAATTTCCACTGTTATACAAGCTGTACATTCACTACTTTACATTGTAGCAAAGTGTCATTTCTTCAGTGTTGTCAAATGAAAAGGTATAATAAAATATTTACAAAAATGTGAGGGGTGTACTTCACCTTGTCATGGCATTTGGACACTTTTCCCTTCTTGGACCTTACGATCAGGAGGAACTCTAGTGATCACATCCAGACAGATTTGTTTAGAAAACCCATGTCAGGCATCTCTTTATTGCACTTCAAAAGTGCTCACCCTCAACATCTTATCAGGGGTATTCCACAAGGACAATATTTACGTATACGTAGAAATTGTACTGATGACGATTATTTTGAGAAACAGGCAGTGGCAATGCAGAAACTTTTTCTTGAACGTGGGTACAGAAAAAAGTCCTTAAAGAAGGCATATAAAAGAGCCAAGGACAGTCTGAGGGATCTTCTTCTCTTTCAGGGTGAACAAACAAAGGATTTACCCAATATTTGTCCCATTCCTAAATTCAATAATCAGGCTGATAGAATTAGACAAATATTTAATGAACATTGGCACATATTAACCGAAATTAAAATTAAAATATAAAGGCTATATGTGCCCCACTGGATATAATGTCCACAGTGGTAGGGACCTTCACGACACCCAGGGACCCTTTCTGGCACCTAAGGATAGCAGTCTCTATCAACACAGTAGTCAATCCCAAGAACACTAATAAAAACAAAATAGACTGTTTAAAATGTCCAAGTGATAAACAAAAAACGCATCAAGTAGAAGTAGTAGTGAGGGAGGTGATCCTGGCGTCCAGGTGTGAATCAGAAGAAGCACCTTGGTGACTTGTAACACAAGCAGTGGTGAACACAGTGCCCGACACCCTCACACACTAACTGCTTATCAGAAAGCAGAGGAAAGAAGGCTCTGCTATGACAATAAACGACACACAGCTGCGACTCTTCCTGGTTCCACTGATGTCCACTCAATACTCTGAATAGTGAAGAGTTGGGGGTCCACTTATTTACATATAGGGAGTGGAGGAAGAAAAGCAGCCCATAGCGTAAATCTGATAACACTCTTCGGTCAGTGTTGTGTTCATACTGCATGCCAGGGGTCGACCAGAAGATGGAGGGAAGAGAAGGGAGGAGAGGGAAAAAAAAAAAATTTTTTTTTTAATTAATTATTATTATTTTTTTTTTGGGGGGGGGGGGGCATGTGTCCCCTACCACTTCCGGTCTAGAACCAGAAGTGATGTAATTTTTTTTATGCTCTGTCTTTTCACTGACAACTGACGCCATTATAACATCCTCAAGGCATCTGTTCATTGGAGGGGATACTCCTGCACCACAGGGGGCAATCTATTCCACGTTTGTGGATACACCCCCACAGGTGAGGGCGTTTCCTGGATCATTTTGGATCCTATATATACATTCATTGTAGCACTCATTCATTGCAAACTTTGCTAGAGAGGTGGATATGTACCTACCACAACACCAGCATATGTAAGTTATACCTTTTTTTATATACTTTAACTATTTAATACCCTCAGTGACCCAATATTTGGATAACTGATATATATACTGTTTGGTATGTATATATTTTTTTCCCTTTCATTTATACAAATATCTATCCATTTATTCTCTAAGGTGATATTCACAGAGATGCCCGGTTTTCTTGGTATTTTGGATTTATCCCCTCTGTCTTAAATAGATATTGATATTCACATCGTTCGGAGTATATTGCTATACACCGGATATCTTTTTTTTCCCCCATTTTGGATATTTATGTTTACTTCTGCCTTAATAGGTAAGAGACAAATATGTTGCCTATTTACTAATATCCTCTATATGGGATCGCACCCTGCCTTTAATATATCTTACGGGTCTTTCCGGTCCAGATTATATCCTATGGGCCGGTAGGCAATACATCTGTGACAGATCTTGTATTCCTCTCCTCTGTGGTTGTAGTGATTTATGATATTGAGGTAATTGAACAACTATTAATATTTAGGTCGTTTTTTTTCCCCCCATCCTAGCTCTCTCTCTTTCTTTTACTTCCACTCACTGAGGGTAAATTATAACTGTAATTATGTCTGATAATATGTTTATTGTGAATAATTGTATTTACTTGTGTTTTTTTGTTATTTTCTATAGTAAGAAACTCTGTATATAACACACTTGTAATATATGTATGGTCCTGAAGAAGCTGAAATCCCACGTAACGCGTAGACCAGTTACAAGTACATGTATCCATCAGATTTATATATTTTTGTATTTATCGCAAAGTTTCTGTATGCATATCTATGTTTTTAATATTGTGTTTATGACAATGTTTTATTTGTAATAAAATTTATATAGATTTTTATTCTGACTTTGTTCTCATTTGGCATACTTAAAGTCCCACTACTTGTTTTCAAAAATACCATATTCATTTATGGGATGATGCCAATTTGAACTTGAGATTGGATTACATGACATGTCCTCTACCTTACAACTTTCTAAAGAAGTTGAGTGCACGTGCTCAGCGTCATATCGAGAGGTTGTCTTTGGTAAATAGACTTATGAGTGCTGCATGCATTGCTGCAGAGGTTGAAGGGGTGGGGGTCAGCCTATCAGTGCTCAGACCATATGCCGCACACTACATCAAATTGGTCTGAATGGCTGTCATCCCAGAAGGAAGCCTTTTCTAAAGATGATGCACAAGAAAGACCTCAAACAGTTTGCTGAAGACAAGCAGACTAAGGACTTATTTGGTTCAGATGGTGTCAAGTGTGTGTGGCAGCAACCAGTTGAGGAGTACAAAGACAAGTGTGTCTTGCCTACAGTCAAGCATGGTAGTGGGAGTGTCATGGTCTGGGGCTGCATGAGTGCTGCCGGCACTGGAGAGCTACAGTTCATTGAGGGAACCATGAATGCTTACATATACTGTGACATACTGAAGCAGAGCATGAACCCCTCCCTTCAGGGTCAGGGCCACAGGGCAGTATTCCAACATAACGATCCCAAACACACCTCCAAGACAACCTCTGCCTTGCTAAAGAAGCTGAGGATAAAGGTGATGGACTGGCTAAGCATGTCTCCAGACCTAAATCCTATTGAGCATCTGTGGGGCATCCTCAAACGGAAGGGGGAGGAATGCAAGGTCTCTAACATCCACCACCTTCATGATGTCATCATGGAGGAGTGAAAAAGGACTCCAGTGGCAACCCGTGAAGCTCTGGTGAACTCCATGCCCAAGAGGGTTAAGTCAGTGCTGGAAAATAATGGCGGCCACACAAAATATTGACACTTTGGGCCCATTTTGGACATTTTCACTTAGGGGTGTACTCACTTTTTTGCCAGCGGTTTAGATATTAATGGCTGCGTGTTGAGTTATTTTGAGGGGACAGCAAATTTACACTGTTATACAAGCTGTACACTCACTACCCTACATTGTAGCAAAGTGTCATATCTTCAGTGTTGTCACATGAAAAGATATAATCAAATATTTACAAAACTGTGAGGGGTGTACTCACTTTTGTGAGATACTGTGTATATGTGTATATGTATATATACACACACACACACACACACACACACACACACACACACACACACACTATATCACCAAAAGTATTGGGATGCCTTCCTTTACATGCACATGAACTCTAATGGCATCCCCGTCTTAGTCCGTAGGGTTTAATATCGAGTTGGCCCACCCTTTGCAGCTATACCAGCTTCAACTCTTCTGGGAAGGCTGTCCCCAAGGCTTAGGAGTGTGTCTATGGGAATGTTTGACCATCTTTCCAGAGGTGCATTCCTGAGGTCAGGCACAATGCCTTTACATGCACATGGCATCCCAGTTTAATGGCATCCCAGCCTTAGTCCGTAGGGTTCAATATTGAGTTGGCCCACCTTTTGCAGCTATAACAGCTTCAACTCTTCTGGGAAGGCTGTCCACAAGGTTTAGGAGTGTGTCTATAGAAATGTTTCACTATCTAGAAGCCCATTTGTGAGGTCAAGCACTGATTTTGGACACGAAGGCCTGGCTCATAGTCTCCGCTCTAATTCATCCCAAACGTGATTTCTTCTGATGTCCTATTGGGATTATGAGACAGGAAGTGTCCCTTACTCTATCATAAATGGAAAAAAAAAAAGTTTTGCCTTAAGTTCTACTTTAAGAGACTTTAACTGTCATGCTTGTACATTGAGAGTTTACCTATGGTTTTCCTATATACCGTAGTCTGTCATGGGTTAGGCTGCTTCCACCATGCTAGATACACTATATAACCAAAAGTATTGGGACACCTGCCTTTACACGCACATGAACTTTAATAGCATCCCAGTCTTACCGTAGGGTTCAATTTCGAGTATGCCCACCCTTTGCAGCTATAACAGCTTCAACTCTTCTGGGGAGGCTGTCCACAAGGTTTAGGAGTGTGTCTATGGGAATGTTTGACCATCTTTCTAGAAGCCCATTTGTGAGGTCAGGCACTGATGTTGGACAAGAAGGCCTGGCTCATAGGCTCCACTCTAATTCATCCCAAACGTGTTCTACCAGGTTGAGGTCAGGACCCTGTGCAAGCCAGTCTCTGGACAAGGAAAGAAGGTTTGCTCTTACCTGCCATTGGCCTTTGATTTTTGGCTGGATATTACATTTTTTTTCAATTCCCTGTAATTTCAGTAAAAAATTATGGCAACATGCACTGCAGTCAATGGAGAAGCCAATATTAGGGGTTGTTTTTTTTCCCAATGATCTTTTAATGAGAGTTATAGAAGTTAATTTTATCTGTTCCAGACTAAGCAAGCCCCTTATTAGCCTCAATATTTACATATATTTTACTTTTATTTTTTTACAAATAATGTTCAAAAAACACAAATACAATAAAAACTAAAAATGAAATAAATCTAACTACCCTAAATACACCTCACAGAAATGTTCCCCCTTCTAAATTAAAATATAAAAAAAGAGTAGATAATTTTGAACAACTATTTAGCATTTTTTTAAAACTCTTTTTGACCCTTCTTCCATTAGCAATTTTTGTGATTTTTTTTTATACCATTGGTATGTAAAATGATATGTAAACTTTTAGAGGCCCTTTACACCTACACATTTTTTTGGAGCATTACTGCAGTATTTTTTACTTTTATGTGTGTTGCATTAAGTCATTCCATTAATTTAAAATGGGCTAGCCACAGAACCTTCACCTTTTTTGTTTTATTGAGAACTGCACAACACATCCATCGGCACATACCATACTTGTCTGTTGGGGTGCCATTCTAAATGAATGGTCATGGACTGTATAGAGTGAAATACATTGCTGTTCATAGCCTAACCACCGTGCATGTAAATATCCCATCTCTGGTAACTTTGCCTTGGATGCCAGAGGACTCTATACCGGCACTGTTGGTAAGGGTAGAGATAGAAAGAGACAGTGTGCCCATTAAGTGTAAGTATAGCTTGAACTAATAACATTAAGATTAATGCAAACTACCACCCCATCTAAAGCAAAACTTTTTTTAACTTTGGAAAGAGTACAGAATGGTTTAAATACCCGCCAGGTGTTCCCATAGGTGGGATTCCGATTCAGTATCATTAATAGTAATCAGCATGGATTTATGAAAGATCGTTCTTGCCAAACCAACCTGTTAACATTCTATGAGGAAGTAAGTTGCCATCTAGACAAGGGAAGGCCTGTGGATGTGGTGTATCTGGATTATGCAAAGGCATTTGCAAACGTTTAATTTACAAACTGAGTTCTGTAGGCATTGACCATAGGATTTGCACATGGATAGAAAATTGGTTACAGGAATCCGTTCAAAGGGTGGTAATAAATGGCGTATACTCAGAATGGTCTGGAGTGGTAAGTGGGGTACCCCAAGGATCTGTCCTGGGACCAATTCTATTTAATTTATTCATAAACGATATAGAGCATGGGATAAATAGCTCAATCTCAGTGTTTACTGACGATACAAAACAAAGCAGGGTAATAACTTCAAAGCAGGATATAGAAACTTCACGAGAAAAAAAAAATGGGGTGCGCAACTACATGGCCAATGAGGTTTAATATTGAAAAATGTAAAGTAATGCACCTGGGGGCTAAGAATGGGAAGGCAAGTTACTCATTAGGGGGAGAATCCCTGCAAGTGCTGCTGCTCCAGAGCTTAGTAAATTAGGTAAAGCTTCACTTTGCAAAGAATATCCAATGACATACAGCAAAAATAAAAAAACAGCATTTTTGCTTGCACGTGATTGGATGATAGAAGTCAGCAGAGCTTCTGCTCATTTACTAAGCTCTGGAGCAACTGATCCTGCCGAGTGCAACTGCAGTCTATTTTCCTTTAGTAAATCAATCCCATAGTCCTCAGGGGTAGGGATGAGTGTGCCACAAGAAAATAAGAGCCAGTGTCAGAGGGGAGAAGGGTGATTAGAAAATGGTTTTGAAAGGGCAGGCAAGGTAGATAGTCTAGGTTGCAAGGACAAAAATGCCTAAATTGCAAAGTCTGCCAAATCAACAGTGGTGGGTCTATCATCAATCAAATGGCGGGTACATATTTCCAGCCTGCAATGTCTCTAAAATCCTATGATCTAAATATACTTTTGAGGAAGAGAGGGTGTAATTTTTTAATTCCATCAAATTTAACTAAACTTGAGCAGTTCTGCAAAGAAGAGTGGGCAAATATTGCAAAGTCCAAATGTGCAAAGTTAGTAGAGACATATCCCAACAGACTAAAGGCTGTAATTAAAGCAAAAGGTGGTTCAATAAAATACTGACATGAGGGGGTGGTCCTTTTTCCAACTCTTTGTCCACTGATTCTGTTTTTGTTTTTCTTTCTGTCATGTTGGTGTTATATATTTTACTTGGATGTTATAAGTTGCACTGAGTAAATACATTTGGATAAAACAAAAACTGTGTCTGTCTTCATTTTAGGCTGCAAATCAACAAAATGTGATTATTTTAAAGAGGGGTGATTCTTTTCTTTACCCACTGTAAATGTGTTTCACATCTTCATTGTAAAAAAACATCACAAAATGCATAAGAAACCGATGTTTTGGGGCCTCACAGGGTTCCATAGTCACCCACTATGTTGCTTTGAGAAAAGGACCCTGCAAGGCTTTGAAACTTCAGTTTTTCATGCCTCATGTGATGCTGTCATCACAATGAACACGTAAAACGCATTTGGTGTGCTGGTGACCATGCATTTTTCTGCTTGACTTTCTGGGGCACAGGAGTAAAATAGGGGTTCTCCAAGACTATCCTTCATCTTATTTTACTTCTGTGGGCCAGAAAGCCTAAGTACTGTAGGGGAAACAAAGAGCATAATCAAGAGGACAGTAAGAGGGGAGCTGTCAGTGGTACAAGCATCTTTAGCTACACCACAGTTTGAGGCTCAGAGACACTGCCGTATGTTTGCCATATGGTCTTTGTGGAAATGGTTTTCCTTGCAGTGAGTTTTAAAAGACTTGAGATGTCTTAAGGGGGTCCAGGATAAACAAAGATGTGCAAACCTTTAGATTGTAATAAAGAATACAAATTTTTAGAAGCTTGAAAGACTACAGATACAATAGATTTTAGTATCAGGGTAATATCTACTCACATGGGCAGAACAATTACACACCTCAGTGGATTTACATGCCGTTGGTTCCACAGGCTGTGTGTTATGATGAAGAGATTATGGAAAGCACCCCAGAGCGATTTTCATAATAGGTTTATAGAAACAGTCATTCTTTCCCAGAGCCCAGGTACATTTCTCCGCAAGGTGTGGATTTGGCAAATGCAATGAACAGGGCTGCACAAGGAATTCCTCTGGAGCTTATGAATACCGTTAAAGTAGCTGACTTTCATTCCTCTGGTTTGGACGCATGCCACCTTAACTCTAACGTCTACTGTGTCAAACTGGCAAATATTCCCTTTCAGCTGATTGCGCTCTTATTAAACAGACGGTTCACCTTAATTATGTCCTGGAGCTCTAGCTGAGGTAACGGCATATAGTTATAATGGGATAACAAATCCTTAACCAAATACCTTTCGCTTGTCTCTTAACATCCACCAACTCTCATGTTAAAGAATATCATTCACCAAGTTTGTATTCACATTTTCTGCCTGTGACATATTTCTTGTGCAATCATCTTATGTAAAGAATAATTGAAATTTTACATCCTTTCTCCTACAATGCTTCCAGCACTCTTTCCTTTTTGCAACTAGGGAGAGAAGTAGGACATTTGACTTTACGGAGAGTCCAGGAAACATGGAAACTTACAAGCCAACCTAGTTGTGGGTAGATAGGGCAACTTAAGTCTGCATCTGTAGGTCTGGGGTTCCATTTAAACATTTGTTAAGGGAGGTTAGAGGGTGATCACCTTGGGCAAAAGATGTTATTTAAAACATTAAACTTTTCCTTGACATATGTTTTCTGCACAGGGAATTTAGACAACCTAGATAACACTACAGGGTGTAAAAAATACAAAACTAAGTCGCCCCATGGGAAAATACATGTACATTTGTTCGGTATAGAAACAAGGGGTTATTAAGGTGGTGCTGATTCTGCGTCCATGCAACTTATACCCACAAGCCTTTTAGAAAAAAAGGGGAGGGAGAAAATTTGGACTATCTCGGTACTTGTAATGGGTAAATAAATGTATAAGATAGAAAATATAATAACAAAAGAATTTTAATAGAAAAACACATACATGAATAAAAATTGTACAATGTACAAATCAATTCAATTATAAAATCAACTTGTAACCACTCCTAAACGCATATAGAACAAAACAGGTGAATGCTGGGCTTGCCCGCAAACTTTGCGTTTGTTTAAACGTGAAGGGGTGGTTCCTCGACCGGTTTCGCGGTCTAGCCGCTTCTTCAGGAGTAATGTCTGAAATAGATTGTATGTTTAAGCATGTAGCATAGACACAGCCGAATAAATTCATTAAATATAGGTATTGATACATCACTACATTGTACAATTTTTATTCATGTATGTGTTTTTCTATTAAAATTCTTTTGTTATTATATTTTCTATCTTATACATTTATTTACCCATTACAAGTACTGAGATAGTCCAAATTTTCTCCCTCCCCCTTTTTTCTAAAAGGCTTGTGGTTATAAGTTGCATGGACGCAGAATCAGCACCTGCGTTTACGGCTTAATAACCCCTTGTTTCTATAACATTAATGGATGATGGTCTGCGTTAACTAAATTATGTTTATTACCAAAGACTATACTCACGATTCTACTACATTTGTTCGGTGATAATGGGGCCAAAAAACAAATGGTATTAGTCTATTTTCTGGATGAATGTTTTTCATTGATGTAAACTGGAAATTCAGCATTTGGACACTAGCTGATGCTAAGTATTATAGGAAATTCCTATGATACTTACTGCCATCTAGTGGTCAAGCTCAGTATGTTCTGGTTTACATCAATGAAAAAACAATCGTCCAGTACAGGAAATAGCCCATCAACATTTGTTTTTGTGCCTCATTCACACAGATTGAATGTACATTTACTTTCACAGTGGGCAAATTGCTATGCATTTTATTATTATCATACAGGATTTATACAGCGGCAACAGGTTGCGCAGTGCTTTACAACATGAGGGCAGACAACACAGTTACAATACAATTGCATACAGGAGGAATCAGAGGGCTCTGCTCATTAGAGCTTACAATCGAGGAAAATTTTTCTTTGCTTTTTTTCAAAATATTTTTGGGTGTGCTGTGTGAATGAGAACACATAGCAGACATATAGAAGAGGTTTGTCAACTTGGTTGCAAAAGTGAAAATACACTTTTATGCCACATACACACGAGCGGATTTTCCACTCAAGCTTGTCTTGCGCACACACGGTCACACCGTGATCGACCATCAAGAACGCAGTGACGTACAACACTACGAGGACCCGAGAAAATTAAGTTCAATGTTTCCGAGCATGCGTAGGAATTTTGCGCGTCGGAATTGGTACAGAGGATCGGAATTTTTGATCAAAACTTTTTCCAACCGAAAAATTGAGAGCCTGTTCTTAATCTTTTGCTGGCAGGAATTCGGCCAGCAAAAGTCTGATGGAGCATACACACGGTCAAATTTTTTGACCAAAACCTCTTATCGGTCTTTTGCTGGCCGAAATTCCGATCGTGTGTATGCGGCATAAGGCTACATACACATACACAAGCAACTTACCCTGTCAGCACCAAATCCTGACATTTTCGGGTGGTGTCCACGTGGAATTCTTTGCATATTGAGCTAGAAGAGTTTGGCTAGATAAACTAAAACTACCAGCATGGCCGGGATCTGGTTGAGCTTGCTATTACTAGCTAATTTTCTTTTTCTGAAACAAGACTCAGTCTATTACTGTAAGCCAGCTCTCTTATTTTAGAATCGATTTGTGCTTGGGGGCAGTAAATAGAATTAGCAGCTCTAGGTAGCTGTCGCAGGCAATATAGGCTGCTATTCCCGGCTGCTTATGGGGTTATTTTGTAACATAAGTGAGTCTATTCCAGCAAGCTGTTTTTAAAACATTCACTGTTGTATTTCTCTTTCTGTGTCTCCTTACACATCAAAGAACTACACATAAGGTTTGTATTTTTTAGGAACACACAGCCATTCAGGGCTTCATATTAAATTTGCTTCCTGTAGGCTTTAACATTTCAGTTTGGGTCCATAAATTTTGCTATGGCTTCCTTGAGTTGCAATTTACTTCTTTCCTTGTCAACTTAACACATAATACGTTCCTTTGTCAATGTTTACCACTAGGTAAACAGAATATTTTAGGATTTTATTTTCAGTTAGCTTGTTCTGTATTATAATTTTTTTAATGTTGTCAATATTTTTTACTGCTGCTGTTTTAATAATAAACAGGTATTTTTTGTATCTTAAGGAAAACCTTTGGAGAATTCTTCCCATCTGAAGCAGCCCCTAATCCTTAGAGGGGGCCCTTTTGGGTGCCCCATGATCCTCAAAAGGAGCAGTACAAATAGTGACCACAGCCACCGGGTCCACTTTCTCTCTCTATATTCTACGTGCCGCCGTGTATTTAAATGTATTTCTTGGCACTGGATAAACCACCTCTCCCCACTGATGCGTTTCATTCAATAAGAGCTTATTTGCGTACCTGGGGACTTGCAGTGAGAAACCATGAAATCAGGCCGAGACAGAAGTGCAGTTAAATCACACTTGTTTAATAATAAAAGTAAAAAGAACAAACGTAGTTAAAACATAGCCAAAGTTCAGTAACCGGAACGGATAGTCAGCCAAGCCAGAAGTCAGGGATCAATGTAGTGGAACAGCGAGCAGGATCTGGAGCCAGAATGGATGTCAGCAAAGCAAGTCTTGAACAGGATCGCAGGAGAGCATCTCAGTTTCTGTGATGTTGACCAAGGTGTAAGTAGGCAGCACTTAGAGGTGCCTCTCTACTTTTTTATACTCAGTTGTGACATGACGCTACTCTTATATCAAGACATCACTTGTATATTAAGGCAAAATTTATTAAAACATTTTGCTTGTCTTGCAAAATGCTCTCAAACCAAGTTACTCTCAAGCCAAGGTTTTACTGTACCTATAATTTAATAGTTATTAATAGTTAAGTTATTATTAGTTAGCTATTATTTCAGATTTTCAAATTTTCGGATTTTAGAATTTCCGAATTAACTAATTTACAAATTTACGAGTTTTGGAATTTACAAATTTTCGAATTTGCGAATATTCGTAAAAATTAGATGAACGGTTTAACGAATAAATAATCCGAATTAACTAATTTGTTGAAAAAAATTATTCGGAACTAAACTAATTGCACATTTCAGGTATACATGATTTTGCTTCCTTCTCTCCACATGAGACAGGCTGCGCAGCAGGTCTTCTCTTTTATACCCTGAAAAAAAAAGGCTTTGATATACAAGTGCTTTGGATTACAAGCATGTTTATAGAATGAATTATGCTCGCAAACCATGGTTTTACTGTATTGGAATTTCCTTTCAAATTTTTCTGTTAGTGAACATAACGAATAAGAATTTATCCGAAGTTACGAATTATCTGAAATAACGAATGCCGTATCTAAACATATGGAACGTAACAAATTAATAAATAAATAACAATAATAATAACAATAATAATAATAAAAACATTTTATTAGTATTATTTATTACTAATTTGTTCCGTTCCATTTGTTTAGATACGACATTCAATATTTCAGATCATTCGTAACTTCGGATAAATTCATATTCGTTATGTTCACTAACAGCCAAATTTGAAAGGAAATTCCAATACCTATAATTTATAGTTAGTTATTATTAGTTAGTTAGTTATTATTTAGAATTTTCGTTCTTTCAAATTTTTCGGATTTTCTTTCTTATTTTCGGATTTTATAATTTTTGGATTTTATAATTTACGAATTTAGAAATTTTCGAATTAAAATTTTTTCAAATTTACGAATTGCGATCAGAACAAAAACAATTCTGGAAATGCACGTGTCTAATGTATATATTATGTTGTATGAATATTAAGAGTTATGTCTGCCTCTATATATGGATATTTCATGCCCAACTCCAGGAAGGTAAAAAATTGTTCCTTGCAGTGGGGCTGTGCTTACACTCAAAGGGTTAAATGCTCTTTTTAGTGTAGAGGGACAAAACGAAGATTTAAGTACCTGATCCTTTGCTCTATCCTGCAGCTAGGTCACTCTCCTTAGCTTCTTCACCCCCACGCTTTATTGGTCTAAGGTATGGAAATCATCAAGGCCAAATCAGGGTCCATAGCCCTGGGTGGACGTGATGACATAGAGAAACAGTCCACCGCCAGAATATGAGGGGAGCCATCTGCTGGGGAGCAGTGCCGGTACAGCCCCGCGGCAAGAGATATTTTTTAGTTGCCCGGAGTTGGGTTTTAGGTATGAAAATAGACTTTCCTTATTGCTTCTGTAGAAGCAGAATCTGTTCATATCAGGGCAACAGCAGATTCAGTTACTTGTAGCAGTGGGGCTCCCCAAATGGTACTTATGTACTTATGTGGATGTTATTGCAATTGAAGTTTTTCCATTTACAAAGATTACAAATCAGTGTGATGGGCTCACATGCTAGATACATACTGCAAGTTTATACTCAGCTTAAATTTTGCTTTGTCATCAAAGGCAATATAATCAAATATGTTGTATGTATGCTGTATACATGTATATGTATGTTGTATGCATTGTGTATGTATGTGTATATGCACATAAGCTCAGTTTTAAGCCCCTCCCACTGCTAGCATAATTTTACTGCACCCACCATTTGCCATGACATGGTGTGCACGCCACTATTGGCCCAGCCCCGCCTTCATTTTTAATATTTTCAAATGTTCCTGGGTATGCTTATATGTAGAGTTGAAGCTGATGCCAAGAGGAGGGATTTTTTACACCTCAATAAAACAATCATATATGTAAATACACATAATAAGAAATACAAATTTTTGCAACTTTAGGGTCAATTTACTAAAAATTCAATAATAATAAAATAGCTCTTGCTTAAAATAAGTTTTAAAAGTCGAATTCACTAAGAATTGTGCGGTAATTTTTCATAATGCGGTAATTAACACATATTTTCAAGCAGTAATTTATCGCATTGAGCTGGTTGCTAAGGAGTGGGCTGGGAAGCCGGCCGCTGTGTCCTTAACGACAGATGACTCATCAGCTGTCAGTGGGTTCCCAGCTGAATGTTGAATGTAAAAAAACATGACGGCAATTAAAAATTATAATTTAAAAAAAGCGTTGGGTTCCCCCACCACAGTGCCCTCAACATGGAGGGTACTTTGGGGCGGGGGGGCTCTGCTGGTCTTATTTCGTAATTTTTAATGTTTTCTCTACATTCAGCTGTCAACGGGCAACCTGCTGACAGCTGATGAGTCATCCGTTGTTAAGGATGTGGCAGCCGGCTTCCCAGCCCACTCCTATTGGGGGTTGGGGACTCCCACGCTGTTTCTAACAAATACCGCATGCTATACCTTCAGCAAAACCCTGGTGATAAATATTGCATGTTTTTTTACTCTCTGTTCAGTTTGTAAATTGGACTGAAGAGCTTACCGCATGATATTTTGGAGATATTTACCAGCACATTTTATTTTGCGGTAAATATTGCATAATCCTTATTTTTTTGTGAATTTACTTTTTTTTACCGCATGCAGTAAACGCTAGTGAATTAACCCCATTGATTTAGGAAAATTAAACTCTAGAGAACACAGTAAAACCCCTATTTCACCAAAACGAATCTGTCATGCATAAAGTACATGCTGCCATTGCGAATATCCTTCTGAAAATGCTAGATGGCTTTGATCCATTATAGGACAGTCACCGTCCTGAAAAAGCAATGAGCAATGTCAATGATTGTCAGAAGAGTCTTGTTACTAATCTTTAAACTTGCTCCCAGGCACTGAAATCAAAGCATCTGAATAACAGCCAGGGTTCTAGCATTTTCATAGAGTTATTTAAGGGTGGCCTCCCTTAACCCCCTTTCTACCAAGGTACATTTATAAATGTCCTGAATGGTGGTATTCAAGGGGTCAAAATAAGCTGTTTCTCCTAAACAGGTGTAGAGATGCCCTATCACTTTTTCAGTACCAGTCACTTATGTACTATGACCTGTGGATCTGAAAATTTATTTTGGGGTTCCCAATGACCTGAAATGAGATTTCAAGTGTTCCCCATCCCCCAGGGTAAAAAGGTCGAGAAACGCTCCTTTAGTTAGTTCTTTCAATATTGAGTATATTTTGAAAGCATACAACAGAGAATTTGAGAAGTTTACCAGTAGCTCCTTTACACGCCTGTAAATTGTATTTTGGGTTTAGTGGTTTTTAAGGTCATTGAAAGTAGTAATCAATAGGGACATTATAAAAATCATAATAAACCAGTAAAACATTTCTGGATGGCCGAACACGTGTTTGTGGCTGCCAGCTGGTCATAGGAACTGTTTCATTTTCAGAGGTCATTTAGAAAATTTATTTTCCTAAGTTCTTATGAAACACATAGAACAAGGTAGGACAGAGAAAAGCTGAGGGCTAATTAAAGTATATGTAAACCCAATTAGTAAAGCATGTTTTAAGATGTCCATGTCATTTCAGAAGTAATTTTAAATTTTTTTTTTAAATCACCAGCTTTTCATTAATAATATCTGGTGATCCTGCCATCAACCCCTTCATTCCAATGGCCCCACTGTACTGGGCTTTTTTTCGTGAGGCCGCATATTTGTGTATTTCCCTTTGTGCTGGCAGCGCACCATGCGGCACAGTCGTAGCACAGAGACCGGGGTCTTGCTGAGAGCCCAGGGCCCCGTACTTACTCTCAATTCTGGGTCACCTGATCGCTGTGATAGCCTCTGATTGGTTATCACAGTGATCAGCCACTGTGAAGCCCATCCCTTTTTTGTTCTTTTTTTCTGTGAATGGAGGCGAGAGATGCAAGATCTCTCCTCCAAAAAATACCTAGATCAAGGTTAGATCTAGGTCAGTGCCAGTGTTTGGATCAAAGGTCAAGGTCAGTATATGTTTTGACAGGATTTTTTTTTTTTTAGTATTAGTGTCAATTAGTGTTCGTGTGTTTTAGGTAGAATAAAAAAAAGTAAAATGGGCACTATTGTTTCTGGGCTGTACTACGGGTACGAACAACAACTACAGTGATACAAAAAAGACGCAACTTGCCCCCATCTATAGCTGGCTATCGCAGTAAGAAGCATTGGAAGGCTAACAGGTATAAACAAGGCCAAGGATAAATCCAAGGGAAAAAAAACAAGCTTAACTTACCGACCAGCCTACAGACAACCAATTAAACCTGTCTAAGCCCCTGTACACAAAATCCATCTGATTTTTTCCGACAGATTTTGTCCGAAACTGATGACACATGGTCGGACAAAGTTGTCGGAAAATCCGATCGTTATGAACGCGGTGACGTTCGTTGCGTACTACGGAACTACGTAGAGGCTAGTAGCCAATAGCTTTGGTCTCGTAATTTGATTTGAGCATGCGTGGCACTTAGTGGAATTCCCTACACATGATTGGAAAAAGTCCGACCGTCTGTATGGGGCATTACAGTATGTGTTAAAAGCAGGGGTTTAGTCTGCATACATTTGCAAATGCATTTGTAAGCCACAGAGCCTTGTCACGGCACCCTGGTATCTGTGGTACCTAACACTAACTTATAAGTGTCCCCACAGTGAAGGCACATGCTTTCTGATGGATAGGTGAGAGCAGGTGGACTGAACACTGAACACCCAACATATAGCACAAGGGCTGCAAAGGTGTCAGTGCATTGACTGACCAAAAAAACACGACAGTGATACAAAAAAGACACCACTTGCCGACATCTATAGCTGGCTATCGCAGTAAGAAGCATTGAAAGGCTATCAACAGGTATAAACAAGGCCAAGGATAAATCTAAGGGGAAAAAAAAAACTATCTTAACTTCCTGATAAAGCATGTATGTATGTGAAACACGTAGGGGCTTCTGGGTAATCGATGACGTCACTTCCTGTCCCAACCCATACCAGATCGAGGCTTGGAATGCACGCCGATCCCGGGAGACGAAGCGGTGGAACTATCCCAAAAAACACACTGCTGGAATGACTCAGTGCCGGTCTAAGGGCACCTGAATTGTAAGTGCACATTTTTATAATTGGGGATGTTTACCTTGTTGGTAAATAATAAATAAAATAAATTTTACAAAAGCATATTGCGCAATGATGGCTATTTGCTTCTTATGAGATATCAAGGCTTGAGGAGTAACTAGTGGCAATCTAGCTGGATAAAAGCCAGGTTAGTGGAGTGGTTATACCAATATTTACCAAAGGCAAAGTTTTTTCTAGGCTCTGGTGAGTGACCAATTCAGAAGGTGGTGGTGATGCACGAAGTGGTGAAAAGGCTTCCAAAATAGCATGGATGTGAATTTGAGCACACTACGCACATGAGATTTAAATGATATAATTGTGAAGTGGACTTTGGGAAATATTGTTAAAAACCTGTGTCCTGCAGTTTTTATAACTTTTCACTTGATAAATTAATAATTTGCACTATAACCTTGCGCCATAAAGTTATATAGTTTTGATGTTTGTGCACATTTCACAGATTCTGTTTTTAGTGGCAATATTGTATAAGCAAGTTCTATAGTGCCTGAGCTTTATCACCCGTGCCCTCTATTCCCAACTGAGAGACTGTGATCTGTTTCAACGTATTATGCAAATAGAAATCCTCAAAAGGACTTTGAGTCTCAGAAATTACTGGGTATCAACCCTGGGAACCCCTAGACAAGAACGACGAGCTACAAGGAGGCAATCGGTAAGCCCAGAAAAACATAGCCGCCCCGCAGGGGTTATGGCGATACAGTAGCAAGAAATATACAGCTACATTTAAAAAATATATATATATATTTTTTTTTACTATTTTGGGGAAGTTTTCCTTTGATAATTAAATAAAATCAAGAGATATCCATTTATCACCAAAAGAAAGCCCAATTTGTCCTGAAAAAAACAAGGCATAATTCACCTGGATGCACAAAGTAGTTAATATGTACGGTTTTACTTGCACATGTCAAAGTTCCAAAAAAGGCATTTTGATTTGTTTTAACCTTGGCGCGAAGGGGTTAAGGTACTTTCTGTTATAGAGTAACGTCTCCCAGTTGTGCACCTGCATTGTCATCTTGTCACATGAGCTTCAGATGGTGACTACAAGTGTCTGTTTCAAAACACATCACAAAGGCATTGTCTGCTGTTGTCACCATCAAGAAACACACATACAGCCCCCACTGGGGTGACTGTAAAGAGAAAGTAAAAGATCAGTAGCAGAGAAATGCAACAAAAAGTTTTAAGAATGGTGTAGCACTCCTCTGATGCCCCAAAGGCAGGAAAGCACTTCCAGAGGCAGGGACAGGTTAGCATTTCACCCCAGGTCTAAGTGCATGGCTAAAATTGGAGGACCGAAAAAGGATGTTGGGCGCCAGTCATTTTTGCCTTTTTCAAGTTTTATTGCAGAAAGGTTAAGGAGGTGAGGGTTAGGGGTCCCAGATACTGTAGCAGATCACTTATTGACTCGCCAGATCAATGTCCAGCTTCACAGTGTCAGAACCTTTAAACTGACCAGGCAACACTGTTAGCACATTTCCAGATGTCAGTGCATCCTCCAAGTGAGACACCAGGCCTTTCTGAGAGACCTGCCTTCTTCTTGTCTCTCTCCAACAAGGGGCCTCCCTTGGGTCAACTGTTTGGCACAGCATCCCCCTGTCAAAGCAGGACAACTTCGAGGACCACTTAAAGCAGAGCTCCACCCTATAGTGAAAACAGTCCAATTGCTAGTTATTGCTAGTCAACAACTGCACAAAAGTCCTGCCAGTGTTGGCTGAACAGGGATGCATATCTCCTTTTGATGATCTCGACAAAGGAGCAGGGAGTTATCAACAGGGAAGGGTGCAGTAAAAGCAATGCCATCTATATAATCGATATATTAAAGAAGCACTGATGTTCATCTAGTGAGGTGAAAAAAGACAAACTGTAGTAACTGTTTAAACACTAGGCATCTGCAATCTGTAAATTATCATTTCCAGGCATGGCTGCTATTCTGTGGTTTCCATTTTACAGCTGGGAGCACACTCCTAGCCATCAGACTATGCTGTCTCTGACAGCTTCTGTTTGAACTAATGATCAGGGCCAATCAGGGTGATTCTCAATCATGTGATCACATGCTGGTTGGAGGTTTGCTATCTGACACATCTTTTTAACATGGAGATGCGACTGTAGCCTGAAGAGCACAGCCAATGTGCAGTTAGCATTCACGGCATGCCTTTGTTTTTAGACTGTTAAATCGATGGGTTTACTTCCGCTTTAATATTATAACTGTCAGATACATTTATATTATTCAAAAAACAACCTCATTAATCAAAATAAAATGTTTGTTAACATTTTTGTCCACTTGTCATCCCAAAATAACAATGAAATGAGAAGCAAATGTATTAGTATTGTATACCAAATAAAACCCTTATACGGTATGTTCTTTAAGTAATGTAAACATCATTTAGATAGACAAATTAGTTCTTGCTTAGTTCACTGACAGTAACACTGCTAAATTTGGTCTGGGGATCTACACATTACTGAACTATAGTCATTAAAGGGTTGAAAAACAATTATCTCTTTTTCTGAATTTAAAATAATACTTTAGAAAAATTATCAGTTTGGTTTCTCATGCCGCGTACACACGATCAGAAATGCCGCCAGCAAAACTCGGATGAGAGCTTTTGGTCGGAAATTGCGACCGTGTGTATGCTCCATCTGTCTTTTGCTGGTGAAATTCCAGCCAGCAAAAGATTGAGAGCATGTTCTCTATTTTTCGGCCAGGAAAAGTTCCTATCCGAAAATGCGATCGTCTGTATGCAATTCGGACGCGCAAAAAATCACGCATGCTCGGAAACAATTCGACGCATGCCCGGAAGCATTAAACTTAATTTTCTCGGCTCTTCGTAGTGATGTACGTCACCGCATTCTTGACAGTCGAAAGTTCAGAGAACTTTTGTGTGACCATGTGTATGCAAGTAAAGGTTGAGCGGAATTCCATCCAAGATTTTTCGGATGGAAATTCCGCTCGTGTGTATGCGGCATTAGACTCATGCCCTTAGGAATGCTTTGCTATCATGTTCATAAAGATTCCTGGAAATAAATCTTTGAAAAAGTATCTGTTAATGACTAAAATGATCACTTCTTTTTTCCCTGGAAATTTGCTGATGATTTTCAATCTTGTTACCAAACACCTGTCAAAACTTTTTTTTGAATGATCTCTATTTCTTTGACTTGAAAAATAAAGATCTCTGACTTTGACTCCCTATCTGCCCTGTGAACTAACATCCTTCCTTTGCTGTATATCCTCTTTTCATGTTATGTCATAGACTTCTGGGTTTGACTCATGTCCTTTTTCTTTCTTCCTGTTTCCTGCCCTTTTCTTTCCTTTCTGTTTCCTGTCCCTCTCCTGTCACTGGTTTATCTACAACATTGGCAGCTCTGGCAAGGACCAGGCATACCTTGGTCTTGTGCCTTAGTAAGAAAGCTTTTGTCATCCTCCAGTGACAGGTCTTTTGTTCATCAGTCTCTGCTGGCTGTTATCTGTGCTGTGTTTTTCTGTGTACTCTCAAACTGACTTGGCTTATGACCCTTAGCTTCCATCTCAAACAATGTTTTCTGTTACTGACTATGCTTCTGCCAGCCACGTTCCAGTTGTAGGAGTACCCAAACTGCCTGACACTGGCAATCCTCTCTTTGATATTATATAGTATTTGTAAGCAGATCATATAATTTAGAGGTCTATGCAATGACAATTCATGAATTGCATGCTTATCTATAAAATGGACAAAACGGCAGACATATATTCACACAAATTTTCCTGGTTCGTAAATTTATTTCCCTCTTCATTCATTATTGATTGGGGGCTAAACGAATACTTAGACACTGCCACAAATTGTGCTCCTTACTAAACAGACCTGTGCAACACCAAAAGGTTCAGAGGAGCTCATAATGTCCCACACATGAAAAATACCTTAGGCCGAACTCTTTTGGAAAATGTAAACATCGGGGATGCCACTTTCTCAACCCGAATGTAGTGTAAGTGTAAAGCGGCCTCAGTCAGTGCTACTCCACAAACCACACCTTCTGATGCATTTTGTCCCTCCCATCGTGGCTTAGTCATATTGGGAAATTTTTGAGTTAATGGATTGCCAGTCTAGGACATTTTGTACAAAATCCAGGAAATCCAGTAAATTAAAAGCCAATGTTTTTCCAAGAGGCATGAATTAGAGCAGGGGTCTCAAACTGGCGGCCCTCCAGCTGTTGTGAAACGACAAGTCCCATAAGGCATTGCAAGGCTGACAAGCATGATTCCCCCAGGCAGAGGCATTGTGGGTAGTTTCGCAACAGCTGGAGGGCCTCCAGTTTGAGACCCCTGAATTAGAGCATCCGAATACTGCTGTGAGAAAAAAGAGGTCAATGGAAGGCCTGGAAAAGGCAATCACAGTATCTTATTTAGGCTGTTTTACAGATCTAATTTCTGTTTTTCAAGGATGGGAACACAACCGGGACTGTCCTGATCAAAGAGAAACCTGCTAAGCCATCATGGCTATTTCTGCTTTCTGTTTACAATCTCCTTGGACTTGGTGCTCCTGTATGCCACTAGCCACAAACTTCTAGCCCTCTGCTGAGCATAAGTTCAAAGCACGCTGCAAGGAGTTTTGGGGATTGCGTATTATGGAACTCACGGGAGAAACCCAAAGCTGTTATTTTCTGCAATTTATCAGACACAGAAACAGCAAAAGACCACTGAGGGATTAAAAGATTCAAATTAGTCAATTCCAGAGCCATAAAGTGTAATTGCTTTTCTATTTTATAAAAAAAGTTCTATTTCTTTTTTGTTTAGAAAGACGATACGATAGTATTCTACTTCTAGCTTAAATAGCAAGATTTTGTTATTTGTTCTTTTTTATTATAACTAAAGCTATTTCACACTACTGACCACTAAATATTTTCTAGCTGCCCTTGTAAAGGACACCCAGCAATTCTCCAGTAGTGCAGGTGTATTGCTGGTTTTATGTCTTTATTAAATGCCATCTCTTCCTTGTGTTGACAGATGTTGCATTCAAAAGGAAAATCAGATTTTCTGTGAGGATGGAGATGCACATGAATTAACGGGCCTACTTGGCACCGCAGCTAAGAAGATCTACTGAACAGATTATGAGTCTACACCTAGAGATTTATAATTACCTAATTGGAAGTTAAATCCTTTCAGGGCAGGCTGGATGATTTTCATTCAGTCGAGCAGCGCAGGGCCACACTAATTGCACCATACTATTCATGGGGGTCATAATCTCTGGAACAGACTGGTGTCTTCCGGTCACTCCTAATGAGACCGTTGCCCGTGGAGAGGTTACCGTGGCTTCGGCTTCAATGTCATGGCAGCTATTAAGTCTGACAGACTGCCAATTGTCTCATAATGCGTCTCTCCGTAGCTCTGAATAACCTACAATGATTCAGTCGGTTAGGGTTGACAGGCCGCCTTTAAAATGACTGTGTGCAGAATTCCATAGGTCATTTTAAGTTTACAGGCCTAAGCTCCAACCGTGATGAATGGATCTCAGCCAACAAAATCTTGATTCCAGGCAACAGAATGAACCAATTGCAAATTCTAATCAGTAGCTGACTATGTAATATGTGGGGAGAAAACACCTGCCTCTATAACAGTGGACACTGACATTTTCTTATTTTTTTTTTCCTTAGGAAAAAATTCCACTTAGAAGCATTATTGACCCACTGGCGGTTTTTCAGTTTATGGCTTACGGGTGTAGAGTCAGACAAAGTAATCATTGCTGCAGCACTTACGGCTGTTTGGTGCCTCGTAAAAATTTTAAAATCTGCAAGATTGCCAAAAATTGGCAGGGGGGAAAAAGCAGCTTGTGGGGATTTGTTAGCAGAAGGACTTAGCAGATGTTACAGTCAGAGGTAGAACTACTGCCATAGCTTACCAAGAAATTGCTTCGTGGCCAGTGGGATGGGGGGAACAATGTGGTCTAACTGCACATTCATTTGTGATTGAAATGAAGGTATAGTGTATTTTCAGTGAGCTCATATATTGTGTTATTGTAACAGCATTAAGCCCATCTCCAGAAAACTTAAAAATGATCCACTACACTGGAACTGTGCCCAGACTGCAGGGGTTAATTGCTCGTTTAGTTCTAGGGGGCACAAAAAAGAGAAATTTACTTT
The DNA here is from genome assembly GCA_028564925.1 of Lithobates sylvaticus. NCBI lineage: Eukaryota > Metazoa > Chordata > Amphibia > Anura > Ranidae > Lithobates > Lithobates sylvaticus. The sequence continues at coordinate 483,913,830 of CM053028.1, forward strand.
ACTTGATCCTCCACTCCACCACTGAGCTGCTAGACTGGTTTCTGGAATATCTCCTCTACACTCCAGTGGTCTAAGGTCTTGACATAATCAAGACCCTGCATTGCACACTGAGGGAGAGTCCACCACTGGAGCATGGGGGAGCGCCATCTGTCAAAAGAGTGGAGGATTAGTAAGTTAATGACCAGTTAATAACCAGTTAACCCTTCTTATGCTCCTAAATGGGATAGAGACTTAGCTGGCACACAACAGAGTAGGATTGGAACTGAATTTGAACCAAAACAGCCTGAAGTTATGCCCAGGATTTGGTGGTGTGGGCGAATTACAAGCTACGTCTCTGCTGGTAACTCATCCCTTCAAAAATCTCCCACACAATCCCAACTCACTCCCCCATGTGCATTAGAGGTTGCCAAACAGAAGGCTCATTGGTTGGAATGCCCAAAAGTGACAATGTTTAGTATAAGGGTCTCCTGAACAAACAACAGGGTCACAGGCAGGTGTTTTTATAAAGATCCCTATGAAGCGCCTTAAATAAACAACCTGAGGAGTGCACAAACACCCAACTGAAACTATTCACACACATTTTCCTTTTTGCAGAGGTCTAAACAATACGATGGCAAAATTCCAGAAGCTATGGAAACCACGGATTGATTTTTATTTACCACTCACCTTGTGCCTTGACTCATTGACTCTATGAATAAGGATGTGTTCGGAAAAATAATGTTTAGTAAAAAAAAAAAAAAAAAAGCATACAAAAGTGGTGATGGCAGATGTGAAAATGGCTGGATTTGGACCAGCATTTGGCTCTCAGCACTATCAAAGATTAGGTTTCTGCCTCTCCTATCCTGTTTGAGAGAACGTTGGCCTCTCATTACTTGATTAAGACATAATCTAGTTCTCTCTCTGAAGCAAATATTTGAGCTGGCAGCCTCACCTTGCAAGGGACCCTTTTTTGATTTTTGCATAGACAGATTGGTACTGAAGCCTAGGAATTCCATCTTGTCTTGAAAAGGTACCCAGTCAGCAATGTGGTCTCTGTTTTTGTTTGCTTGAATAAAACAGGGATTTCCCAACATTGAAAGAAAACATTTAAAATGTAAGTCTCTGCAAATCCCTCCACTAACATCTACTGTATATACAGTAATCTATAGCTAGTTTTAGATCAGGATTCAATAACTAGAATAGGCTAGAGCCAGGTTAGGCATATGACGCCCACTTCTGGTAGTTAGAGGCCTCGTTGCATGACAGATTAGACCAAGGATCCTCAAACTATGGCCCTCTAGCTGTTGTGGAACAACACATCCCATGAGGCATTGTATAACTCTGACATTCACAGACATGACTAGGCATGATGGGAATTGTAGTTCCTGAACAACCGGAGGGCCATAGTTTGAAGACCCCTGGATTAGATATTACTAGGGACTAAATGAAAAGTAGATAGGCCGACTATGAGTTCCAGTGCCATGCCATGATTTCTGCTGGTGAAAAGGTGAGTACCAAGTTGGTGGGACACTGGCTGAAGGGACTGCTCATTTTTGCTGATCTGGTCTTCGGGTCCCCATCACCAAGACATATGCCGTGTTGTGATCATCCTCAGGGGCCTTTGAAAGTGGACTTTGCTGCAACATTCATCTGGAAGTATCCTTATTAATAACTACAGTATCTCACAAAAGTGAGTACACCCCTCACATTTTTGTAAATATTTTATTATATCTTTTCATGTGACAACACTAAAGAAATTACACTTTGCTACAATGTAAAGTAGTGAGTGTACAGCTTATATAACAGTGTAAATTTTCTGTCCACTCAAAATAACTCGACAAACAGCCATTAATGTCAAAACCGATGGCAACAAAAGTGAGTACACCCCTAAGTGAAAATTTCCAAATTGGGCCCAATTTACCAGTTTCACTCCCCAGTGTCATGTGACTCGTCAGTGTTACAAGGTCTCAGGTGTGAATGGGGAGCAGGTTTGTTAAATTTGGTGTTATTGCTCTAACTCTCTCATACTGGTCACTAGAAGTTCAACATGGCACCTCATGAAAAAAAGAATTGTTGCTCTACATAAAGACGACCTAGGCTATAAGAAGATTGCCAAGACCCTGAAACTGAGCTGCAGCAAGGTGGCCAAGACCATACAGTGGTTGAACAGGACACGTGCTCAGCGTTATATCCAGAGGTTGTCTTTGGGAAATAGACGAATAAGTGCTGCCAGCATTGCTGCAGAGGTTAAAGGGGTGGGAGGTCAGCCTGTCAGTACTCACTGCATCAAATTGGTCTGCAGAAGGAAGCCTCTTTGAAATATGATGAAAAAAAAGCCTGCAAACAGTTTGCTGATGACAAGCAGACTAAGGACATGGATTAATGGAGCCATGTCCTGTGGTCTGATGAGACCAATATAAACTTATTAGGTTCCGATGGTGTTAAGTGTGTGTGGTGGCAATCAGGTGAGGAGTACAAAGACAAGACACACTTGTAAAGGTAATAGACTGGCCATTGGCCAAGAATGTCTCCAGACCTAAAAATTATTGAGCATCTGTGGGGCATCCTCAAACAGGAGCTGGAGGAGCTCAAGGTCTCTACCATCCACCAGCTCTATGATGTCATCATATAGGAGTGGAAGAGGACTCTGGTGGCAACATGTGCAGTTCTGGTGAACTCCATGCCAAAGAGGGTTAAGGCAGTGCTGGAAAATAATGGTGGCCACACAAAATATTGACACTTTGGGCCCAATTTTGACATTTTCACCTAGGGGTGTACTCACTTTTGTTGCCAGCGGTTTAGACATTAATGGCTGTGTGTTGAGTTATTTTGAGGGGACAGCAAATTTACACTGTTATACAAGCTGTACACTCACTACTTTACATTGTAGCAAAGTGTAATTTCTTCAGTGTTGTCACATGAAAAGATATAAGAAAATATTTACAAAAATGTGAGGGGTGTACTCACTTTTGTGAGATACTGTATATTTACCCAGGTTTATGCTTTTACTGATACTACCTGTTTGGGCAGTGGATGTATTGTAATCTTTATTATATAAAGTTGTGTTGCTATGGATATTTTTTGGGTGATTTTATAGCATAGACATTTGTTAATTGTTAGATATTAAGAGAATGTGTTGATTTTTTTTAAGCTAAGACTTGGGCAACTTTTTAAAGTTTCATACAGGATATGATGTAGCAGGAAATAGGGGGAGGGGATATAGCCCATGTGTTCAAAGGACAGAGTTGTTTTTGAAGACAAAGGAGCAACACTTGTTCTGAAGACAGGGGAGAAGCTATTCAGCTTTTCTGGTCTAAAAAAACAGAACACTGGGTTGGACCTCCTTCAGTGGGAGGCATTTAAAGCCACTCCAAGAGGGGTGTTAAACAGGCATAGCAGAGGTGAGCGGGTTTAAAAAACAGCTGGCATCCGTGATACAGGACAGGGAAAAGGAGGTGTCTCTAGCGGAAGCAGAATACGTTAGGCGGCCGACGGAGGAAGGATTGAGGACCCTACGAGACAGAACTGGGGCCTACCGGGTTGCACTGACAGATCAGACTACCAAGCTCAGACTTGCACAGTGTAGGCGCATTTTTGAATTTGGTGACAAAAACAGCGGACTACTAGTGTGCTTAGCAAAACCAGACTATGTACCTGTATACATCATTAGCGTATATGACCGACACAGAGATGAGGTATGTGACTTGTCATGCGCCCCCCCAGGGGGAAATATACTAGCAAATTATCTAGACAATATTGACTTACCTGTACTGTCAAGTGAAGAAAGTAGTGCCCTGGAAGCAGATATTACAGTAGAGGAGGTAGAGGGAGCCCCCTCTTCTTTTGCTCCTTGGAAGTCACCGGGTCTTGATGGGATTCCTTCAGAGTGGTATCACACCTTTGGGAGTAATTTGGCACCTCGTTAAGACCCCTTTACACTGAGTCGCCCCGGGCGTCGACGGTAAAGTGGCGCTATTTTTAGCACGACTTTACCGTCGTTTTAGCTGTGCTATTCGGCCACTAGTGGGGCGGTTTTTACCCCCGCTAGCGGACAAAAAAGGGTTAAATCCACGCACAAAACACCGCTGCTGCGGCGCTTTGCTGGCGGTATGGCGGCGCTGCCCCATTGTTTTAAATGGGCAGGAGCGGTGGAGGATCGGTGGATGAGCGATGTATTAACTGCTCCTACACCTACTGCTGGCAGGACTTTTTGTGACGCCCTGTCAGCGCAGCGCCCCAGTGTGAAAGCACTCGGGCTTTCACACTGGGTTTGCAGCTGAGGCTTTTTTCAGGTGCTATGCAGCCACTATTTTTAGCGCTGTAGCGCAAGAAAAATGCCTCCAGTGTGAAAGGGGTCTTACTGCGGGTGTTCACCAAGGTCAGACTGGAGGGTAGACTACCACCCTCTATGAGAGAAGCCCTGGTGGTTCTGATGATTCATAAAGGGGGTAAGGATCCATGGGAATGTGAATCCTACCGTCCGATATCGCTAATCAACGTTGACACAAAAATCCTCAGGGGAGATGTGGAAGGCCTTTGATTCGGACGAGGGGAATTACCTGTTCGGTTTTCTGGAAACTTTGGGATTTGGGCCTGTTTTTATTTCGTGGCCGAGATTATTATACATAGAGCCACTAGTTAGAGTGAGGGTTAACAGGATTATATCGGAACCCTTCCCAATTTTCCGTGGGACCAGACAGGGATGCCGCCTTCTTCCCTCCTGTTCGCTTTGGCCATTGAGCCCCTGGCGGCTAAACTGAGAAATAGTGAGCACATGTCTGGACTTAGGGTGGGAAGGTTGGAGGAGTGTGTCTCTCTTTATGTTGATGACATGCTCCTATATTTGCAGGATCCGGGTTCTTCGTTAACCGCGGCTTTTGACTTGATACAGGAGTTTGGGGACTACTCTGGTTTCCGTATCAATTGGTATAAATCATCCCTATTTACCATAGATGATGCAGTGACGATTCCGTCGGACTGCCCCATCCAGATGTACAACTCATTTAAATACTTGGGAGTGGTGGTCCAGCTCCCTGTATCTAGGTTCCTGAACCTTAATATGAGGCCGATTATGGGGGCGCTTCGAGAGAAGGTACAGAGATGGCTAAAATCTACCACTTACGGTGATGGGTCGAATAAATCTGTTCAAAATGATCTTTCTGCCTAGGTTTCTGTACATTCTCTCAAATTCGTTCGTTTATGTCTCGGTAAAATTGTTCAGAAGCATAGATTCCATTGTGGTGGGATTTCTGCGGGGATCCGTGCCCCCAGAGTTTCTCTGGCTGTGCTTAAACTACCTGTAACAATAGGGGGACTAGCCATGCCTGATCTACGCTCCTGTTTTTTTGCGTCTCAGCTAACATTTTTGCACTAGCGATGTTTTCCCCAGGTTCCTAACGCCACTACTTTACTGGAGGCGGCGGTCGCTACTTCACAGGAAACTTTGGTGTTCAGGAGGGGGATCCCGGGTAGGGAGGTGGGTTCTGTAATGGGGCTCCCGGGTAGGGTGTTTCATCAATGTGGTCAGAGGATGGGGGATGAACCTCTATGGATGTTCCCTAACATCCCCCTGTGGTGCAATAAATCCCTGAAAGAGTTCTTTAAATTAGAAGATGGATATAGATGGGCTAGATATGGTGTTAAGTATTAACAGGACAGTAGGTTGTCCTCCTTTGCGCACCTGAGGGAACAGTTTGGCATACCTAGGACCTGGCAATTCAGCTACGACCTAGTTTGGGAGAGGAGAAGTTAGGGTACAAAACACAGCTTTAGAAAAGGTCCTATTAACAGGACAGTAGGTTGTCCTCCTTTGCGCACCTGAGGGAACAGTTTAGCATACCTATGACCTGGCAATTCAGCTACGACCTAGTTTGGGAGAGGAGAAGTTAGGGTACAAAACACCGCTTTAGAAAAGGTCCTGATCGACCCTGACCCAACTAAACCTATTTCCAGATACTACAGGGAAGTGGGCCCTGGGAACCCTGACTTGACTAACAGGACTAGGTCCCGATGGATAGCTGTTATACCAGAGTTGACTGAGGAGCTGTGGCAGAAGGTGTTGGATACATACCTTGTCTCGGTTATCTCCTCCACGGATAGAATGATCCAACTTAGATACCTACATCAGTTGTATTACACACCGAACAGACTGTTTTGAATGCACAGGAGAGATTCCGCAGACTGCCACAAGTGCAAGGGAGCAGAGGGAACGTTTATGCACATGGTATGGGATTGCCCTAGGATACATCCCATGTGGTTCAGGGTGACTGAATTCATCTCTGATCATTTTGCCCTTCCTAACTTATGTTCCCTCCTACGCTGCCTCCTGGGTGTTTTTGACCAAGAGGAGGTAAATGTACATACTAAATTGTTCCTCAGACTTCTATACTTCGGAGTGCGGAAATGGATCGCCCGGAGATGGATATATGACGAACAACTGTCATTATTAGGGATGTGTGTGAAGATAGTAAATGCTGATGTGCTTTTATATTAGATGACATATGAGGCTAGGGGGGCTCCCAAGAAGTTTAGGACGGTATGGTTTAGGTGGACTGACTCAAAGAATACCTTAGAGGAGAATGGGGAACAGAGCAGCGAACGTAGTTAAGAGAATGACTCAGCTGGAGAGATTGCAACGGTGGACGAGAATATGTGTGTACTACACTGGAAATATCGAGACTGAAGGGGGGGTGGGGATTACACTCCATCCCAATATCTATGATCTGAGTTTCAACAATTATGACACTGACGTGGGGAGGAGGTGGAGGAGGACTTCTTCCCCCAGGAAACGGGAGGGCACGGGCCACCTCTTCTACCTAAGGATACTACCGGGGATTGAAGTGTCTGTGGTTCTCTTTCTATGTTTGATGTCTACTGTTTTGACATTGTTTAAAAAAAAAAAATAGCGTAAAGACTGTCAGAGGGTAGGAATGAGATTTTAGAATATTTATCACCAGAATACTAAGGATGATATAGTAGAACTAAGCACTCTGAATTTATTGATATTTATAGATCACACCTACCTGATATTTGTGCTGTAACATTTTGATATCCTAAATAAAAACGTTTTTGAAAAAATACAGTGGGGATGGGGGGGCGGTGGGGTGTTTGTTTATCTTTTTATTTATTTTTTGAAAAAGGCCAACTTGCACTTTAAAGGAGACACTTTTACTCCTCCAACCTCAATTTGCCTGTGCTGCCCTGCAAATCGTTGCTCTTCTCTAGCTGGCAAGAGTCCTCACCGTTTGAACATGCGGCACCTTTGACCTGCTAACTTGTTATGTTGCCGAGGCCTAACAGCCACTCATTAGGCTCAAGCACTCTCACATGACCGGAGTGGTAGGATTACTGCTTCCCTAGATCACCAACACAACCAACTGCAGTGGCAGCTGAAGAGGAGCAAGGATCAAGGGTAGCGAGGGAGCACCGGTAAGGTGAGTATGTTGGGGTTGGGGATGTACTTTTAGAAACGTGGTTAGTTTGCTCTGTGTGGACAAGGTATCAGTGTTTCTTCAACTAGTCTGCTCTAGTGAAATCTAAATTAAATACATTTTAATCAAATCACAGTTCCAATGCCTCCCCATTCCCTGGATGTTCAGAATCCAACACACTCTAGAATGACTACAAAGCCTGCCAGATAGACAAACTATGAACAAGCTGCAATTAAATCTCCAACAAAATCTGTTTACTTTCAGCAGAGACTGTTTCTTTCTCTCTTGACTTTAAAAATATGCATCCTAACAAGAAGGACGTCTGTGTTTATTTTTATTTCCCCGCGGTGCTCTTGTTGAGTTCCGCAATTTATGATTTAGTATTCCTAATTAAATATTTAAGATATATGTCATTGGGAAATAGTGGGAGTTGTATCTTAAATAAAATCTCATGTTTGCTTAAAGAAATACATAAGAGAATGCAATTAAAGGATAACTAAAATATAACCAATATCCATGCTCCTCACTTAGAGGAACATAACTTTTTTGAATAGCCAATTTTTGTTTTGGATAGATTAAGGAAGGATTAGAAAACCTGTCAAGTTTGTATTGATGTTTGTGTCCCTGGTGGGGAGTTTATTATTTCCTAAATATTATGGCCACCAACATTGCCACCAAAACAGAAAGTGATGGAAAACGCAAAATTTACAATTGTCACCAGATCAAGAGGTGAGAGGAAATCTTCCAATGGAGACACCTGTCTCCACTGGAAGACAGCCCCCCCCCCCCCCTTTACCTTCACATACCAGAGATTTCCTATCACTTCCTGTTGCATCTCAGTGGCAGGAAGTGAAGCAAAATCTCCCCAACAGGACACAGATAGCACAAAATAAACTGACAGGCATGTTAACCATTCCCCACTCAATCCAAACCTGAAAAAAAATAGTTTGGCCATACATTTACTTTAGGCCAAGACTGAAGACATATATTACTGCTGCAGTGTGGGAGCCTGTCAATGCCACCTCAATCAGGAGGTTCTTGAGAAAGGGGGTTTTTACATCCCCGAAACATTGTTTTTTCCTCCTCCTCTCTCTTTTTACCAGGGTCTGGCTCAGCTTTCCTTTTCATTACACTATCAAGGGTACTGAACTCCTGTATATATTTCTGAACATCAGCTCTTAAATGTTATAACTGTAGCTCATTGCACCCATATGCATGCATGTTTTTTGTTATGATTTAACCTTGGAGTGAATATCTTTGTTGTATTATGCTAGATGTTAGATGACATACAGTATCTCTCTCTGCCTGGTCATAGGTGGGTGAGCACCTGTGACAGGCCTGAGAATGCAGTCTGGTTGGACGCATTGGGTACCAATCTCCTCTCGGAGCCAATCAGTGGGCGCCTTTGTCCTGCTGTGTATTCCGGGAGGGGGTACTTAAGGTGCTGAAGTCACGTGGTTTGGGTGTTCCGGTTCAGAGTTGTTGCTGACTCCATGGTCCTGGTCCTCCTGTCCAGCCCCCAGAGGCCCTCATGTCCTGGGATGCGGATCCATCCGTTTTACGAGCCTTGGAACTGGCTAGTTTGAGGCGCAGTAACTGGAAGGAGGATTCTAAGGTGTTTCCGGTGCCGTCTCAGGTTTGGAGAGGCCCAGAAACTCTACATGCAACCAGGGGAGGACTCTTCGGAGGAGGGCCACGCACGAGGCTGGCTGCTCGGTACGAGCCTGGAAGCTGAGCTGTATGGACACTAATTGAATCCACATTTCTTATAGTATCGCCGGACCGGCTGCAAGATACTGGTACTGTAAGAAAAGTTCCTAACCTATCCTTCAGGTACAACTAAGTTCCTGTGAGAGACTTTTGTGTTGATCTAAAGTTTCACAACCAAGTCTGTGGCAGAGACTTTGCTAAGCTAAAATCACTTGTTGCTTGCTAGATCTACAAACAAGGATTTATCCAACAGTTGAGTCATCCAGTTGCGAGTGGCTACTCCCTGGATCATCCCTGGATCAAAGAGAAACATTTATTGAGTGTCAGCAGTTCCAAAGTGCCTGAGCTTCTATACCCATACCCTCTATTCTCAACTGAGAGACTGTGTTTCTGTTCAATGTTATACGCAAATAAAAATCCTAAAAGGGAATTCAAGTGTCAGTCTCCGCAGTTACTGGGTATCAACCCTGGGAACCCCTAGACAAGAACAACGAGTACGAGCTGGTGGAGGTAATCGGTAAGCCCAGAAAAATTTAGCCGCCCCAAGGGATTATGGCGCTACAAAAAGGTAGTGTAAATTTACTGTCCCCTCAAAATAACTCAACACAAAGCCATTAATGTCTAAACCGCTGGCAACAAAAGTGAGTACACCCCTAAGTGTAAATGTTCAAATTGGGCCCAAAGTGTCAATGTTTTGTGTGGCCACCATTATTTTCCAGCACTGCCCTAACCCTCTTGGGAATGGAGTTCACCAGAGCTTCACAGGTTGCCACTGGAGTCCTCTTCCACACCTCCATGGTGACATCATGGAGCTGGTGGATGGTAGAGACCTTGCGCTCCTCCAGCTTTTGTCTGAGGATGCCCCACAGATGCTCAATAATGTTTAGGTCTGAAGACATGCTTGGCCAGTCCATCACCTTTACCCTCAGCTTCTTTAGCAAGGCAGTGGTCATCTTGGAGGTGTGTTTTGGGTTGTTATCATGTTGGAATACTGCCCTGCGGCCCAGTCTCCAAAGGGAGGGGATCATGCTCTGGTTCAGTATGTCACAGTACATGTTGATTCATGGCACTCATGCAGCTTCAGACCATGACACGCCCACCACCATGCTTGACTGTAGGCAAGAAACACTTGTCTTTGTACTCCTCACCTGGTTGCCACCACACACGCTTGACACCTATCTTGGTCTCATCAGACCACAGAAAAGGGTTCCAGTAATCCATGTCCTTAGTCTGCTTGTCATCAGTAAACTGTTTGTGGGCTTTCTTTTGCATCATCTTTCGAAGAGGCTTCCTTCTGGAACGATAGCCATGCAGACCAATTTGATGCAGTGAGCACTGACAGGCTGACCCCCCACCCCTTTAACCTCTGCAGCAATGCTGGCAGCACTCATACGTCTATATCCCAAAGACAACCTCTGGATATGACGTACAGATAACCAAGTACATTATCTCACAATTGTGTACCATAAATATTTTATTATATCTTTTCTTGTGACAACACTGAAGAAATTACACTTTGCTACAATATAAAGTAGTGATTGTACAGCTTGTATAACAGTGTAAATTTGCTGTCCCATCAAAATATCTCAGCACACAGCCATTAATGTCTAAACCACTGGCAAGAAAAGTGAGTACACCCCTAAGTGAAAATGTCCAAATTGGGCCCAATTAGCAATTTTCCCTCTCCTTGTTAGTGTTACAAGGTCTCAGGTGTGAATGGGGAGAAGGTGTGTTAAATTTGGTGTTATCTCTCTCACTCTCTCATACTGGTCACTGGAAGTTTAACATGACACCTCATGGCAAAAAACACTCTGAGGATCTGAAAAAAGAATGGTTGCTCTACATAAAGATGGCATAGGCTATAAGAAGATTGCCAAGACCCTGAAACTGAGCTGCAGCACGGTGGCCAAGACCATACAGCTGTTTAACAGGACAGGTTAAACTCAGAACAGGCCTTGCCATGGTCGACCAAAGAAGTAGATTGCATGTGCTCAGCATCATATCCAGAGGTTGTCCTTGGGTAATAGACATATGAGTGCTGCCAGCATTGCTGTAGAGGTTGAAGGGTTGGGGGTCAGCCTGACAGTCCTCAGACCATACGCTGCACACTGCATCAAATTGGTCTGCATGGCTGTTGTCCCAGAAGAAAGCCTTTTCTAAAGATGATGCACAAAGAAGAACACCAACAGTTTGCTGAAGATAAGCAGAATAAGGACATGGATTACTGGAACCATGTTCTGTGGTCTGATGAGACCAAGATAAATTTATTTAGTTCAGATGGTGTGAAGCGTGTGGCGGCAACCAGGTGAGGAGTACAAAGACAAGTGTGTCTTGCCTACAGTCAAGCATTGTGGTGGGCGTGTCATGGTCTGGGGCTGCATGAGTGCTGGCATCGGGGAGCTACAGTTCATTGAGGAAACCATGAATGCCAACATGTACTGTGACATACTGAAGCAGAGCATGATCTCCTCCCTTCGGAGATAGGGCCGCAGGGCAGTATTCCAACATGATAACGACCCCAAACACACCTCCAAGACAACAACTGCCTTTCTAAAGAAGCTGAGGGTAAAGGTGATGGACTGGCCAAGCATGGCTCCAGACCTAAACCCTATTGAGCATCTATGGGGCATCCTCAAACAGAAGGTGGAGGAGCGCAAGGTCTCTAACATCCACCAGCTCCATGATGTCGTCATGGAGGAGTGGAAGAGGACTCCAGTGGCAACCTGTGATGCTCTGGTGAACTCCATGCCCAAGAGGGCCAAGAGGGTTAAGGCAGTGCTGGAAAATAATGGTGGCCACACAAAATATTGACACTTTGGGTCCAATTTGGACATTTTCACTTAGGGGTATACTTTTGTTGCCAGCGGTTTAGACATTAATGGCTGTGTGTTAAGTTATTTTGAGTGGAAAGCACATTTACACTGTTATACAAGCTGTACACACACTACTTTACATTGTAGCAAAGTGTAATTTCTTCAGTGTTGTCACATGAAAAGATATAATAAAATATTTACAAAAATGTGAGGGGTGTACTCACTTTTGTGAGATACTGTACTTGGTTATCTGTTGTATAATTGTATGTACTATATATGCCTAATGCAAACTTATTGCCAAAGCAGTTTGGCTATGTGATGTGCATACTCTATATATTCATACATTCTATTTTGGCCACGACTGAAGACTACATATAGTACTGCAGCAGGAGCCTGTCAATGCCACCTCAATCACTGGAATATAAATATCTACAACTGCAATTCATAGTACTAACAGCAGCATGTCTCAGATTAGAATTGAGACCAGGGAAGGAATCAGGGACACCTCTAGATGTGCAGTCTGCTTTACATTGTTTTTGGTTGCCTGGAACCACATTCGATTCAGATGGGAGAGGAACAAGGTTTAACCAAATGTCTGCAATGGCTGGCTTCTTCCAGCAGTTAGTGATTTATTTCTTCATCGATTATAATAATACAGGTGTAGCGGCCATAACCCTCGATGGGGCGGCCTTGACTTTTGGGCTTACCGGTTACCTCTGCTTGGCTTGTTCCTCCAGGTCTAGGGGTCCAAGAGTCAGTACCCAACGACTTTGCACTCTGACACCATAAAAGTCCTTTTGAAAGGTTTTTATTTGCAGGGGTAACATCCAACAGACACAGTCACATGTGGGAACAGAGGGTAAGGATGAAGAAAACTCAGGCACCTTGAACTGCTAAGTATGCGAAAGTCTCTATTTACCAACCCAGAGAGTAGCCACTTGCAGCTGGGCGCTTCCAAGCTGAACAAATCTCTAGCCAGAGATTATGGCAGTCAGCACTTGAATTACGAAATTTGCACAGTCTCTAGCCTTGAAACAAAGTGGCACTCAGGAACAAAAACAGGAACCTTTCCTCAGTACCTGGAACGTTATCTGTCTCCTGGGCAGTATTGGGGAAATGTGGATTTTCTAGTGTCCTTGACAACCTGGCAACCAGGCACTTCTCAGGATGCCAGCTTGATGGCCCTCCTCCGAAGAGTCCTCCCCCGGTCGCTTACACAAGCTGCCCCTCCAAGTTGAGAGCGCACCCAGACGCCTTGAATCCTCCCTCAGTTACTGCGCCTCGGACCAGCCAGTTCCGAGTCTCGGGAACAGATGGATCCTTGCCCCAGACCAAGTGGGTCTGTGGGGCCTGTCAAACCAGACATGTTGCAGGACGGCACACCCTCCCCTGACTGGGACCCCTCGCGGGGCTACCCCGGAACAGATCCAGGAGTCCAGATCTAACAAACTCCTAAACACGTGACTCCAGCATCTTAAGTACCCTTCCCCAGACTCCTCAGCGAGGCGAAACGCACCCACTGATTGGTGGGGAATGCCAGTACCCAAACGTCCAACCAGGCCTGGTTCTGAGCCTGTCATGTGTACCTCACTGCACACATGAGCAGGCAGAACCCCTACACAGCCCAGCCAAACTGATGACAAAGCTTCCCTATCCAATCAGCTCTCAGAACCCCTTTACTGTTCTGAGAAACAAAAATAACAAAATTTACAATAGCGGACACCTTGCAAAGGTGTCACCGCTACACAGGGTAGTATTGAAATCATAATTTAGTGCTCCTGGCACTAAAGACATACATTCAAAAAGATAGGTACCCGCATTGTTGAGCTGTTGAGCAGAGTAGACTGCAGACAAACTGAATGCAAACAAAGCAGTGTTTACACTGTCCTAGGCCTGCTTGATCACCAAGAAGGAACAGACAAGGGTAAGAGGTTATTTCTAAATAAAAGATGTAATGGGATTTCTTAGCGCTCTTATGCTTTAAGTATCTTCATTGGCATTTCTGCTTTTAGGTAATATTATTATTATTATTATAGCTCTACTTTACAGTTTATATAAAGATACAAGGAATGTGTGGACCACACAGGGATACAATTGTGATGTGCAATTACTGTATATACTCTACTCTGTTGAAATATATTATTTACAAATAGTGTTTTATGAATGTGATTAAGATAAAATATATTTTTTTCTATTGACTAGGATAATTGTATTTTTCAGCAGATTTTATAGCAGGAGCTCTAATTTACAGTCGCTGCTCTGGTCTTTTCTGAGAAAGCAGTGTCTTTATTAGATTGTGGTTCTATTAAAAAAAAAGGAAATTTGGCGTGCATGGCAAGGAAGATGTTCTGTACCAAGGAAGGATCCAGATGTATAGAAAAAACAGATGTGTTTACAGGTACACATATAGAAGTTCCCCATTGACAATGTCACCTATGACGAAACGCGCTTGGGAAGGCACGCAGTGATGCCACCACGCTACACGAGGGGAGGACGGGCTCCCGAAAATTGCTGGCCGGCTTTTGTTATTGTTCTTAACGCGATCAATGCAAGTACTTTTTGTAAGTGCATTACTTTCTTTTTATTATTAAAATGTTTTAAGCAGTTTCACACTATGGGCAGTCTCTTTTCTTTTCGAGCATTTACTGGAGAAATTGTCCTGGGGAATTTGTGAACACCGATCTTAATACAAGGTGCAGATCCAGGGTGCTGTATGGTTCATTATCGGGTCAGATTATATGCTCATTACGCTTCGCCATCTGATAAGCGCATTATCATCTTGGTGGACGGGCATTTTTCACTCTAAGTAGCATATGTGAAGTCATTGTGGTGTTTCAATTAGGACTTTGTTAATACTAACACCATTTTTTCCATCCTTGTTAATGATTTTTTCTCATGACAATTTTCTTTCTGCAACTAAGGAATAATGGATGTGGACCTATATATGTAATTGAATTGGTCAAACATATCAATCTTTTTGAGCCTTTCTATATTTTTATTGGTTGTTTAATTAGTGCTATTGGTGCAGCTCTCCAATTGTTTTTTACACATATAGAAGCCATAGTGTTGTAAGTGACACAACCACCCAGAAAGACCTTCTTCTCAATTGCATATGGTGCCATTACTTAGACATGGCAAAGGTGGTGACAGTGCTGACCAAACAGATTTTTAGGAAACATAGTTCAATGGAGAAAGATCATACAGCTGTGTTCAGTAAATATTGGTCAAATGCCAGACCCTCCTATATACAGAATACTGGACACCAAACAAGAAAAGAGAATTTAAAAGATCACTGATACCAAATTACATATCATCATGTATTCATCTGCATTCCCTCCATGCACTGATGAACTGTATGACAATATTCAACACTTTGCATTGGTGTCACAAATGAGTCTTGTGAAGAACATCTTACAATTGACCACCACATACAAGAGGTCAGGAGTACACCACTGTCGCATCTCAGTTCTGTTCATACGTAATGTTTTCCTGAAGTCCATCTTCAGTAATGCTCTTATTGTTGTATGAAAGCTTTTCTTTTAGGTTCAGAAATCACAGAACCTCTATGCTTGGAGGTATCAAACAGGGTTGAATGAACCTGCTCAGGTTCAGTTCACAGAGTTTTCATCTATTCCTGCTTAATATCCACAAAATCCAGGTACATGGCATTTTTAACCACCTCAGCCCGGAAGGTTTTACTTCCTTCATGACCAGGGCATTTTTTGCTATTCAGCACTGCGCCACTTTAACCGGCAATTGAGCAGTCATGCAATACTGTACACAAATGAAAAAAAAAATTCACACAAATAGAGCTTTCTTTTGGTGGTATTTTATATATATATTTTTTTTTTTTGCGATAAGAACAAAAACAGAAAATGTTGAAAAAAATCAAAAGTATCTTTTTCAACTAAGTGTTCCGGGCTGCCAAGAAGGGGTATTGCAGGTCCCTGGCCTATTAAGAATCATCAAGTGAAACTAATCCTAGGACTTATTCAGAGGGAGGCCTAGTCATAACCGTTATATCATTACAAATACCAATTTGTTCTATGGGCATCGCATATCCCTTTCCCCCAACCAATTAAAATTCCACAAATAAAACAACAAAACAAAGCAAAAGACTTTTCATTGTTTACAAGTGTGACATATGGATGTCTGGCAGCAGGGTGAATATGCGTGGATGTTAGTAACTTGTGGCAACACACCGCTACACAATAAAATCACATTTTGTCATAAATTTAGACCAAAATGTATTCTGCTACATGTCTTTGGTAAAAAAACAAATCCCCAAAAGTGTATATTAATTTGTTAATATATATATAACTATGTGTATATATATAAATATATATATATATAAATATATATCTACTTCCCACCCGACCACTGTACATATACGGCCGGGTGGGAGCCGTCTACTTCTGATAGGACGTTCCGGAACGTCCTTCAAAAGTAACGGGATCGCGCGTGCCCGCGCAGCGGCGTGATCCCGATGCCGCCGTGTCACCCGGACACGACGCATCTCGGATCGGCAGGAGGGCTCTGTGATTGGCCCTCCTGATCACATGACGGCCGTGTCCAATCACAGCCGTCATGTGATGTAAGCAAACAGCCGGTTGCTAGGCAATCGGCTCTCCTCTCCTCACACGGAAGTCGTTGTGAGGAGAGGAGAGCGGATCGCTGCAGCCGGCTGGTGATCAGTGAGTATTAGCTGTTTTTTTACTCACTGATCACCAGTCTAGTGTCAAAAAACACAGTAAAACACACATGTCCCCACACATGTTCCCAAAACATACATGTCCCCAAAACACACATGTCCCCAAATAAAAACACATGTCCCCAAATAATAAAAACACATGTCCCCCACATATGTCCCAGTAAAATCACATGTGCCAATGATTATCTGCACACATATGTCCGTGATCACCTGCACACATCTGTACATGATCATTTGCGTACATATGTCCGTGATCACGCGAACCAATTATTATACACTTAACGGAATTTTTTTTTAAAAAACATGTAGCAGAATACATTTTGGCTTAAATTTATGACAAAATTTGATTTTATTGGATTTCGTTTAAAAAAGAAAGGAGAAAATATTGTTTTTTTTCAAAATTTCCGCTATTTTTTCGCTTATATCGCAAAAAATAAAAAACGGAGTCGTGAATAAATACCACCAAACTAAAGCTCTATTTGTGCAAACAAAATGATAAAAATTTCATTTGGGTACAGCATTGCATGACCGCGCAATTGTCATTGAAAGAGCGAGAGCACTGAAAGCTGAAAATTGGTCTGGGAAGGAAGGGGGCGAAAGTGCACAGTATTGTAGTGGTTAAAATATATATATATATATATATATATATATATATATATATATATATATATGTGAAAATTGATCAATTCTGATATACTGACTCCTTTCTTTGCTAGGACACTACAAATCCAATCAAATTACCCCTTTTTGAAAAATAGACAGTCTGAGGCATGCAGTAAAAGGCATGACAAGTTTTTTTAAGTTGTAATTTTTTTGTCACAGTTTTTTTGCAAAAGAAGAAATTGAATAAATGATGTATTTTTTCACAATTATTCTTACATACTATCACCAGTGCAGTGCATCATCATCACATGACTGATGTGGCAGTGATAAGGGACATTGAAGACATGGATGAACGAGCTTGACTAGCCTACACAGAGTCCTTTGCAAAGTCGAGCGTCATCTCATTAACCAAGCTCTGGGGCAACTGCTCTTGCAAAGTGCACAGGCTATTGACCTTTAGTAAATCCACCCCAGTGTTTTTTTTTTTTTCGTCCATATGCATACCTCCCAACTTTTTGAGATGGGAATGAGGGACACCTATCAGCAAAAAGTATGCAGGCATAGGACACACCCCCTGTCACACCCCCTTAAAGGAGAATTGTACAAAAAAAACAAGATTGGTTAAACCCACAAGTGCTTTTTTAACCACTATTATTCCTTTATATTGGATTTTGGAATTTACAAATGCAGCAATTTAGAAATTGTATGAAAGGTTTAGCGCTGGAAAACACTTTTTGATAGATAAAAAGTGAATTTTATATACATCTATATAGATCAGACCAAAATGAGGGACAAATGAGGAGCAATGAGGGACAGAGGGACATTGCTCCAAATCAGGGACAGTCCCTTTGAAATCAGGGACAGTTGGGAGCTATGTATATGCATGACGCTTTTACCGCCCTCTTTCACTGCTCTCTGCATCAGTGGCCAGGGGAGTGGTTTGAGATTGAAATGAAGGCTCAGCTGCTGACTTTTGACATAATAGATATAATAATAATAATACTAATTTAGCCTGCAGGTTTTGGAGATGACAGAAGTAGATATGACAAGCCTATGAAGCAGATTATATAGATAGACTAAGTTTGTATGTCTGGGGGGATGGTAAGGTTCACTTTAACAACTGAAATACCTCTGTTTCTATAAGCCAGCCATCATTTTTTTTTCAAAGAAAGCTAAAGATATCCCAGCTTAGCGGAGCACCAGGGCAAGTTACTTTTCATAGGATGTCTAGCCAAGTGAAAGAATTTCAATTAAACTGATCCAGGGAAATAGTGACATAACTCGGTGTATAGTTCCCACATACTTGCTATGTTGTGAGAATGTAGGAGCCGGATCAGCATTTGCAGACCCCCAACTTTACCGCGGTGTGCCATTAATCTGTGTGCAAGTAGGTTGATGGAGACTAACTCTGCAGACAGAAAACACCCAAAGGGAAACTCCAACTTCACCCACAAATGTTTTTCATATGATATTATATATATATATATATTTACATACATATATATATATAATATATATATTTACATACAGTATATACAAAAGTTTTAGGGAGGTGTGATAAAATGCTGTAAATTAAGAATGCTTTCAGAAATAAAAGTTTTAATTTTTTTATCAATTAACAAAATGGAAAGTAAATGAACAGAAGAGAACTCAAAATCAAATCAATATTTGGTGTGACCGCCCTTTGCCCTCAAAATAGCATCAATTCTTCTAGATACACTTGCACACAGTTTTTGAAGGAACTTGGCAGGTAGGTTGTTCCAGGCATCTTGGGGAACTGACCACAGATCTTCTGTGGATGTAGGCTGAAGGGTTAAATAATTGTTTAATATACTCGAGTATAAGCCGAGTTTTTCAGCACATTTTTTTTTGTGCTGAAAATGCCCCCCTCGGCTTATACTCGAGTCAAGCAGTTTTCTGCAGCAGAAAATTAAACTTTCCGACCCTACTTTGGCGCCCCGTATCTCTGGGCCACTTGGGGCTAGGAACCCTAAAATTGGCGCGCAAACCCAGTGGCACTAGCACCATAACATGTCCAAGATGGGGTTCCTAGCACCAAGTGGCCCGAGATACGGGGCCCCAAAGTCGGTTTGGAAAATGCCATTCTCTGCTGCAGAAAAGTGCTTGACATTTTCTGAACCGAATTTGGGGCCCCGTATCTCGGGGCCACATGAAGCTAGGAACCCCATAGTTGTAGTGCTAGTTCCACTGGGTTTGCACGCCAAATTTGGGGTTCCTATCACCAAGTGACCCCGAGATACGGGGCCCCAAATTCGGTCAACTGTGTCCATCTGCAGCAATGTCATTTCGGGACCCCAAATTTTGTCTGCAGCTAGGGGGCATTTAGGAACCCTTAACTACCAAGTTTGGGGGACCTATGGCTGGAAATGGGCACAGTGGGGCATGCAAATGGGCACAGTGAGGCTGCAAATGGGCATTATTGACCCTCTTTTCCACTTACAGTAGCTGCGCATTTCTCATCCTAGGCTTATACTTGAGTCAATAAGTTTACCCAGATTTTTGTGGTAAAATTAGGTGCCTCGGCCTATATTCGGGTCGGCTTATACTCGAGTATATGGTAATTATGTCACGAATGTCACGTCTACCCCAACACGATTCCTATTTCTGGACTTTGATGTTCCCTTATCTGCCTCTCTAACCTGAACAACAGGAGTTCAACAAATCTATTTATCACTTATATTATAGGTAAGGTTTCTATCACCATCCCATCTATTCCCCTCTGTGAGATCCATTTACCCAGAGATCATATGAATTGGGTATGTATTATTTTCCCCTATGGTCCTCTTTTTTTTTATTTTTTTTATTATGATTTTTATTTTTTTCATTTATAAATATCATTCTATGTGCCTTTTCTGTATATAATGGTATTATATATTATGATTTTGTATTTGACTGTTTTAAATTTTGTATATCTTACATGTATTTTTGTATTTTTTTTTTGCAGCCAATATATGCCTTACAGCTCCTGAAGAAGCACAATAGTGAAACATGTAGAGCCCAACATGCTTATATAGCTACATACTGCCCTGTATACATATACATTGTTCCTATCAATTAGTGATGATTTTTTTATGTATGTTTTTATTTCTGAGAGTTAACATTGTTTACTGTAAAAGCTTTTTATTAAAAAAAACTATATTCTGTGTATATCTTTGTAGCACCATTATAATCCCCCTTTCCATTTCTTCTTTAATCTTCTAAGTAACATTACAATTTGCCTAGCTACTAATAAGCAGTGATGTAAGTAACTGAGTTAAAATAAACGGAGTTACCTAACGCAGTTACTTTAGAGGGTAACTAGTAATCTAACTGATTACTTTTCCCCTCATGGTAACTCAGTTCCCATTACTTTGGCTTAGTTACCCCAATTACATCTACCGCCACTAGATGGCAGTAGTGTAATTCCGGTGTCCTGCCGAAAAAGTTCCCCCGTCGGATAAGGACCCCCTGTACTGCGCAGGCACATCGCTTGCGCAGTACGAAGGACTACAGAGCTTCCGAAAATTGCCGAACCTAAACAGCTCTGAGTGAACGCTACACCGCGCAGGCGCAGTTAACATGTAATTGTACGAGGCGATGTTGCACGCTCCCGATGCTAGTGTTACTCTGCAAGGGGCGTCTATCGTGTAAGTAAGGGGCGGGTTTAGTATTACTGTAACCAAGGGGCGCATTTATTATTATTGTTATATATCGAGCTCTGCCCATTAATTTAACATTCGCCCTCTTCTGTAGCCATCCGCCCCTTAAACGATATAATAATAATAGACCCGCCCCTTGCTTACACGCTATAACACATCTGCCCCTTGGTTAGAGAGAGCAGCCCCTTGGTTACACGATATATAATAATAATAATAAATGCGCCCCTTGGTTACAGTAATACTAGACCCGCCCCTTAGTTACGCGTATAGAATATTTTAAAAAAAAAGTCAGTCACTTTGCTGAGTAACTAATTACTTTTCCAATGTAGTAACTGAGTTACTAACGCAATTACTTTTTGGGAGAAGTAATTTGTAACTTAACTAATTACTTTTTTTAAAGTAAGATGACCAACACTGCTAATAAGTTAATGATTCTAAATATGTGTATCTCTATGATTGGTTAAATGAATAAAGGAGGGTTTCTCCTATTAATAAAGGAAATATGTCATCTATTGCACTTATCATAATATGCATTATATTTATATCTGATTGGTGGGCAGAGATGGTCCAACCCACCTGCTTTTGTATACTTAACATGATGAGCCGTGCCCAATAAACAAGTCTCTGTTCTTCACTCCAGTGTGTGTGTCTGAATAAGCAGAATTTAGCAGGGTTAAATTCTTACCATGGGCCTCCCCACACCTTACCTTGCCTTAGGGGTCCAGGGCCCTAAGGCAAGGTAAGGTGAGGGGAGGAGGCCGATGGTAAGAATTTAACCCCTACATAGGCTGCCTCAAATCCTTCTGCCTCTTCATGTAATTCCAGACAGACTCGATGATGTTGAGATCAGGGCTCTGTGGGGCCAAACCATCACTTCCAGGGATCCTTTTTCTTATTCACACTGAAGGTAGTTCTTAATGACATTGGCTGTATGTTTGGGGTCATTGTCCTGCTGCAGAATACATTTGGAGCCAATAACATGCCTCCTTGATTGTATGGCATGATGATGAATAAGTACAGTGTCTGCCTGTATTTGTCAGCACTGAAAACACCATTGAACCTGACCAAATCTCCAACTCCATTTGCAGAAATGCCGCCCCAAACCTGAAAGGAACCTCCACCATGCTTCACTGTTGCTTACAAACACTTAATATTGTACTGCTCTCCAGCCGTTTGCAAACAAACTGCCTCCTGCTACGGCCAAATATTTCAAATTTTGACTCATCAGTCCAGAGCACCTGCTGCCATTTTTCTGAACCCCATGTTTTCATGCATAGTTGAGTTGCTTAGCCGATGCACGAAAACATAGTGCATGGTTTTCAATAAGTCACCTGACTCATAGACTTGCAGGATGAGAAGGAGCAATTAAGCTTATTGGGTTGATTTACACAGAGATACAAGAACATCACTTGTGAAAAAACAACCAAATTATCTTGTCACAATATTTACTTTGTGTTGGTGATGCAGTTGAACATGCATCCACAGACTATAGCATACGTAGGTTAAATTCACTAACGAGGGTGGTTTGCTATAGACTATGCATCCAGTGCCCAAATGTGTGCTGACAAAGCCATGGTGTCCCTAAAATAAAAATGTGACATTCTCACATGATATAATTTTGTATCTATTCTACAATGGCATAGAGCATGTGTGCGGTGGCAGGGTGAGTGAGTCTTAGCGGCCAGCCACCGCACATATGATGTGCACTAACTGCGCTTTCCCAGCACACTGACAGCTCTCAGTCACAGTTTGCACTCAGGAACTAGTGAGATGGGCTCCCGATCATGTGACCACTTTAAGAGCCAATCACAGCAATCGAGTGATCAGGAAGCCACCTCCTCCTCCCACTTTAACGCCCCCTTAAATGGTCATAATCAGGTGGTGGGAAGGGGTTAAAGGTGCATACCACATAAGAATAAAACTGCATTAATTGCACATTGCTATCTCTCTCATTTATTTTTTTAACCACTTCAATACAGGGCACTTAAACACCTTCCTGCCCAGACCAATGTTGAGCTTTCAGCGCTGTCGCACTTTGAATGACAATTGCGCGGTTGTGCTACTCTGTACCCAAATTAAATTTTTATCATTTTTTTACCACAAATAGAGCTTTCTTTTGGTGGTATTTGATCACCTCTACGGTTTTTATTTTTTGCTAAACAAATAAAAAAAGACCGAAAATCTTGAAAAAAAATGTTTGTTTGAGTTTCAAAACTTTGTAAATTAGTAAGTTTTCTCCATCACTGATGGGCGCTGATGGGGTTGCACTGACGGGCACTGATGGGCACCGATGAGGTGACACCAATGAAGTGGCACTGATGAGGTGGCATTGATGGGCACTGATATGTGGCACTGATAGGCGGCACTGATGGGCACTGATAGGTGGCACTGATGGGTGACACGGATGGGCACTGATAGGTGGCACAAATTGGCACTGATAGCTGGCACGGATTGGCATGGATAGGTGGCATGGATGGGCATGGATAGGCGGCACAGATGGGCATGGATAGGCAGCATGGATGAGCATTGATGGGCACTGATAGGCGGCATGGATGGGCACTGATAGGCAACATTGTATTTGTTTGTTTTGTACTGATGGATGCCAATCAGTGCCAAACAATAATGCATGCCAATCAGTGATGCCCATTGTGGGCACTGATTGGGATCCATTGTGGGCACTGTGTGTCATCCCTGGTGGTCTAGGGTGGCATACCTGGTGCTGGGCATCCCTGGTGGTCTGGTGGCGTCCCTAGTGGTCCAGTGTGGGCATCCTCGGGGGGCTGCGCCGATCGGCTCTCCTCTACTCGTGTCTGACAGACTCGAGTGAGGAAAAGCCGATCACTGGCTCTTCCTATTTACACTGTGATCAGCCGTGATTGGACACGGCTGATCACATGGTAAAGAGTCTCCGTCGATGCGCACCCCCAGGGGTCATATGACGTCCGGTCAGGATTTTGAAACCACTTTGCTGACGTCTTTTGCCTATAGGGCGGGCGGCAAGTGGTAAAATGTTTAGAGGTTACAAATATACACGTCAGTATATCTCTCAATTTTTTTTGCACAAATGGCACTGTGTACAGATTTTTTAGTTCCCTAACGCCAGTAATGGCGCTAGGCTATCTGCACTCAACCACTCATGGGAAGTGTAAATGATAAATAAAAAAAAAATCCCCCCTTCACCAAATGATTTGGACAAGTGCACAAAACAGGGTCCATAAAGACATGGATAAGCGAGTATGGGGGGGAGGAACTTGACTTGCCTACACAGAATCCTGACCTCAACGCGATAGAATACCTTTGGGATGAATTAGAGCGGAAACTGTGAGCCAGGCCTTCACGTCCACATCAGTGCCTGACCTCACAAATGCGCTCGTGGAAGAATGGTCAAACATTCCCATAGACACACTCCTAAACCTTGTGGAAAGCCTTCCCAGAAGAGTTAAAGCTGTTATAGCTGCAAAGGGAGGGCCAACTCAATATTGAACCCTACGGACTAAGACTGGGTTGCCATTAAAGTTTGTGTGCGTGTAAAGGCAGGCATCCCAATACTTTTGGTACTATAGTGTATATGGGATTCCATGGGAGAGGGTGAGCCTGTGATGGAGGCACAGTCTTGATCTCTGTGCCATGGAGTGTTAATAGGGAAATAGCTCTGACAGCCCAGTAAGCATGTGTAGTGCCACGGCTTCCTCGTTCCTGGTGTCAATGGCCAATGGATATTAATGTCCACCTGGAGTCCAGGGTCACAAAGCCTCCCCCGTGGACTCCATATATGAGTGTTTTTTATATTTTTGTGAGTATTCATTTTGAACTTGTCTTTGTAATTAAACCTTGTTTGAACTTACTACACCAGAGTGGTCGCGCTGTCTCCCTCCCTTCCCTTCTCTTTGTTTTACAATTTTTTTAGACCTACTACTTTGGCACTTATTGACTTGCTCAGATTCGTTTTTTTATGTTTTTAATTTACAGAACAGAAAACGCAAAGGTAGCATTATTTGGATGTTCAACATGCATGGCAAACTAGGACCACACTGTGCATATTAAAAAAACAGTGTACAGTTTTTGGGGGATCTTGGGATTGTGAATGCTGTGTGCGTGTACAATCAAGCACTTTATGCAGGGCCTGTGATACATGCGTACGGTAGTGATTTAACTCTACTCATGTTCATTTTCTTTAGCAAATCAGTCCCATTGCATACCACTTCAAAGTAGAAAGCAGGGCCTGCGTATGTAGGCTGCCTGCAAATTATTTATAGAAACAAGGCTTTAAAATATTAACACGTATTAATACGATTTTTTACCTCAAGCTAATCTTTTTTTAAATTTATGTCTTAAAAAATACCTTGAAAATACTTACATGCCTATAAATATTACAAAAATGTGAAGAAATTACACTTTTATGTCAATGTTATGGTATGTTAAGATTATACTTGATATACTTATCAGTGGCAACCATCTTAGTTCCAAGTGCAGATTTATAGCCTATTTCTGGGCAGAGCTCTCCCCCTTGCATGCCTACCTTCCACCCCTCTCATGCCCATTCACCAGATTTTTTTTTAATTACCCTCTAAAGCCCCGTACACACGGTCGGATTTTCCGACGGAAAATGTCCTATCGGACAATGTTGTCGGAAATTCCGACTGTGTGTAGGCTCCATCGGACATTTTCCATCGGATTTTCCGACGGACAAAGTTTTATCCTTTGCTCTCAAATTTTCCGACAACAAAGTCCTATCGGACTTTTTCCGATCGTGTGTAGCGAATTCCGACGGACAAAGTGCCACGCATGCTCAGATCGCATTACAAGACCAAAGCTATTGGCTACTAGCCTCTACGTAGTCCTGTCGTAGGCAGCAAACGTCACCACGTTCAGAATGATCGGATTTTCCGACAACTTTGTCCGACCGTGTGTATGCAACACCAGTGTCGGACTAAATCCGTCGGAAAAAATCCGATGGATTTTGTGGTCGGATTTTCTGACCATGTGTACGGGGCATTACACTCTTTTTACTCACCTACCAAACTCCACTGTCTGTGAGCTGCACAGGATATACATTAAACAATTGTTTAGCTACTTTCCTGGAGCTTATCTTTAAAGAGAACCCATAGCCAGGGTACAGATATTGACGTATTTACATATTCTCATTTGACCTATTTCAAAATGAGCTGAACTACCGGAGTAGCTTAAGTGAGTCTGCTGTGACCTTTTGAGGCTGAATTGCTCCTCAATGCTTGCAGATACAGAAGTCAGTGAAGGCTTTCTGTAATACTAATTTATTGTTATTTGTTAAACTATGTTAGTGATTGAATGTCCATAGCCCTGTTACATGTTTATTTTAAGCAAAAATTGTCAAAAATGTACATAGACAGTAGAGCAGCTTAATCCCTTCTCGCTCAGCCTGGCATCCCATTAATGGGGTCTTTAATGGGTGCTGTGAACCCAGGGGGCGGAAAGGATCAGTTGATCATGTGACCACTGTGATTGGCAGTCAGAGTGGTCATATGATTGGGACTCCTGATCATTAGTACAGACCAAGAGTTGTCTTTGACAGCTCGGTCACTGTACTGGGAGTAAGCAGTGAGGACGCTCTCAGCACAGAATGCTCTGCTGCCAATGGAAACATATGTGCAACATCTGAGCTTTAAAGGGTTTGTTAACCCACAGGGCTTACTTTGGTCTCCTAATGATATGTCCCCCTGTGTGTGTTGTATAAAAAAAAAACGGTATATACCTTATTTGTGAGCGCTGATCAGTGGTTGCGTGATGTGCCGCATCTCTCCTCTCCCCGTCTGACAGATGACGTCAGTCTGGAGGGGAGGAGGAGAGAGCCGGAGAGATCCAATACATCATGTGACCGCTGGTCAGCACTCACAAATAAGGAATATACCGCTTTTTTTTAATACAACACACACACACAGGGGGACATATCCTTAGAAGACCGAGCAGATTATATAAAGTAAGACATATTATTAGAGCAGCAGCAGGAGGGGGGCGGGGGCGGGCCCTGACACAGGAGCCGACAGGCAGGGAGGGAGGGGAGAGGAGGACACAAGAACAGAGAGGAGAGACAGCAGGGCTGCAGATGACAGAGGTGCCTAAAATGACCACAATGTCAGGGCTCAGCAGCAAAAGATTACCATGGTCAGTTTACAGAGGGGAGGGGAGAAACTCGCAGGATCAGCCAAGTTTTTCAGGTGATAAAGGGGTCCAAATGACACAGCACAAGCACTGTGTCATATAACATGCTTTAAAGGTGCAGGATCCTTTTTTTGGGGGGGTTAACATATGCTTTAAAGCCCACCTTCTTTGCTGCTGCACATATGTATTATGTGGCTGAAAAGAAGTGCAGAAGTTTAGAGTATAGATATACTTTAGAGTTAGATATGTAATATCCTTTGTTTCATTTACTAATTTTACTTGAATCACAGACGTCAACTAAGCTAATTCAGTAGACCAGATTCAGATTTAAAGCTCAGCTCCAAGCAGAAGGAAAAAAAACAGGTGAATGCAGTTTTGTACTCATTAAAAATATGTATTATTAAATGCAGCAATCACATGTATTTGAATTTGACATGGTATCACCTGTACAATTGTAGCAGCCTCCTAGATAAGTGCTAGGTTGGGTAACTTTAGTTACTGCCTTGCTGTAATCAGTTGAGCTGCATGTGATTGTTTTGGTATGTTTCACTGGCTGCAGGTTTGGCTGCTTCCCCCTGTCTGTCTGGAAAAGTTCTGGAAGATAGTAGGCTGGTAGAGTAAAATCAGCAGCTGAATGTTTTTGCAGGACTGGCCAATACTCTGAAACCTGGAGCAGAGGAGGAGATCCCGGCCTGGAGGGCTGCTGCCCTCCCAGGCAGGCTCGCTATGTGTCTGCTGTTCATCAAGGTTCAGACTAGGCTAGCGGCAGGGTCTATTCTGCTGAAAGTTGTTGAAGCTGACTGAGGGACTTTCATCTGAGGATCTGGTCTGGTATCACTGGCAAAGGTGTCTGGACGATAGTTGAAGGAGGCATCCAATTATCCAAGGACATTAGTGAGTAGGGATGTACTGATATCACATTCTTAGCAACGAGTAAGAGTACTGATATATTTTTTAAGTAGTCGCCAATACCAATTACTGATACCTATTTCTGGCACCTATTTCTGGCATTTAAGGAGATCAAGATGAGGAGGAGGATCAGGGAGGTGTCTGGACGATAGTTGAAGGAGGCATCCAATTATCCAAGGAAATTAGTGAGTAGGGATGCACCGATACCACTTTTTTAGCAATGAGTACGAGTACTGATACTTTTTTAAGTAGTCGCCGATACCAATTACAGATACCTATTTCCGGCACCTATTTCTGACACCTATTTAAGGAGATTAAGATGAGGAGGAGGAGCAGGGAAGGGGGTCTCCATCATCTATCAGTATGCTGCGTAATATTACCACATATTAAACACTCACACTGTTTGCCCCACAGCTAGCAGGACCAAGCTGTCATCCCACGTCCTCCTCCTCCTCCAGTCCCATCTCCTCCATTCCTTGTCCCCCTCCTCCTGCAGTCCATACAACACATTTAAGTGCAGGAGTAAGTAACATAAAATATAGGGTATTGAGTGTAGAAGTTAGGATGACAGTGGGGTGTGGGTGTAGGGAGAGAGAGAGACAAAGGGGTGAGAGAGAGCAAGAGGACATTGAGAGAGAAGGGGATAGGGGGAAAGAGAGTGTGGGGGGAGATGGGGGACAAAGATAGAGAAAAAGAAGCAAAAGAAAGAGAGAGGAAGAGAAAGGAGAGATTCCCTATGCATCCCAGCATGGCAGGATCCCATTCTTCAGTTCACACAGCACTTTTAGCTCTGATCATTACTAGTTAAAAAAATAATAATAATAACCAAAATGCCATAAATCTATCCCCTATTTTGTAGACATGATAACTTTTGCGCAAACCAATCAATATACACTTATTGTGATTTTTTTTTTTACCAAAAATTTGTAGAAGAATACATATCGGCCTAAACTGTGGAAGAAATTTGTTTTTTTATATTTTTGGGGGTATTTATTATAGCAAAAAGTAAAAAAAATTGAATTGTTTTCAAAATTGTCGCTCTTGTTTTGTTTATAGCGCAAAAAATAAAAACATCAGAGGTGATCAAATACCACCAAAAGAAAGCTCTATTTGTGGGCAAAAAAGGGCGTCAATTTTGTTTGGCGCGCAATTGTCAGCTAAAGCGACGCAGTACAGAATCGCAAAAAAAAATGCTCTGGCCAGGAAGGGGCTGAAGTGGTTAACTGATTTCCTGTAGTTCACTCATGAGATAAGTCTCCATTGTGTAAATATCAATTTATATTTTAAGTATACCTTTATATAAAACTTGTAATGAACAGTGCTAATGGTTCATGAAAAGCTACCACTTGTATTTAACTCAGAAACTGGATTTTTATTATGG
Source organism: Lithobates sylvaticus (assembly GCA_028564925.1). Taxonomy (NCBI): domain Eukaryota; kingdom Metazoa; phylum Chordata; class Amphibia; order Anura; family Ranidae; genus Lithobates; species Lithobates sylvaticus. The sequence continues at coordinate 483,943,163 of CM053028.1, forward strand.
AACAGAAATGACCAGGTTGGTGTTATGTGTCTTTTACAGTAATAAAAGCTTTAAAGACTTATAACAGCAAGAAAATATCTGATACTGCCAAAGCCCGGAATTAGCATCATAACTGTGCTGATACACTATCCCCAGCCTGCGTTAATGTGTAATTCCTTTTACTGCATGCATCTGTGGTTCCAGCCATGGGAAAATCACTGGCTCTGTTAAGCGGGAAAGTAACAGTTAAAGTGTGAGCTATGGGATACAGTGGCAGATTACATTATAGATTAGAAGAATCATATCCGGAGGGTCGATTCCCATGAGCATCCTTCTAGCCTATTTCCCAGTATACTAAGGTTCTCAGTAGGTAGCAGTATGTGATAAGGTAAAGTGGAACTTCAGACAAAATAAAAAAAATTGTGGACAGAGCAGGCAAGGTCTAGAACCTCTTCCAGGTTTATATATTTTTTTTATGTCCCAATTGGGAGATTTCCCTTCACTTCCTGTCCCAGTGACACAGCTGATCTGTTTAAACCAAGGGAAAGGCCCAGAGCTGTCACAGGTAGTCATTTTAATCTTTAAATTTGCTTCAATATATGCATGCAGATATGCCTAATCCTGGGTGGCAGACAAGGGGGTCACACACAAAATTCTGACCTCGCACACAGAACTACTTCATCATGTATGGTACAATCTCATTGTACAATTTCCTTTAAGTCCCGGTTAACACGTGGGAACGATTCCTGTGCGGGTTCCAGCATTGGATCTCATTTGCAGGCAGTTCACACTGCTTTCTACGAAATGCTGCAGGTGTCGATGTATGGTTAACCACTTCCGGACCGCGGCACGCCGATATATGTCAGTACTTTGAAGAGGGATATCTTTGTTATCGCAGCAGCTAACTGCCATAACCCCGGTATCCTCTTCTTCGGCAGGCTGGTCCGGTTTCCGATAATAGTGGTCTCTGTGGCAGATTCGCCGCAAGATCACTTTTATTGGCGGCGGGAGAGGCCCCCCCCCCCGCCCTCTGGTGCCCTCCGCCGCTTACCACAGCCGTTGGTAGTGGTGGAGGCAATTGGATGCTTATCCTTCCTGGGTATGGAGACGAGTGAGGAGAAAATGGTCCCCACCCATCTCCATATCATTGCAGGGCAGAAGGGCGGTCAAAACGTCAATTCTGACCATAGCTCTTAAAGGGCCATTTTTAACCACCTGATTACTTTGCACTTAAACCCCCCTCGTGACCAGACCAATTTTCAGCTTTTGGCGCTGACGCACTTTAAATGACAATTGCGCGGTCATACAACACTGTACCCAAATGAAATTTTTATCATTTTTTTCCCACAAATAGAGCTTTCTTTTGGTGGTATTTAATCACTGCTGGGGTTTTTATTTTTTGCGAAACAAACAAAAAAAGATGGAAAATTAAAAAAAAAAAATAATCATGTTTAATAGTTTTTGTTATAAAATTTTGCAAACAGGTAATTTTTCTGCTTCATTGATATGCGCTGATGAGGCGGCACAGGTGGGCACTGATAGGCTGCACTGGTGGGCACTGATAGGCTGCACTGGTGGGCACTGATAGGCTGCACTGGTGGAGACAGATAAGTCGGTACTGATGGGGACAGATAAGTCGGTACTGATGGGGACAGCAAAGATGGCACTGATGGGCACTGATGGGCACGGATGTGTGGCACGGATGTGTGGCACGGATGGGTGGCATGGATGGGTGGCACCGATGGGCACTGATGGATGACACTGATGGGCACTGATGGGTGGCACTGATAGGTGGCACTGATGGGCACTGGTAGGTGACACAGATGAGCACTGGTAGGTGACACAGATGAGCACTGGCAGGTGACACTGATGTGCAGCACTGGCACTGTGGGCACTGAGAGATGGCACTGTGGGCACTGAGAGATGGCACTGTGGGCACTGAGAGATGGCAGTGTGGGCACTGGTAGGGGCACTTTAATGGGGCAAAGGTGGGCACAATGTATTGGCACATCGCTGGGCACATTGCAGTGAGAGGAACTGATGTCCCTCTCACTGCCGCCGGTGATCGGCTTTTTTTTTTTTTTCTCCTCGCGCTGTTAGCGCGAGGAGGAAAAAAAGCCGATTACCGGCTCTGTTAGTATCACATGATCAGCTGTCATTGGCTGACAGCTGATCACGTGGTAAGGGGTCGGGATCGACCCCTTACTCTGGTCTGTGATCCAGCGAGTCTCACAGACTCGCTGATCACAGAGCACGCCGCGCGCACCCTTCAGGGGGGCGCGCAGGCAGCTCGTGTCCGGGACGACGTCAATAGACGTCGTCCCGGCACAATTGATCCGCGCTGTAGCCGTCATTTGGCTATAGCGCGGGTCTATAGTGGTTAAAAAAAAAAATTCAAATGACAATTTTTTTTTTTATTGTATTTTAGTGTAAATATGAGATCTGAAGTCTTTTTGACCCGAGATCTCATATTTAAGAGGTTCCCTCATGCTTTTTTACATTCCTTGTAATAGGAATTTATGCTAAAATAGGGGGTGACTGCCTATTTATGTGTCCGGCCCCTTTCAGGAAGTGAAAGCACCTGATTAGAGCCATAGGCTCTAATAGGCTTTAAAATAGGGTGGACTCAGAGTGCAGAGCTATGCGCTCGGAGCCCACCCAGGTGTGTTAGAAAAGCAAATGAATATTCGCTTTTCTAACACTGAACCACCTCTCCGCCAATCAGAAAGCACTGGTCTGACACCCATCACCTGATTGGCTAAAAGGACAGGCGATCGTATTGGACGCCTAGCAGGAGGAAAGAAGAGATGCACGGTAGAAGCATGGAGGACACAGGAGCCGCCGCCTGACCCACAGCTCGCTGCTGCCTGACCCGCTGCCCATCCCACAGCTCACCGCCATCACCCGCTGTCTGACCCGCCACCAAGATGGGGTAAGTGCCAGTCAGACAAAGAGCTGACGGGCTGGATGCTGGTTAATTGCCGCTGGGGGGTCATAGTGGCTGCAATTGATGGGCACAGTGGCTGCATTTGATGGGCACAGTGGCTGCATTTGATGGGCACAGTGTCTGCATTTGATGAGCACAGTGGCTGCATTTGATGAGCACATTTGGCTGCATTTGATGGTACAGTGGCTGCATTTGATGAGCACAGTGGCTGCATTTGATGAGCACAGTGGCTGAATTTGATGAGGGGCACAGTGGCTGCATTTGAAGGGCACAGTGGCTGCAATTGATGGCACAGTGGCTGCATTTGATGGACACAGTGGCTGAATTTGATGGGCACAGTGGCTGCAATTGATGGCACAGTGGCTGCATTTGATGGGCACAGTGGCTGCATTTGAAGGGCACAGTGGCTGCATTTGAGGGGCACAGTGGCTGCAATTGATGGCACAGTGGCTGCATTTGATATCACAGTGGCTGCATTTAATGGGCACAGTAAGGCTGCAATGGACTGCAAGGGACTGAGCCTGTAAAGAACAAGGAGAGGAGAGTCACATAAAACTCGCTCAGGTGGACTTTAACCACTTCAGCCCCGGAAGGATTTACCCCTTCCTGACCAGAGCACTTTTTGCGATACAGCACTGCGTCGCTTTAACTGACAATTGCGCGGTTGTGCGACGTTGTACCCAAACAAAATTTACGTCCTTTTTTTCCCACAAATAGAGCTTTCTTTTGGTGGTATTTGATCACCTCATTTTTTGCACTATAAACAAAAAAAGAGCGCCAATTTTGAAATAAAAAGCTATATTTTTTACTTTTTGCTTTAATAAATATCCCCAAAAAAATATATAAAAAAACTAATTTCTTTCTCAGTTTAGGCCGATATGTATTCTTCTACATATTTTTGGTAAAAAAAAATCGCAATAAGCATATATTGATTGGTTTGCACAAAAGTTATAGCGTTGACAAAATAGGGGATAGATTCATGGCATTTTTATTATTCAATTTTTTTTTATTAGTAATGGCGGCGATCTGCGATTTTTATTGTGACTGCGACATTATGGCGGACACATCGGACACTTTTGACACCATTTTGGGACCATTGTCATTTATACAACGATCAGTGCTATAAAAATGCACTGATTACTGTGTAAATGACACTGGCAGGGAAGGTGTTAAACACTAGGGGGCGATCAAGGGGTTAAGTGTGTCCTAGGGAGGTGGTTTAACTGTAGGGGGGATGGGCTACCACTGATATGACAGCGATCACTACTCCCGATGACAGGGAGCGGTAGATCCCTGTCATGAAACTAGGCAGAACGGGGAAATGCCTTGTTTACTCGATCGCGGACATCGAGTCTGCTGGACCCTAGGCACGATCACGGAGTACGCGGCGGGTGCACGGGCATGCTCTCACAATGCCGCGATTTAAAGGGGACGTACCTGTATGCCCATTTGCCCAGCCATGCCATGGTGCCGATGTACGTCATTGTGCGCTGGTCGGCTAGTGGTTAAATGAGCAGGAAGAGAGCACAGCAGAGCTCTGGCCTGAGACTCGGAAGGGAATCTGAGAGAGAGGAGCTCTGTTTGGAATTAAAAAGAAGGTTTGCTTTACCACATATTTAACGGGGACCAGCCCCACACAGTATAGAGAGGAGTCTACTGTTTAGTTTTGCGCCAGACAGCAAGGATTTACTTTACTGTTTTTGTTTGTTTTCGTGACTTTGCCAACCTCTTCTAAATAAAGCTGGCAACCCGCCAGATTTTAAAGAAACTGCCTCCACGCTGACCTTAATTTCCAGAAAAGGTGATCCCCACTAGCTAATCTCCCACAATAGTTATAATTAATGTTCACCTATTTTGCATATGGTTTAAGGTCCATTTTTTTTTTTTTTTAATATATTTTATGAATCTTTTTATATTGTATTTATTTTTTATTAAGATCCACATATTATTATTCGAATTACTTGCATGTAACAGAGATTAGTCGTACATTAAAGAGGACCAGTCACCTTAAAGCCCTATACACACGGTCGGATTTTCCGATGGATTCTGTCCTATCGGACAATGTTGTCGGAAATTCCGACCGTGTGTAGGCACCATCGGACAGTTTCCATCGGATTGTCCGACGGACAAAGTTCTATCTCCTGCTGGATAGATTTTTCGACAACAAAGTCCGATCACACCAATTCCGATCGTGTGTAGCGAATTCCGACGGACAAAGTGCTACGCATGCTCAGATCACATTACAAGACCAAAGCTATTGGCTACTAGCCTCTACGTAGTCCCGTCGTAGGCAACAAACGTCACCACGTTCAGAATGATCGGATTTTCCGACAACTTTGTCCGACCGTGTGTACGCAAAACCAACATCGGACAAAGTACGACGGACATGATCCGACGGACCTGGTCCTCGGATAATCCGAGCGTGTGTATGGGGCTTAAGTATTTACCTGTTTACACTAGGTATAAGGTCCATTTATTTTGTCCCAGAGTTTATTTTAAATCTTTTTGGACCTAAAGCACTTGATATACATATATTTAATTCCCTAATAGGGCATTATATTTTCAACTTAATAGAACAGCGCCACACCTACTATCCAAATCAATCCTCACTCCATACTCTACTTAGGTAACTGTATTAGTAGGGGCAGCAGTTCTCATAACATTAGATACCATTATCGTGGGACCCCCCCAAATTTTTCGATTACTACCTGTGACTATAGATGCAAGCATATGAGATTGGTTGTTGCACCAATGTCTGTATAAACAGCATGCTAACAGTAAGAGATGCTAGTAGGTTTTATTATCATCTTTCCACCACTGTTTTGAGTGTATCTATCTGTTTTTACTCTCTGGATGTCATTCTCCATATATTCTTTAGGCAATCCAGGTGACAGAAATCATGACAAGCAGGTAGTGGCAGAACTTCCACCATAGCAGGCCATGCAGCTGCTATGAGGCACATACCTTTAAATGGCTGAACAAAAGCTTGGCTCTGGACTGTCTGGTGTTATAACGCTATGCAAGCGAGCTTCAAAGATAGCCTTGGCTGCCAGGATAATTGATGAAGGTGGGTTACAAAGATCATAGGACCAACAGGCTTTGAAGTTTGACCAGGGATACAGACATGATACATGGACAATGTTGCCCCTAGAGGCCAATACAGCAGGACGGACAGTAATATAATATATTGAGGAGGACTGCCCCATAAATACTGTGATTCGTCAAAAGTCTAGATGGTATGGCAATGGGGTTAGGTCTGGATGGTGTATGATTAAAGTATAAAAGGGCTGAACGAGTCAGAGAGCTCTCTCTCTGCCATTTTTGATCCTCATGGCTCTCTCTATCATCTTGTGCCCCCAGCTGAATAGACCATGCGATAAGTATCTTTGATGTTCTTGTGTTATATGTTCTATTGTTATATGCTTTGTAATATCTTCCTTTAGTATCTTCATGTTAGTGACTGCCGCCCCTCTCTGCCAATCCCTTCACTGGCTTCCCCTACCCCACAGTGTAAAATTCAAAATGCTAACCATAACATACAAAGCCATCCACAACATCGCCCCCATCTACATCACCAACTTCATCTGCAGATATCGCACACATCGTGCCCTCCGCTCCTCCCAGGACCTCCTGCTCTCGAGCTCCCATGTTACCTCCTCCCATGCTCGCCTTCAGGACTTCTCCAGAGCCTCTACCATCCTCTGGAACTCCCTGCCCCAGTATGTCAGCCTCTACCCTGTACACCTTTAGGAGATCCCTAAAAACTCATTTATTCAGGGAAGCCTATCCCACACCCACCTAACAACAACTGTCCCCGAGCCACCCCCATCAAATCATTCTCTGCAGCTATTACCTTTTGTACCACCACCCACTCCCTTTAGAATGTAAGCTCTGCGAGCAGGGCCCTCCTGTACCTTTTTGTATTGAACTGTACTGTAATTGTGTTGCCCCCCCTATACATTGTAAAGTGCTGCGTAAACTGTTGGCGCTATATAAATAGTGTATAATAATAATAATAATAATAATGTTAGCATTTTCCTATTTTCTTGGGAAATAAATAAGACATTGTTTTACTAAGCAGTGTGTTTGTTTTTATAGCTAACCTTGTATTATTGTGATATCAACATGCGATCAGAGTTTTAATAGACTAGCTAACTATAGGAATAGACAAGTTAATACATATATGGAATAAATAGAGGGAATCCGTAATCACCCTTGAAAAATAATAATTAGTTTAGAACTTATTCCAATCTCAGATTTATTTCAGGGGGACAGTTGCATGCCCCTAACTGTTCCTGATTTTGAGGGACTGTCCCTGATTTGGAATTAAATCCCTCTGTCCCTCTTTCCTCCTCATTTGTCCCTTATTTTGGTCTGATCTGTATAGTTGTATATAAAATGTACCACGTATCTATCAAAAAGTGTTTCCCAGAGCTAAACCTTTCATCCAATTTCTAAATTGCTGCATTTGTAAATTCTAAAAAACAGTATAAAGGAATAGTAGTGGTATAAAAGCACTTATGGATTTAACCAATCATTTTTTTTTAGTACAATTCTTCTTTAAGGGGGCGAGGAAAGGGGTGTGTCCTATGTCTACATCTTTTTACTAATAGGTGTCCCTCATTCCCATCTCAGAAAGTTGGGAGGCATGCAGTTGGTACCCGAGAGATGAGCGTCTCTGTAGTCAAATCATTCCCCTTGGCTCTGCAGAAGCAGTGATAATTCAGCCAATTGCTGATGTCACTTGTAAACAAAGAGCCAGCATGGAGGCAAGCTTTCAATAATTTCTTGCTCTGCTGCATTATATCAGATGATGTCATCAGTCAAAGCCCATCAGTGGAAGCAATTAGTGGAAGCTTTACTCTCAGCGAGCTCTTTGTTTACCTGTGACAGCAGCGAACAGCAGAGCTTACATAACTATACAGTTAGGGATGGGCAGAGGAGCTGGGCCAGCACAGATAATAACTAGAAGAGGAAAGGGCTATGATTTGCAAGGAGGAAGGATGCTGTGCTAGGGAATTGGCTCTTCCCGATTTTCTAGCAAGTGAAGACACGTTGCAAGTGAATAAAATATTTGATAATTTATGGAAATGAAAAAACACTTGACAAATGACAAATTACTTAAGTTAAACATACACTATATAATATGATCGTACAATCTCCTTTAGATTTACCAAAACTATATAATAGGCAGGGCCTTGCACCACATAGTTGATGATATAGAAGACTGTATAGTGTATGGTGAGCTTTAGATTTTGCTGTACTTTTACCTGCAATGTTTGGTGATAGGGTCTTTTAAAAGCCCATTTCTGGTCACAGTCATACAATGAAAGCACAGAGCTGCCTCAATCCCTGGTGTATGTTAGGAATTTGTCAGGGCATGTTGTCGGGGTTTGTAGATGTTAACACGAGAGGAGAGGAAAGTCAGAACATGGAGATAACGTTTCAAAGCATCCGCTTCTCCATCAGATCTAAATGGCTATAGAAGCGGATGCTTTGAAACTTTATTTCCATGTTCTGACATCAATTCCGTTGCGACTCTGAGTGCGTGCCATGCTGGTTTCCGAGACGACAAGACGCATGTCCGGTTGTTCCTAAACTCTCGTGTTAACATCTACACACCACCATCCACTGAGGACCTGCTGAGTGACCACATTATTATACTGTTATATGCCTATTGATCTTTCTATAAGTGTGAGTAGCCATTCGGCTGATTTTAATTAAATATACCATTCGTTACATCTTCTGCTGCACTTTGTTTTTGGCACACCTTGCTTTTCTCCCTCCTGTTTGGCGAGTGCCCTATTGACACAGGCCGTATAACTCGCCCCCGCCCTCAGTACCCTTGTTACTCCATTTGATTGACCACAGTGGGAGCCAATGGCTGCTGCTGCTATCAATCTGGTCAGTGAGGAGGGAGACAGCGGCGAGAGACACTGCTCTTGTGCACATCGCTGAATTGGATCGGGCTCAGGTAAGAATAAGGCCGGGGGGGGGGTCGGGGGCGCTTGCAGCACAGAAGGTTTTTTACCTCAATGCATGGAATGCATTAAGGTGAAAGAAACCTTGAGGCTGGGTTTAAACCATTGCGAATTGGATACTTTTTTCTCCGCATCCAATTCGCATGTCAGGAGATTGTGGCCGGCTCTCTATGGAGCCGGTTCACACATCTCCAGAGCGGCTCCAGTGCTAATTGCACAGGAGTCCTGTGCGTCTCTCGGTCTGTTTCAGGTCCGAATTCAGCCAAAAATTCGTGCTGAAATCAGACCTGAACCAGTGAATGGAGACGCCCCGGACCCCCTGCTGTGAGCCGCTGAATTGGGATGAATTAGAGTGGAGACTGTGAGCCAGGCCTTCTCGTCCATTATCAGTGCCTGACCTCACAAATGCGCTTCTGGACGTTTCTGTTAAAAAAAACAAATGCGCTTCTGGAAGAATGGTCAAACATTCCCATAGACACACTCCTAAACCTTGTGGACAGCCTTCCCAGAAGAGTTGAAGCTGTTCTATCGGCAAAGGGTGGGCCAACTCAATATTGAACCCTAGGGATTGAGACTGGGATGCCATTAAAGTTAATTTGCGTGTAAAAGCAGGCGCCCCAATACTTTTGGTAATATAGTGTATATGCTTCTACATGTGTATATTTGGGAGAGACCACAACTTTTTTTTTTTGTTACTTTTATCATACAATAACACATTTCTTGATTAAATTTCTAGTAGGTGACTAAAGTATTATGGCCACAGATCTTAGCAACGGTAGTCAAAAAACTAGCATTTTCAGAGGTTAGCGGTGGCAGTCTCTCAAGATGAGTTAATTTTACCGCCTCTACCGCAGTCATGCAGACGTGAACATGGCATTTCGAAGCAGTTGAACCTACCAGCACGTTTTAGGAAATGCAGGGAAATATATAAACTGCCTTTGACAGCAAGTGAACCAAAGAGCGCAGCATCGCAAGGCAAGAGCGTTAACTATTTCGCTACTAGGCTGCCATGCCCAATCGGCTTTTTTTTTTTTTTTTCTCCCTGGTTGCCAAGTCCTTCCCTGTGTTTATCGGCCCCCCCAAGAGCCCCCCAGAATCTCCTTAATCAGCATCTAGCTGGCTGCTGTCACAGCAAGAGAATTGATAGGATCTGCATTGCAGATGAATCACTAGAGCCAGATTAGCTGCTGATGCTGAGGCGTCCGCTCCCAGCTCCGCTGCTCTCTGCAGTTTCCTTTGTCTTCCACTGTCTGCATCTCTGTATAGATAGGCAGACACATTCAACTGCTGGTGCCAGACACATACCAGTTGACAGACAGGCCGGCTTTTGAGGCACCAGCGCCATCTCGAGGACAAAAAACAATATCACATGTTAGGCTGAACATGGAAGTTTGAGGGTTCATTTCATGAATAAGACAAGGCTAAAATTAGAGATCTTAAAGAAAAATGAAATAATTGTATTACGTTTACCAGCTGATTGTATCTTTTGAATTTCTTTAGAGGATTTGGTGCGATAAAATTGTGCAAAATTATGGCTGCACCAGTTGTTAGCCTGCAGAGTCTACAACAAGGTCATTTGGTGGTCACCCGACAGCAACCTGCAGAGATACAGTTTTGAATGAAAGAGCCGTGGCAATGTAGACACAATTGGGAGATAGGTAACAAATGACCACTGTGGAAAAGAAGGAGAATGATGCTTGCAGCGTGCACAAAATCCAGACTTGATTTTTAAGTGTTTTGTTTCTGTAGAGTGTCACACCACTTAGCCAACAATAAAAAAGCACCCCATGTTCCTTAGACTGTTCCACTAGTGCTATAGATACAAAGCTTTCTAGGGAACCTTCTGAAATGCAAGCCATAAAAAATGTTATAACAACCTCCGAGAACAAGAAACAACAAGCTCTGATGTAAATGGAAGTATCACAAATGTATTTCTGCTTTTGCAGTCAAATTTCAGAAACAAACGCTATATATTTGTTACATGTTTGTATTCACCAGCATAACTAAAAGTATTATATATCAATTACAATGTATATATATATATATATATATATATATATATATCATTTATTACACAGTGTGTGTTTGTGTGTGTGTGTGTGTGTATATATGTATGTATGTGTATATATATATATATATATATATATATATATACATACCATATTTTCCGGCGTATAAGACGACCTTTTACAGTAAAAAAAAATAGGCAAAAAGCGGGAGTCATCTTATACGCCGGGTATAAAGCTGGGGTTACCATATGCCAGCCGCCCGCTGGATGTTTAGCCCTCCGGAGTGTGGGGTAATACTGTATACATACAGTATACACTGCTGAGCCAATCCCGGCGAGCGATGTATTCTATTAATGAATACAGTGCCCGCTCGGATTGTAGTAACAACCTCTGCCAATCCGAGCAGGCTACATACAGTAGCCTGCTCGGATTGGCTGTGAGAGTCAGAGGCGCGGGCTGATGATGTTACAGCCTCTGCCAATCCGAGCAGGCATTGTATTCAATAATAGAATGCATAGCTCGCCGTGATTGGCTCAGGGCGGTATAGTGTATGTATACTGTGAGAGTGACACAGCATGTTATCTGGCGCCAACTTCATTTCTGAAGATACGGTAATACCGCACAAGGGGGTCGTCTTATACAGTGAGTACAGCACAAAACCAAAGTTTTAAATCGAAAAGTAGGGGGTCGTTTTATATGCTGGGTCGCCTTATACACCGGCAAATACGGTGTGTGTGTGTGTGTGTGTGTGTGTGTGTGTGTGTGTGTGTGTGTGTGTGTGTGTGTGTGTGTGTGTGTGTATATATATATATATATATATATTTCTTATAATTTGAGTTGTTTCATTTGAGCAGGTTTATACATATGATTCTATAGCTAGCTTCTGTTTTTTTTTTTTAAAAAAGATTAGGGACATTTTTTAAAGGACATTAACATACAATGCAGAACCTAAGCCCTGAGATATTTAATACTTTGTTAGGACAGTGTTCAAATCTAGTTTGTAACTGATAATGTAACTGATAAAGTAACCTTCTGGTTACTGGCAGGGCATGTCACTGTATCTAAACAAACAGAACAATCTAATGCTTAGAACACACTGGCTGAATGTCAGAAGACATTCGGCCCGTGTGTATGTCAGTTTGCTGGAATTTGTCCGGCTTCTGCCAGATGAGAATGTTGGAAAACCAGCAGCCAACCGGCTCCTAATCAGCGCTCTCAGCCAATGGCAGAGAGCGCCGATCGGAGTGTTCTGGCAGGGGGCTGAGGGCCTGTCAGAACACAACAGCTCAGTAAGGGAGATTGCTGTTCTAACATCGGATCATTAGTACAGTGGCTCCGACCGGAGCTGTCAGTTTTCTTTTTAACTGTTATGCCGCGTACACACGATCGGAATTCTCGTCGGAAAAAGCTCTGACGTTTTCCAGTCGGAATTCCGACGGAATTCCGCTCAAACTGTCTTGCCTACACACGGTCAAACCAAATTCCGACCGTCAAGAATGCGGTGACGTACAACACTACAACGAGCCAAGTTCAATGCTCCCGAGCATGCGTTGAATTGTTTCCGAGCATGCGTAGGAATTTTGCATGTCAGAATTGCTACAGACGATCGGAATTTCCGATAGAAACCTTTTCCGTCTGAAAAATTGAGAACATGCTCTCAATTCTTTGCTGTCAGAAATTCGGCCAGCAAAATTCCGATGGAGCCTACACACGGTCGCATTTTCTGATGAAAAGCTCTCATCGGTCTTTTTCTGGCCGGAATTCCGATCGTGTGTACGCAGCATTAGTGTGTACCAGGCTTAAGTTGTCTTCCCTCATGAGATGTTCCTGTAGTATATTTAAACCTTAGAACAAAAATGTAATACAGTGGGTAAAATAAGTATTGAACACGTCACCATTTTTCTAGGTAAATATATTTCTAAAGGTGCTATTGACATACAATTTTCACCACATGTCGGTAACAACCCATGATATCCATACATACAAAGAAACCAAAAGAAATACGTTAAAAAATTAAGTTACGTGTAATAAAATGGAATGACACAGAGAAAAAGTATTGCACACATGAAGAAAGGGAGGACACCAGCTGAAATCTATCAGTAATTAGAAAGCAATGGCCTATAAAAAGGTGTCTCATTACCAAGGTATCACACAGGAAACATATCATGATGGGTAAAAGCAAAGAGCTCTCTCAAGACCTTCACAACCTTATTGTTGCAAAACATACTGATGGCATTGGTTACAGAAGGATTTCTAAACTTCTGAATGTTCCAGTGAGCACTGTTGGAGACATAATCCAGAATTGGTAAGAACATAATTTCACCATAAACCGGTCACGACCAGGTGCTCCTCCCAAGATTTCTGACAGAGGAGAGAAAAGAATTATCAGAAGAGTTGTCCAAGAGCCAAGGAGCACTCTTGGAGAGCTTCAGAAAGACCTGGAATTAGCAGGTACAATTGTTTCAAAGAAAACACTAACTAATGCACTCAACTGCCATGGCCTGTATGCACGCTCATACCTCCCAACTTTTTGAGCTGGGAATGAGGGACACCTATCAGCAAAAGTATGCAGGCATAGGACACACCCATTGCCACGCCCCCTTAAAGGAGAATTGTACAAAAAAAAAAACAAGATTGGTTAAACCCTCAAGTGCTTTTTTTTACCACTACTATTTCTTTATATTGGTTCTTGGAATTTACAAATGCAGCAATTTAGAAATCAGATGAAAGGTTTGGGGCTGGAAAACACTTTTTGATAGATGAAAAGTGCATTTTATATACAGCTTTATAGATCAGACCAAAATGAGGGACAAATGAGGAGGAATGAGGCTCCAAATCAGGGACAGTCCCTCGAAATCAGGGACAGTTGCAAGCTATGCACGCTCACCACACAAGACTCCATTGCTGAAGAAAAAGCATGTTGAAGCTTGTTCAAAGTTTGCTGCACAACATTTAGACAAGCCTGTGAAATACTGGGAGAATATAGTCTGGTCAGATGAGACCAAAATGTAACTCTTGGGTGCCATAATACAAACCATGTTTGGAGGTCAAATGGCACTGCACATCACCCCAAAAACACCATACCAACAGTAAGGTTCGGAGGTGGGAACATCATGGTGTGGGGCTGTTTTTCAGCATACGGTACTGGCAAACTTCATGTCATTGAAGGAAGGATGAATGGCAAAATGTACCAAGATATTCTTGATAAAAATCTGCTGCCATCTACCAGGATGATGAAGATGAAACGAGGGTGGACATTTTAGCAAAACAAGGATCCTAAACACGAAGCCAAGGAAACTCTCAAATGGTTTCAAGGAAAGAAAATAAAGCTGCTAGAATTGCCCAGCCAACCACTTGACTTGAATCCAATAGAAAATCTATGGAAAGAACCTTCAAGATTTGAAGACTGTTTGTGTGGCAGAATGGGTCAAAATCACATCTGAGCAATGCATGCAACTAGTTTCTCCATACAGGAGAACAAAGGATTTTGTGTGAAGTATTAAATACATTTCAGTTAGCGTGCTCAATACTTTTTCCCTGTGTCATTCCATTTTATTACACATAACTTAATTTCTGAACGTATTTGTTTTGGTTTCTTTGTATGTATGGATTGCAAGGGTTGTTACCGACATGTGGTGAAAAATTTATGTCACTAGTACCTTTAGAAACCTTAGAAATATATTTACATATATTCACAGAAAAATGGTGACGTGTTCAATACTTATTTTACCCGCTGTAGATTACAGTTTGCCTTTTTGCTTTTGTTTCCTTTTTTCAAGTACATTTTTTTGTGTACAGAAAAATACTTATCAGAAATCCAGTGTCCTTGTAAATTCCTGTGCAAAGATCTGAAATTTCGAACAATATTTCATGCACACTGCAGCTAACAAAAAAAAGCTGCTTTTACAGGTATTTGAGCTTTTATTTCTCTGCCTAAAAGCTTGAGCTTTTTTGTGCTAATTTTTCCTAATTTTTTTGTGCATTTTCTCTCAAAAACACGAACCTGCCTTCTGAACTACAGAGGAGCTGAGAGGAGGAGTTTCAGGTGGCAAGAATCACTGCAGGATACAGAAATCACTGCTTGCAGGCAGGAAGGTACCATGGGATGGGATAGTCTTTAGAAATTGAATGTAAACAGCAGAATAGAAGATGCAAAAAGCATGCAGGGAATCCAGGAAGTTGTGGAAAGAGATCAGCTAGCAGACAGGCAGCACTCACAACACGAAAGGAGATTTTTCAAGTAAACTTATATTGGATTGATCCTAATAACTATTGTTTGTATTGTTATTACAATGCTGATGTGATTAAATGAAAGCGTATATTGTGACCATAGATTCCCTTTAAAAATAAAATGATTACAACCAACACATTTAAAGACTGGTTAGCTGCATTACTGCCTAATCCAATTGCCACTTTTCAGTAATCTTACTATTGGACCTTTCTGTCGCCTTTGACACAGTTGACCACCTGTTTCTCCTCAAAAAACTCTTGGTCTTCAAGACTCTACTTTATCCTGGTTCTCCTCTTACCTAAATGCTCCTTCAGTGTCATCTAAAACTCTATCTCCTCCTCTTCCTCTTTTCATAGGAGTCCCCCAATTTTCTGTCCTTGGCATGGGCGTCTGAAGAACTTTTTTTCAGGATCCATATAGATCCCCCTTTAGAGCAGACCAGGGCAGATCCCCCATAGATCCCCTTTAGAGCAGGCCAGAGCAGGTCCCCCATATATCCACCTTTAGAGCATACCAGGACAGGGTCCCCCATATAGATCCCCATTTAGAGCAGGCCAGGGCCCCCCATATAGATCCCCCTTTAGAGCAGGCCAGACCAGGGTACCCCATAGATCCCCCTTTAGAGCAGGCTAGGCCAGGGTCCCCATATAGATCCCCCTTTAGAGCAGGCCAGGGCAGATCCCCCATAGAATTGAGCCCCCTTTACTTAGTCTTCTTACTCTTACCTTTTTTACACCTGTATAAAGAATAGAATCCACAGGTTTTCCTGCAGCACCACACTCCAGGCTCTCCGGTCTCTCCCCCGGCAAAGAATATATTATATATTTTCCACTCCACGAGTCCTCCTTAATTCCTCCGCGGCTTATGCTGCCTGTTCTCCGGTTATCACTCCCGTGCTGGGCGGCTGCTGCACAGCACAGTCCCTCCCCAAGACAGTCCCACAGATCACTCTGCACACAGGCAGGACTCCAGTCTCCACCACCACTCCACTTAAGTGGGCGGTGCTGGCAGCAAGTTGGGAGTTTAAATCCAGGAGACTGGTATCAAGCCGTTTCCGGCTTCGTTCCAGTCTGTCACTAGATCTACAGCGGCGGATGTTCGATCAGGCCTCCCGGTAAGAGCGGCGTGAGGTGGCAGGAGGGCGGACGTCCCCTCCCGCTCCTCCGGTATAACAGCCGAGCCAAATCAGTTGTTATACCTGGATAGCCAATCGCCCGCTCTAAACAACGGTACCGGGATGATGCCTGCAGCTGCGGGCATCATCCCGGTATAACCCCCGAAAGCCGAGTACGCATATCTGCGTACGCTCGGCGGGAAAGGGTTAAAAGTAATCCGGTATACAAAGCCATGGACAACTATGCCCCCAGCTGCATCGCTAACCTTATCTCAAAATATTACCCAAACCCTTCTCTTTACTCCTCCCATGACTTCATGCTTTTCTTTTTAGGTCACTCTTCACCTCTCCAGAACCTCTCCCATCCTCCTATCTTCTGGAACTCCCTACTGCAATTTATCTGGCATTCTCCTACACTAGTGATGGCGAACCTTGGCACCCCAGATGTTTTGGAACTACATTTCCCATGATGCTCAAGCACTCTGCAGTGTAGTTGAGCATCATGGGAAATGTAGTTCCAAAACATCTGGGGTGCCAAGGTTCGCCATCACTGCCCTACTCTGTCTGCCTTGGGGCAATCCCCAAATCATCTCTTCAGGGAAGCCTATCCCACATCTACCTAACAATTGAACTTTTACTTTCTCCATCAACTTATCCCCACACATTTCTTACCTTTTGCATCACTTGACCTTTCCTTTTAAATCGTAAGCTCTCACAAGCGGGGCCCAACCCAACCCTCATGTATTATATTGTATTGTAACTGTACTGTCTCTCTTTATATTGTAAAGCGCTGCACAATATCAACTCTGTATAAGAATGATAAGGAAATCAATCACAAAAGCTTTTGCAAGAGTGACTGAGCTGTTAATATCGCCAGTGTTGCACTAGTCTTAAATGGCTAATCTGCAAAGGTGATTTTAATCCCATGGCACTAAGCAACTAACCTCTTCTTGGCAATTGCTTAATGTGCAACACCACGCAACCAAAGTTCTGTAACTCAGATCTATGCCAACAAATGCTTTAATCATAACAGGATTAAAAGCTCCTATTTAGTTCCGCGCTAAGGGGGAAAGCAAATCCTTGGAATTGGGTTTGCCAGTAAGCTCTCAACAAAATAAATATATTATCTATATGGCCAGAAACCTTACAGCTGAACAAGTGAAAAGTATTCATATATCATCATATGGTGATGATAATAAGCACCTGCATAGGTGTGCGTAACCTTATGCACCCTAAAGCTCAAGCACACATGTGTGTCTACATACATATGGCGCCGCCAGGGAGATCAATCTCCCTGCTGGCACAGTGAAAGAGAAGTGCGTAAAAACTTCTCTTATGGCAGAGCCTATGCATAGTTACATAGTTAGTCATGTTGAAAATAGACATAAGTCTATCTAGTTCAACCCAAAAAAAGAAAAAAAAATACAATCCCATATAGACAATCCTATACCCACAGTTGATCCAGAGGAAGGCGAAAAACCCAGCAAAGCATAATCCAATTTGTTACAGCAGGGGGAAAAAATCCTTTCTGATCCCCCGAGAGGCAATCAGATGTTCCATGGATCAACATTACCTATAAATGTTAGTACCCAGTTATATTATGTACACCTAGGAAAAAATCCAGGCCTTTTTTAACCGCTTTTGGACATTTACAGCCGCAGGGCGGCCCGGATGCGCAAAATCACGTATCTGATTTAGAGGGCACCACTCCCGCTGTGATTGGACACAGCAAGACCCAATCAGCGGGTGCGGCAGCCACGATGTCCGCCACGACCTGCCAATCGTTCACAGGAGAGACGGAGCAGCGGTATGCCAATGTAAACAAAGCACACCGCTGATCTGTCAGAGAGGAAAAGAGAGAGATCATGGTTCAGCTAAGCTGAATCACGATCTCTCTTTTCCTTCAGTGAATCCACCCCCCCCCCCCCCCCCCCCACAGTTAGAAAACACCTCCCAGGGAACACATTTAACCCCTTGATCACCACTGTAGTTAACCCCTTACCTGCCAGTGTCATTTATACAGGGATCAGTGCATTTTTTTTAGCACTGATCACTGTAGTGTGTCACTGGTCCCCAAAAAGTGTCACTTAGGGTCAGATTTGTCAGCCGCAATGTCGCAGTCCCGCTAAAAAACGCAGATTGTCGCCATTACCAGTAAAGACAATAAAAAAAATTAAAAGTCCTTAAATCTTTCTCCTATTTTGTAGACATTTTTTTTACCAAAAACATTTAGCAGAATACATATTGGCCTACATTGATGAAGAAATTATTTATTTTTAATATTTTTTGGATATGTATTATAGCAAAAAGTAAAAAATATTTTTTTTTATTTTTTTTTTATTTTATTAATTGTCAGTGTTTTTTTGTTTATAGCTCAAAAAATGTAACCCACAGAGGTGATCAAATACCACCAAAATAAAGCTCTATTTGTGGGAAAAAATGGACATCAATTTTATTTGAGTGAAGGGTCGGACGACTGCTCAATTGTCAGTTAAAGCGTATGTATATGTACAGTGGTGTGAAAAAGTGTTTGCCCCCTTCCTCAATTCCTGTTCCTTTGCATGTTTGTCACACTTAAGTGTTTCGGAACATCAAACCAATTTAAACAATAGTCAAGGACAACACAAGAAAACACAAAATGCAATTTGTAAATGAAGGTGTTTATTATTAAAGGTGAAAAAAAATCCAAACCATCATGGCCCTGTGTGAAAAAGTGATTGCCCCCCTTGTTAAAACATACTATAACTGTGGTTGTCCACACCTGAGTTCAATTTCTCTAGCCACACCCAGGCCTGATTATTGCCACACCTGTTCACAATCAAGGCATCACTTAAATAGGAGCTGCTTGACACAGTAAGGTCCACCAGAAGATCCTTAAAAGCTACACATCATGCCGAGACCCAAAGAAATTCAGGAACAATTGAGAAAGAAAGTAATTGAGATCTATCAGTCTGGAAAGGGTTATAAAGCCATTTCCAAAGCTTTGGGAATCCAGCGAACCACAGTGAGAGCCATTATCCACAAATGGCGAAGACATGGAACAGTGGTGAACCTTCCCAGGAGTGGCCGGCCACCCAAAATTACCCCAAGAGCGCAGCGACGACTCATCCAAGAGGTCACAAAAGACCCCACAACAACGTCCAAGGAACTGCAGGCCTCACTTGCCTCAGTTAAGGTCAGCGTTCATGCCTCCACCATCAGGAAAAGACTGGGCAAAAATGGCCTGCATGGCAGAGTTCCAAGGAGAAAACCACTGCTGAGCAAAAAGAACATCAAAGCTCGTCTCAATTTCTCCACAACACATCTTGATGATCTCCAAGACTTTTGGGACAACATTCTGTGGACCGATGAGACAAAAGTGGAACCCTTTGGAAGGTGTGTGTCCAAGTATATCTGGCGTAGAAGGAACACTGCATTTCAGAAAAAGAACATTATACCAACAGTAAAATATGGTGGTGGTAGTGTGATGGTCTGGGGCTGTTTTGCTGCTTCAGGACCTGGAAGACTTGCCGTGATAAAAGGAACTATGAATTCTGCTGTCTACCAAGAGATCCTGAAGGAGAATGTCCGACCATCTGTTTGTGTACTCAAGCTGAAACGAACTTTGGTTCTGCAGCAGGACAATGATCCTAAACACACCAGCAAGTCCACCACCGAATGGCTGAAGAAAAACAAAATGAAGACTTTGGAGTGGCCTAGCCAAAGTCCTGACCTGAATCCTATTGAGATGTTGTGGTATGACCTTAAAAAGGCCGTTCATGCTCGAAAACCCTCTAATGTAACTGAATTAGGACAATTCTGCAAAGATGAGTGGGCCAAAATTCCTCCAGGACGCTGTAAAAGCCTCATTGCACGTTATCGCAAACGCTTGGTTGCAGTTGTTGCTGCTAAGGGTGGCCCAACCAGTTATTAGGTTTAGGGGGCAATCACTTTTTCACACAGGGCCATGATGGTTTGGATTTTTTTTCACCTTTAATAATAAACACCTTCATTTACAAATTGCATTTTGTGTTTACTTGTGTTGTCCTTGACTATTGTTTAAATTGGTTTGATGTTCCGAAACACTTAAGTGTGACAAACATGCAAAGGAACAGGAAATGAGGAAGGGGGCAAACACTTTTTCACACCACTGTATGTACTGTAGATGTATTTATACATGTTGATCATATCCCCCCTTAATCTCCTCTTCTCAAGAGGGAATAAATTCAGTTCCTCTAATATTTCCTCCATGCCTCTTATCAATTTGGTTGCCCTTCTCTGCACTTTCTCCAGTTCCCCAATATTCTTTTTGAGAACTGGTTCTCAAAACTGAACTGCATATTCCAGATGAGGTCTTACTAATTTGTACAGAGGCAAAATTATATCTCTCTCTCTGGAGTCCATACCTCTCTTAACCCCCCTGGCTGTAATCCCGAGTCTGACTCGGAGTGGAAACTTCAGTACCATAAGCGGCAACCCCGAGCCAGACTTGGGCTCGCATTGCAGGATACAGGGAGACTTACTTACCTTGTCTCCTGGATCCTGCGATGTCTCCCCGCTGTGTGAGCGAGCCATCTCCTTGCTCGTTTCACACAGTGCCGAGTGCCGCTGATCTCCATTCCCTGCAACGTTATGACGCACGGGAGCTGAGATCAGCGCCAAATTTAAAAAAGTTAAAACACACAATACATATACAGTACTGTAATCTTACAGATTACAGTACTGTATATAAAAAAAATACACATCCCCTTTTTCCCTAGTGGTCTGCCCAGTGCCCTGCATGTCATTTTATATAATAAAATTTTTTTTTTTCTGCCTGGAAACTGGAGATTGTCCATAGCAACCAAAAAGTGTCCCTTTATGTCAAAAGTGGTTTTAGACCAGCTATAAAACAGCGATAATAAATTAGAATCACAATTCATCATCAAACACTGAATTTAATGACAGCAACAATTCTGCAACTGAGCAAATTTCAGTGTTTTTGATTTGATTACATTATTAAATAATTTTTATAGTTATTTATTATATTATAATTTATGATTTTGTGTTTCAAACTTTATCATACCCGGGATGTCTACTAGACTCTGGTTTGGACAGATTTAAGTGAGTTATTCATAAGAATTGCATGCCTACAATATAAAACGCCAAATTTCCATGCAAAATAATTGTACCGCTTTTGGTACAAAACTCCAGAGATAATCATACCGCCAGGGAGGTTAATACAAGAAAAGACTTTGCTTGCTTTGAAAACTGCAGCTTGGCATTGCATGCTATTATTAAGCTTATGATCTACCAAAACCCCCAGATCCTTCTCCACTATGGATTCCCCCAGTTGTACTCCCCCTAGTATGTATGATGCATGCATATTCTTAGCCACCAAGAGCATAACTTTACATTTATCAACATTAAACCTCATTTGCCACATAGTTGCCCATCTTGGAGATCTTTCCCAGCTTCCCACTGGCACACAGAGCGATAATGCTAATGTGCATGGGGTGATTAGGATGTGCCAAGGCACGCCCTGTGCACACAGCTATGATCACCTGTAAAGATACATACATGCCTGTCTATGTAGGCCATATCATTTTAATTTATTTGATTAATATTTTTGGTAAAATGTATCAATTTTTTGGGGTAATTTCAAACAAAACGTGAAGAGTTTTAAAAATAATGTCCTGAAATTACATCATATAACAAGGGTCCCCTTTTCCCCTTTACACCTCTGACATGTGCACATCTGGAGCCACAGTACACAGGGCTGAGTAATAAAAACTGGAGAGGAAACATCAAGCTATCTTACATTAACCAAGTAGAATATGAAGTGCTCTGATTTGTTGTTACCTGGTCCAGGTTTCAAAGGTTTCATAGTCTACGCTACCTGTAAGGCTTAGAATGCAGAATGTACAGTGTACATCTAATGTTATATTTAAATACTGGAGTATTTGCAAATGTCTTGCCTTCATTTAATGAGTTCCGGCCGAAATTATACTTTTTAAATAAAAATGCCCCTATAATACACAAGCTTAATGTATTCTAGTAAAGTTAGTCTGTAAACTAAGGTCTGTTTTGTTAGTTTTTAGCAGTAGTTTGTTATTTTATAAACTTGCAGCAGGCCGTGGCCATCTTAAGTGTGGGCATCTGAAGCCAGACTGTATTTCTTCCTGGATCTCATCCTTGCAGATCTCGTACATGCTCAGTGCAGCATAAGCAGTGTAATAGGTTTCAGGTCAGGTTTCCATAGCAACGGCAGTTTGAGAGGAAGTTGCTGCCCCTTCCCAGGAGGCATTGCAAACAGGAAATGATGCGATGGGCCGCGGCCAGGAAGGAGGAAGTGAAAAATGAATACAGCAGGTATACAGTCTGTGCTGAAAAAAAAATAAAAAAAATATCCAATTTGTTTACAGTGCACAGTTTAGTGAGGGATGCTGAAGAGTTGTAAAAGTGGGTGGAACTCCACTTTAAGGACTTTTTTCAAGGCACCTAAACTAGTACAAGCCGTCTTAACACATTCCGAGGACCCTGCAAGAGTCCAGTCTGATAGTGTATCCACAGAAAAGCAACCCAGTACACATGACTGTGGTCGGCAGGCAGGTTTTATGGAGCAATGACCTAAATATAGGATTTCGTTTTCAGGCAGCACCTGTCTATAGACTTCCGTTGCTTCTTCTGCACGAGAGTGCTAGAACAGTGGTCATCAACCCTGTCCTCAGGGCCCACTAACAGGCCAGATTTTATGTATTACCTTGGGGAGATGCAGACTAGAATACTGCAATCACTGAGCAGCAAATGATATCACCTGTGATGTGTTTCAGTTATCTTGCAAACCTGGCCTGTTAGTGGGCCCTGAGGACAGGGTTGATGACCACTGTGCTAGAACATACACTATATTACCAAAAGTATTTGGAGGCCTGCCTTTGCACGCCCATGAACTTTAATGACATCATAGTCTTAGTCTGTAGGGTTCAATATTATGTTGGCCCACGATTTGCAGCTCTAACAGCTTCAACTCTTCTGTGAAGGCTGTCCACAGAGTTTAGGAGTGTGTCTATGGGGATGTTAGACCATTCTTCCAGAAGCGCATTTGTGAGGTCAGGCACTGATGTAGACGAAAAGGCTTGGCCCATAGTCTACGCTTGAATTCATTCCAACGTTGTTCTATCGGGTTGAGGTCAGGACTCTGTGCAGGCCAGTCAAGTTCCTCTACCCCAAATGCACTCATCCATGTCTTTATAGGCCGCAGTCATGTTGGAACAGGAAGGGCCATCCCCAAACTGCTCCCACAAAGTTGGGAGCATAAAATTGTCCAAAATCTCTTGGTATGCTGAAGCCTTAAGAGTTTCCTTCGCTGGAACTAAGGGACAAGCCCAACGCCTGAGAAACAACCCCACAACCCCGTGCACCAAACGATTTGGGATTCCGTTAAAGTTCATGTGCGTGCAAAGGCAGGAGTCCCAATACTTTTGGTAATATAGTGTAGGTCAGGGATATGCAATTAGCTGACCTCCAGCTGTTGCAAAACTACAAGTCCCATCATGCCTCTGATTCTGGGTGTCATGCTTCTGGCTGTCAGAGTCTTGTTATGCCTCATGGGACTTGTAGTTCTGCAGCAGCTGGAGGTCCGCTAATTGCATATTACTGGTGTAGGTGAAATCTGAACAAGCCTTTCAAAGAACTCTTGACAAACTTTGATTAAGAGCCATCTAATATTTGTGTTTTTTTGAGAGACGACCAGTGGCACAAAATTTGGAAATTAACCACTTCCCTACCGCCCACTGTCATATGACGCCCACAAAGTGGATCTCCCATCCTGGGTGGGCGTCATATGACGTCCTCCCATTCCTGGCCGCCTAGGGGGCGCGCGCCGACCCGGTGCATGTGCCTGGTGGCCGCGATGTCCGCCGGGCACCCGCGATTGCCCGTTAAAACAGCGGGACCGTGGAGCTGTGTGTGTAAACACACAGCTCCACGTCCTGTCAGTGGAGAGGAGACCGATCATGTGATCCCAGTACGGAGGAACACTGATCGGTCTCCTCCCCTTGTGAGTCCCCTCCCCCCACAGTTAGAATCACTACCTTAGGGAACACATTAACCCCTGCAGCGCCCCCTAGTGTTAACCCCATTCCCTGCCAGTCACATTTACACAGTAATCACTGCAATTTTATAGCAACGATCGCTGTGTAAGTGTGAATGGTCCCAAAAATGTGTCAAAAGTGTCCGAAGTGTCCGCCGCAATGTTGCAGTCACGAAAAAAAATCGCAGATCGCCACCATTTCTAGTAAAAAAAAAAAAATGCAATAAATCTATCCCCTATTTTGTAGACGCTATAACTTTTGCACAAACCGATCTATATACGCTTATTGCGATTTTTTTTTTACCAAAAATATGTAGAAGAATACGTATCGGCCTAAACTGAAAAAAAAAAAAACGTTTTTTTAAAAAAAAATGGGATATTTATTATAGCAAAAAGTAAAAAATATTGTGTTTTTTTTTTCAAAATTGTCGCTCTTCTTTTGTTTATAGCGCAAAAAATAAAAACCGCAGAGGTGATCAAATACCACCAAAAGAAAGCTCTATTTGTGGGGAAAAAAAGGACGTCAATTTTGTTTGGGTGTAACGTCGCACGACCGCGCAATTGTTAGTTAAAGAGACGCAGTGCCGAATCGCAAAAAGTGCTCTGGTAAGGAAGGGGGTAAAATGGCCCGGTGCTGAAGCGGTTAAACCTTCTTGGAAAGTAGACTGTATTCTAGTGAGTTTAAAAGCAAACTTGTAATGTCTAAATGAAGTGTATGTTTAAGTAAAGTCAGCAAAGCAATAAAATGCACATCGACACATAAGAATTGTTTCAGGTGCTGATGTTACTTTTCTGTGACTGTTTTGCTGAAGTAATTCTCTTTCTCCAATCACTCAGCTTTTTATCTATTCCCTCGTTACTTGTCTGACTTTGTTCTAGCTGAAGTGAAGACTTTTATCCAGGCTATTGTACACTGAGGAGATCAGTCTGCCTTGTATTTTATAAAAGTATTTATAAGATGTGCTTTTAAACCTAGGTGGAACGCTGGATAAAGAAAGAAATTCAAGGAAATACACACAAATGGGGAAAAGACATCTAATATAGATAAAAATGTTTGTTTAAAGACAGAATTCCAGTTGGAATTACCTTCAGTAGATCTAATGCCGCGTACACACGAAGGGACTGTTTGTTTAAAAAAGACAGAATTCAAATTATCCGCTGGACTTGTCCAGCGGATAATCCGGCCGTGTGTAGTATGGTCCGGCGTACCAAAAAGGACGCATGCTCAGTAGCTAGTATGTCACGGACTCGCTCGGTCTGGTAAAACTAGCCTTCGTTTTGAAGCTCGCACAATCGTCACGCTGCAGATTTTTTATTTTTTTTTCTTCTGACAGCGGGATTTGTATGTTATCGTACTTGAAGAATGATTTTGCCTTGCTGCTTGTATATTCACGCAGAGTACTCCCGAACGTTTTTTCTTCAGCATTCTTTAGTGAAGTTATATATTTGTATATATATATATATATATATATATATATATATATATATATTTATCTTTATCTCTCTCTATATATATATATATATATATATATATATATATATATATATATATATATATAGATATAGATATAGATATAGATATATATATATCCAAATCACCAAATGAAAACTATATCTATATTTCTCAATAAACCCAAAAAAAGATATATCTATATATACATATATATATATATTTATATATATAGATATATAGATATATACGTGTACGTGTATATATATATATATATAGATAGATATATATATATATATATATATTTTATATATATATATATATATATATATATATATATATATATATATATATATATAGATAGATATATATATATATATATCTCTATTTATATATATATATATATATATTTATATATATATATATATATATATATATATATATATATATATATATTATATATGTACATATATCTCTATTTAGATATATTTTATTATTTGTTGGTTATCAAAAGGATTTGTTATTACACATGATACAATTGTGGAGTCAGCAGAGCTTGCCCTTAATTCAGATCTTAACCCTCACCTTTCCAGCGACTGCACTTGCAGTTCCATTGAAGTTGCACTTTACACTTGTATTGTCAAATGAATGTTTAGACATGTACCTGCCTACTCCTAAAGAAACTATGTTTTTGAATAACAAGCACGTATATCATTTTTTTCAGAAAAAAAAATTACCATTTATTCTGGTTTAAACAAACAAGGCAAAACAAAATAGGAAGGCAACACTGGAGCCACTTTGCGATTTTGAGAAGACTTTTTGCCCCAACGGCAGACATCAAGTTTGTGAAGCCAAAAATTAAGCTTGGGCACATTTCATCCAATATAGGGAGCACAAGAAGATTGACCAGGAATCAGACAGACCAGGAACAGCAGCAGATGACATCTATGTCCCCAAGCTGTGGCACTACAACAGCCTGTGTCTTCTGTGAGACCAGACTGAAGCCAGGCAATCACTTCCGACTCTTCCCACCACGCTGCCCTGCACTCTTCCCTGCAGTCTTCCCTGCACGCTTCCTTGGAGGCTGACTTGTGGTAGGAGGAGGAGGAGGAGGAGGAGGAGGAGGAGGAGGAGAAGAAGAAGGAAGAGGAGGAGGAGGAGGAGGAGGAGGAGGAGGAGAAGTTGGTGTCGGGCCTTCATGTGTCAGGCGGGTTGATTCTCGTAATTGACCCCTCAAACCCCCCTTAATAGCCTCAAAAATGAGGCCCTCACACAGGTGCCGTTGGCCCTTCTCCATTTCCAGCAACCTGCTGGCCAAGTAGGTGGCATAGGCCTCTTCTGGAATGGGGGGTTTGTCGAGAATCGCACTCGCCTTCCTAATAAGTTGGAGTGATTCCTCCTCAACAATGGTCATCCTCCTGGGCCTTCTTGGGGGTAAGGGCAGGGGTGGAGGTAGACTTCTTAAGACAGTCTGGCTGTCACTCTGGCTCGTGCTGGGCCCAGCCACCTCCTGGCTCTCGCTGGTCATGTCCTCCTCCTCCTCCATACCACTTGTCCCGGCATCATCCTGGGTCAGCTCATCCTGTGTGCAAATAAAAACAAAAATCAAACACCTGGTTTTTGGTTTATGGCCTCCTCAATCATCCAATTGTAAACTTATGAAGGAGCAGATAATTTTTAAAAAAGATCCAAAAGGCTATCATTTTGACCCCTGCATTTTCCAAGCAGATCACCAATGTTGTATAAGGCATTTTTTGCCACTAATGGATGTATGTATACACTATATATGTATCGATATGTTGCACCCACACTTTTTCGAAGTTTGCGCAATTTTTGGCAGCTTTTTTCACAATTCTGAGTTCAGGGTGTTAATTGTTTCACATTTTAACGTTTACAGCAATAATATTCACACAATCACAATTTGGGATACTAAATATATACCTGGCTCCAGCTGGGCGCATCAGCCTGCTCCAAGGTGGAGGGGTCTTCTCCTTCCGTGGAAGCCTCAGCTGGGGTGGAGGGAAGAGTGGAGGGAAGAGTGGAGGGAAGGGTGGAGGGAAGAGTGGACAGTGATTGCCTGGGTTCCATCTGGTCACCTAGAAAAGCCAGTTGGTTGTAGTACCACAGCTTCGGTACATAAACCATCTCTGCTGCTGCTCCTGATCTGACTGATTCCTCAATCTTCTTGCGCTCCCGCTTGTACATGTGCCTTAAACTTGAAATTCTGGCTTCAACAAACTTGGTGTCTGCGTGGGGGCTTGAGTCTTCACAAAATCCACAAGTGGCCCCAGTGTTGCCTTCCGGACATCCCTATTGCCATATAAAGGGTTCTTGAGCTGCCACAGGTTGGTATTTTTTCTGTAGAGCGCAATGAATTCGGACATGAACTGCTGGTCCTTGAATGGATTCCACTGGGCTGTTGCCATGTTTGTTTCTGTTTTGTTAGTAATGGCAATACAAAAGACCAAAAACACAAATGTTACTAAAAACGCACATCCAGTTTTTCAAACCAAACATTACACAACACACCCACACACAGGCAGCAACACACCCACACAGGCAGCAACACATCCACACAGGCAGCAACACACCCACACAGGCAGCAACACATCCACACAGGCAGCAACCCCTACACACAGGCAGCAACACCTACACACAGGCAGCAACACACCCACACAGGCAGCAACCCCTACACACAGGCAGCAACACACCCACACAGGCAGCAACCCCTACACACAGGCAGCAACACACCCACACAGGCAGCAACCCCTACACACAGGCAGAAACACCTACACACAGGCAGCAACACACCCACACAGGCAGCAACCCCCTACACACAGGCAGCAACACACCCACACAGGCAGCAACCCCTACACACAGGCAGCAACACACCCACACAGGCAGCAACCCCTACACACAGGCAGCAACACCTACACACAGGCAGCAACACACCCACACAGGCAGCAACCCCTACACACAGGCAGCAACACACACATATCCTTAAAAAATGCAGGCCAAAACCCAATAAACCACAGTAATGCATCCTAGAAAACACTTACCTTCGTACAGAGCGCTCGCTACTTCCATTCGGGAACACGTGGGGCCCTCAAACAGCCTTATATACACTGCGCACGCGTCGAAGTCCGCCTGCGTCCTCCGCGTCGCCCGCCCATGACGTTCCTCCTGACGAGTATTCCCGCCCCGCTTCCCCTCGTTGCATTGTGGGTGAATAAATTCATGAAGATGGCGGACACATTCTCAGCCAGTAGCGCGGAGGAAAGCCAAGAAGCGAACACATCTGCATCCAGCAGCAGATATAAGGCCACCAATATGGCCTTTGAAGAGATGGTGGAGATGGTGGACATCCTCCAAAGGGAAGATTACGACGGGGAAAATGGCCCCTACCCTCGACCCAACTTGCGCAAGGACAAGATTCTCACTACAATCGTCAGCACCCTGGAGCAGAAATTCGGCGTACGAAGGGGCAAGGATCAACTGCGCAAGCGATGGTCCGACATCAAATCCAGGGAGCACGATCAGTACAGGAGAATTCGAAAAGCCATCAAAAAAAGTAAGTCAAGCACGTGCGCTACTATGGTTATACTTGATATGTCTAATCTTGCGCAGATGTTATTAGCATTCGTACGTGAAACTTGCGCAGATGTTATTAGCACTCGTACGTGAAACTTGCGCAGATGTTATTAGCACTCGTACGTGAAACTTGCGCAGATGTTATTAGCATTCGTACGTGAAACTTGCGCAGATGTTATTAGCACTCATACGTGAAACTTGCGCAGATGTTATTAGCATTCGTACGTGAAACTTGCGCAGATGTTATTAGCATTCGTACGTGAAACTTGCGCAGATGTTATTAGCATTCGTACGTGAAACTTGCGCAGATGTTATTAGCATTCGTACGTGAAACTTGCGCAGATGTTATTAGCATTCGTACGTGAAACTTGCGCAGATGTTATTAGCATTCGTACGTGAAACTTGCGCAGATGTTATTAGCATTCGTACGTGAAACTTGCGCAGATTTGATGAAAGTTCAGTTTGTCTTCATAACATTTATTGAGTTTACCTGGCTTTGGGTTGTTGGAGTTGTAAGGTTGTTTATTATTGTCACTATCTATACAATTACTGCTGTAGTAAGGGTTTTAGGGGTAACTTACACAGGGACTCCAGAAGCTGTTTTGGGGGGGGGGGGGGATAAATATGTTAAGCAGGGTGTCATGCTCACAATTCCCGAAAAATGCTCATCATCTACAAATACTGTAGGTGGTGACTTTCAAAGAAGTACACTCACCTGTCCCTTGGATGGTACAATCTCTGATCTTGCAATCATGAAATTAATGTTTGCGGCTTCACTTCCCGGGTCACTATTGGGCATGCGCCAGTTGCGCAATGCAATAGGACTGGTCCGCGCGAGCTCGGGGACCCCTGTGTGTCCCAGCAGACAGCACGGTGGGACGGGATGTGGCGTATACTTCTGTGGGAGTCTATGGCCGGATGTGTGTGCAAATACCTGCCTTACACAGGTATCTGCAACCCCTCACCCCTAAAAGGTTCCAAATAAGACACCACAGGGGTGCAGGGATCCAATGAGCGGAAGTTCAAATTTAGGGTTGAAGGGCGGTTTAAGTATTGGAGTTTCATTAGATAGACATTTCAATTCTGTCTTCAAGTAGGATCTTCTAACAAACTGCTAATAATTGGACAACACTTTTAAACAATGTTTAATAATCCTATTTTGGCACTCAAATATCAGTGAGATTAAAAGTGTACCTTTTTGTGTTCCATTACCATAGGGGGCAAAAGACTCAGACGTCAGTCCGAACCTACGAGGACCTCCCGGCCTCACCAGACTAATTGGGCAGTTAGCCCAAGCCCACGCGTGGATGTGGCGGAACAGGTGGTTGAAGTGGATCAAATCTGCACCCCACCAAGTGAGTGTCTCAGAACACAGATTGAGCTAATAAATTAAGGTCTGCATGTTTTTGACACTTTTTTTCTTGTGTTTTATCTACCCAACTTTTAGGTGATGCTGATCTGTTTGTGGAAGGACAAGTTGCGGAGCCATTTTCCACAGACAGTGCCCACAGGCTTATTGGCCAGATCATGGCCTGGAATCTGCAGCTGGAAAATATGCAGAAGGAGATGGCCACCATGCAGCAGGGAATGAAGGACATGATTGATGTTTTGGGGAGAATCTAAAGACCCCTTTTCCATTTCTTAACATCAATCATGTCCTTCATTCCCCTTTTGATGCGCTGTTTTACAAATTTTAGAGGCCAAATTTTTAATATGCACACGGTGTGTCAACATGTGCTATGTGCCATCAGGGGATCTCAATGGACGCATTTTGTGTTTGCAACCCCTAATGCTAGTAGGTGAGAGGGAAGGGGTTTCACACACAAAACACGTCCATTGATTCCCCATGATGGAACATAGCACATGTTGACATTACCCATTTTCAAGTTAAATTAGTGTGCATATTCTAAATTTGGCTTCTACTGTTCATGGGTTACCTGTTGAACTTTGTAAGTTCTGGGCTTTTACATTGTGTAAATATTTTCTAATGCTAAGCCTAAATTTTTTACCATTTTAAAACATGTTTTTATGTTTGTTTAAAAAAAATCAATCACAAAAATAAAAAAAATATGTTGTGAGAAAAAGAACAAAAAAATGTAAAAAATATAACATAAAAAAAAAAAAAAAAATGTTGTTTGAAAAAAAAAAAAAATAAATAATAAAAACATAAAAAAGGTTTGGATGTGCACTAGAATAAAAAAAATAATGTTTGCACAAATTAAACAATGTGTGGCTTCTTCTTTTTAAATACTACCAGTTTGACCAAAACATGTTGTGGTTCATTGACAAAGGGGCTTATTTACTAAACGCAAAACAAGTTTGCCACTATTAAGATGTGCACTAGGACAACATATAAAACAGGCAAAATTAAAAGCAAAACCATACGAAAATACCAATATTTCAAACATCAATAACTGTGTTTATTCTTTGTAAATCAAAAAGATGGTTTAAGGGTCTGCTGCCATTGCAATGGCCCCCCTACCATTAAAATAATGTAAATAACGGTCCCGCACTTGCTGGGCTGATTGTGGGGCCGAACCAAGACGGCGATTATCCAGCCCTGTCATGTTGCCTTCCACTCCGGCCTCAGGGCCGATTGGTAATGAGTATGTTCCCGAATGTTTGCGTAAATAATTGTGCATGACACAGCATGCAAGAATAATAGTATTCAGTTTGTACTCTGCCAGATGTAGGGATGTAAGGAGCAATCTGAAACGGTTGGCCATAATACCAAAGGCATTTTCCACAACCCGTCTTGCTCTGGCCAACCGATAATTAAAAATCCTCCTCTCAGGGGTGAGGGATCGTTGGGGAAATGGCCTCATCAGATGGTCACCCAGACCGAACGCCTCGTCGGCAATGAAAACGAAGGGGAGTCCCTCCACATTATCTTCATCTGGTGGCAGCTCCAGGCCACCAGTCTGGAGACGATGACCGAACTCCGTGTGGTTGAAGACTCCTCCGTCCGACATCCGGCCGTTTTTCCCCACATCCACATAAAGAAAGTCATATTGTGCCTACACCACCGCCATCAACACTATACTATGGAACCCCTTATAATTCCAATAGTAAGACCCCGAATGGGGTGGGGGCACAATTCGCACATGCTTCCCGTCAATCGCCCCTCCGCAGTTGGGAAAGTCCCAACGGGCAGCAAACTGGGAAGCCACAGTCTGCCATTCCTGTGGCGTGGAAGGACACTGTGAAGTCAAACACAAATATACAAATCGAATTAAAAACCAGGCAAAACACCTAACTAAATGCAACAAATTAACAAACAATTTGGAAGAACATATGTATTTATTTTGTAAGTCCTTGAAATAAAGCCAAAAGATTAAGGATAAGGGACAAATCTCTGATTGATGACCCCTCTGATGGCCCAGAGAAGATAATAATGGGGATGTGGGTGTGGAGTAATTAATTGTAAGGTCACACAATACACATGCAATTAATTAACGGGGTGTGTGTGTGGGGGGGGGGGGGTTAATTACAAGCTGACAAAAAACACATGCAATTAATTATCAGGGGGTGTGGGGGGGGGGGGTTAATTACAAGCTGACCAAAACCACATGCAATTAATTAACGGGGGTGTGTGGGGGGGGGGTTAATTACAAGCTGACCAAAACCACATGCAATTAATTATCAGGGGGTGTGGGGGGGGGTGGGTTAATTACAAGCTGACCAAAACCACATGCAATTAATTATCAGGGGGTGTGGGGGGGGGGGGTTAATTACAAGCTGACCAAAACCACATGCAATTAATTAACGGGGTGTGTGTGGGGGGGGGGGTTAATTACAAGCTGACCAAAACCACATGCAATTAATTATCAGGGGGTGTGGGGGGGGGGGGTGGGTTAATTACAAGCTGACCAAAACCACATGCAATTAATTATCAGGGGGTGTGGGGGGGGGTTAATTACAAGCTGACCAAAACCACATGCAATTAATTATCAGGGGGTGTGGGGGGGTGGGGGGGGTGGGTTAATTACAAGCTGACCAAAACCACATGCAATCAATTTAAAAATGAGGGTCAAGGGGGGTGAAAGGGGTGAAAGGGGGGGTGAGTAAAGCAGTACAATGGAGCTGGTAATATACATTTTTAACCAAAGAAAGTGACTAGGCTAGGGGTGTTTAGGGGGCCAAGCTTCCATGCTGGGGAGGTTGGTGCAAGGAAATATGCATGTGACCCACTAAATAATACATTCTTAAAGCTATTTCGATAAGTCAACCATAAAATACTAGACAAAAACAAAAAAAAAAAAAAAAAAAAAGGAATAGGGGACATTCATAGAATAGTCCTATCATGGAAATTAGCTAATGATGACATTGATGCACTACATTAGCAAACATACAAGACATAGGTAATTTTAAAAGACAAGACTTACCTTAATGTATTCCTCCTGCAGGACGTGGATAATGGAAGAACAGGTCTCTGGAATAATGAGCCCCAGAGCCTGGGGGGAGATGCCTGTCGTGAACTTGAGGTCCTGCAAGCTTCTCCCCGTCGCCAAGTAACGCAACGTGGCGACTAGCCTCTGCTCCGCACTGATGGCTTGCCGCATGCAGGTATTCTGCCTGGTAATATAAGGGGACAGCGAAGCCAACAGACGGTGAAAAATGGGGTCCGTCATCCGGAGATAATTCCTGAAAATCATCAGGATTATTCTCACGGATCTCACGGAGCAAAGGCATATGCGAGAATTGGTCACGCTGGCGCAACCAATTCTTGGTCCATGAACTCCTCCTCACCCTGTTCATGTAAGAAAGCTTAAATATTCCAGACCAACCAGAATTCTGGTCACCACCATGATTGTTGATGTTGTAAAACTGTTTATCTAAGTGACTACCCATCAGCTAGGAACCTTTATTTTTCAGAGAAACCAAAACTTTTTCCATGTACTCCAATAAAAAATACATGCAATTGTACTTACCAAATCTTCATACTCATTTGAAAGTCTGGTGATCCCGCCACCCCTTCCGTCACTGCTGATTCCGCTACTCCTTCCTGTTAGCACCAAAAATATGATTCAAGAGGGAGTCCTGCAAATGGAGGAAGTGATCCCGGCTCCAACAGAGTGAAGACATTGGTGGCCCTTATGATAATGTGATAGCAGGAAAGAAGAGCAGAAGATAAGTAACAAAAAAATTAAAGTGGAAGTAAACCCATCAGTCTAACAGTTTAAAAAAAACAGTTACATTCCCCGGCATGCCGAGAATGCCAACTGTCACATTGGTTGTGCTCTCTATCAAACTGTCAAACCAGCCAACGGCTGGTGTCATAACTGATCACATGTGCAGCATCATGGCAGCTGAAGATTAAACAGAGGCCAAGATGGCAGCTTCCTTGGCTGGAAAAGATAGGAGGGTTTACTTCCACTTTAAGTACTGTAAGCCATACTTTTCCAGGGACAGTAGAGAAGAATTGGCAAAAAAATAAAAAAGATTGCTTTTTGATAGGTGTATTTCTAGGCAAAACCTTTTTTTTTTTATAGCTTTGGATAGACTGAAACAAGGTTAGACTCTCTGTCAAATTTCTATTGCTGTCTGTGCCCCCATTTGAATTTGTCCCCAGATCAAGAGGTAAGCAGGAAACTTCCAATAGGGACATCTGTTCTATAGGCAACTGTCTAAGGCAGTCCATAGATGGATACATTTTTTTCATTCAACCAATTTTTTTTTTTTTCATGAAAAAACGAAAAAAACTAACCTCATTCCTCCTTCTACACATTTGAGGTTGATGAGGAAATCCTCCCCACTGCGACATTGTATTCTGACAGCGGGGAGACTTCCCCGCTGCCAGAATACATAGATCAACGTTGGAGGATATAGCCTGCAGCGCTGATCAAGAATGGAAAATCTGGGAGAGCGGTTGTACAGAAGTTTGATCGGGAGATCACTTTCTGTAAAACCACAGTGCTCCTACATAGATCGGAATTAGAGATTTCTTCTAACTTCATGTTGCACCTCTCGGATAAGTAGTAAACATAATTTACCCCAATGGTACATAGAAAGAAAAATAAACTGCCAGGAATGTTACCCTTCTCAACTCTAATGCCGCGTACACACGAGCAGATAAAAAAATCTTGGATGTTTTTTTCGACAGAATTCCGCTCAAGCTTGTCTTGCATACACACGGTCACACAAAAGTTCACTGAACTTTCGACCGTCAAGAACGTGGTGACGTACAACACTACAACGAGCCGCGAAAATTACGTTCATTGCTTCCGAGGATGCGTTGAATTGTTTCCGAGCATGCGTAGGAATTTTGCGCGTCGGAATCGGTACAGACGATCGGAATTTCCGATCGAAACTTTTTCCAACCGGAAAATTGAGAACCTGCTCTCAATCTTTTGCTGGCTGGAATTCTGCCAGCAAAAGTCAGATGGAGCCTACACACGGTTGCATTTTAGGACCAAAAGCTCTCATCGGACTTTTGCTGACGGAATTTCCGCCTGTGTGTACACGAAAAGAAAAAAAAAAAAGTTTGGTTATACTATAGCTTATATAGCTATATATACTGTAAGGTAAAATAAACATCAGTTTCATGATGTAACCCTACTGCAAGCCAGAGTCTTGAAAAGTCTTATGCCCCATACACACGGTCGGAAAATCCGACCACAAAATCCATCAGATTTTGTCCGACGGATTTAGTCCGACACTGGTGTTGCATACACACGGTCGGACAAAGTTGTCGGAAAATCCGATCATTCTGAACGTGGTGACGTTTGTTGCCTACGACGGGACTACGTAGAGGCTAGTAGCCAATAGCTTTGGTCTTATAATGTGATCTGAGCATGCATGGCACTTTGTCCGTCGGAATTCGATACACACGATCGGAATTGGTGTGATCGGACTTTGTTGTCGGAAAATCTATCCAGCAGGAGATAGGACTTTGTCCGTAGGACAATCCGATGGAAACTGTCCGATGGTGCCTACACACGGTCGGAATTTCCGACAACATTGTCCGATAGGACAGAATCCATCGGAAAATCCGACCGTGTGTATGGGGCTTTAGGTGTACTGTCTACTACATTGTTTTATCCTGCAATAAGTGAATAACATTTTTTTTCTTGTACTTGCTATCCCCCACATCTATTAAATTTCTTTGTGTACTTTAGCTGCAAGATGAATTGCACTGACCTTTGGATCTCCACATTTAATCCATTATATACATATAAACCCATTTATATCTATTTATGTTATAAATGTTTATACATGTTATTTGTACTAGGGAACATTAGCAACCATCCAATAGATTTCGGTCAAGGAT
This sequence comes from Lithobates sylvaticus, assembly GCA_028564925.1. Taxonomy (NCBI): domain Eukaryota; kingdom Metazoa; phylum Chordata; class Amphibia; order Anura; family Ranidae; genus Lithobates; species Lithobates sylvaticus. The sequence continues at coordinate 483,979,785 of CM053028.1, forward strand.
TGTCGCACATATGTTATAATAGTTAAAATATAGAACCGTAATATCACAACTAGAACAGATTAACCAAGATAGAGTCACAGGATAACCAACCTTCATAAAAAAATATCGAAACATCCATTACTATCCATGTGACAAAACTGGTGTTGACCATTGTCTGGTCGGGTCACCTAGATTTCTACAAAATGTGATCAGTTAAGGATCATGGAAGCCATGGGTGCTCAACCTGTGACCCTCCAGCTGTTGCGGAACTACAATTCCCATCTGGCTTCTTCCTTCGGGAGTCATGCTTGTAACTATTAGTTTTGCAATGCCTCATGAGACTTGTAGTTCCTCAACAGCTGGAGGGCCACAGGTTGAGCACCCATGATGTAAGCCTTAGCTATTTTATCTGCTTGTTGTCAGTCTCACAACAAGCATGAGACCCTCCATGATGATTATATCTACTAGGGCTATATTGTGGACTAAGCTATGCAGCTACAACAAAGGTTTGGCCAGGATGGCTGTATCCAAAGGCTGCTGTACAGTATTACAAATCTCCGGGAAGGTAACACAGATCACATATGTATAATCAGTGTCTTGCCTGAAACTTTGCCTTTAGGTTTACCTACAATAATAAACCTTATTTTTTACATAGTATGATTTAGATTAAAATAAACTTTACATGAATCACACTCATTAAATGACTGACTGAATATACACTAAGCTGTATATTTTCCTGCTAGACATATCACACTCACAGACAATTACAGTGGATAACTTAACCTTAGGCCCTTTTTCCCACCCATTTTTCCTTAGATTGAGAACTGTATTATATTGTATAGTATAGCATTGTTTCGCAACTATTGTACTATAGCTTCTGCACTAGTAACTGTAGTTGCTGCACACTGCTTTCTTGTTCTAGTAAATCATTTCAGTTGAGCCCTGTCAGGTCAGAGATCTCCCACTGGGTTTAACCTTTTCCAAGTTCTCTCTCTATTCTTGCATAAGACTTCCTGAAGAGATATATTATTTGAAAGGCCTAAGTTCAACCTAATAATGTCCAGTCTTCCTATTAAAGCCCTTCAAATATTCTAAAAACTGTCCTCCCGGGGTTTCAGGTAGCACTGATTAATAGCAAAAGGTTGACCATCCCAGAAAGTAAAGACTACATGGATCCAGTAGATCCACTGGCCAAGAAGGGGCACTTTCCCCAAAACAATCTGCAATTATTCAAAAAGGCACAGAACAGTAGAAAGTGCTACTCATCTGCATCTTAATTTTGCCACTTAAAAAAGCAAACCCTCTCGGTTCCCCAAAAAGACCGCATACTATTCTTTGCACAGAAGTCTGCTCTGTGTAGCAAATACCAGGAGACCACATATAAAATAACTACACGCTGGTACAGAACCCCCTCAGTCCTGGCAAAGATATTCCCCAACCAATCCGACCGCTGTTGGCGATGTGGCCTTCATCAGGGTACTATCTTGCACATATTCTGGGAATGCCCACTGCTCAAAACTTTCTGGGAACCAGTCCTTAAACTTATACATAAGTTTACCGACATAGCCCTACAGGACAACCCGGCCGCTGTCCTGCTAAACCTAACCCCTCTATCAAGGAAACGATATAACAAATCCCTCCTCAAACACCTTCTTAATGCTGCACGAGCGTGCATCCCGCCTCTATGGAAACAACAAGTTCCGCCAACAGTGGCTCAATAGTTCGCAAGGGTGAGGGACATAGAACAGATGGAGGACTTGACCTCGGTACTGCGAGATAAGACGGAGGAACACCAGACCAGATGGTTTTATTGGGTCCAGTACCGCTTCTCCGATGAATATCAAGATTTTTGCCAATAAACCCTAATGCCTGACAGGCTTTGATGATCCTAGCTCCCGGGGGATGACACACCCCCATCCCACTGCTCCACTCCCCCTTCCCCTTTTTTCCCTTTCTCCTCTGTATCTACCCCCCACTCTCTCTCCACCCCTTTCTTGTACTCTTCTTCTCACCTAAGGCTATCCCTGATTTCTACCTGACTTCAGGTACTTAAATAAAAAAAATGAACGGTGTACTCAGAACCTAGTAATATACACGGTCATAACTTCCGACAGTGACCTGGCTGGTCTCTCTCTCCCTCCAGGATGGAGAGGCTACCCCTAATGCTCATTAACAGGAGAAGACATGGCGACTTGTTATAAACATCTCCTCTCTATTGATACAACAATCATATGCCTTGAATCCTCCACAGGAAACCTCAGAGTACTGGTTATTTTCATGTTGTGATATAATGATTGTCTAGTTTTATGAAGTTACCCCATAATTGTATCTGTTGCATACCTTTCAATAAAAATATTAAAATATAAAAAAAAAAAAAAAAAAAAAAGCAAACCCTTCATTGAACTAAAATATACAGGCCAAAAAAGCCACACAATGACATGGAAATATTATGAACAATAGAAAGAAGGCTTCCCACCCCTCCACCACAAAAAAAAAAAAAAAAAAAAAAAAAAATTTGCACTTTCCCCCCAAAAAATAATAAGCAAAAAGGGCAGAGACTTAATAAAGTTCCAATGTTACCTGAAAAGGCATTGTAGAACAAAAGAGAACTACCACCATTCCCTTACTAAAAGGACTGCAATTATCCAAAACGCCCAATGGCTTGGAAGAGAACATTCATATAATAAAGAGGGGCTTACAACGCTCATTCCCCTCCCTCCCTGACAGTTAATCAAGAGACCCATGTGCCTCTTGATTGGCTCATCGTTGCCATGTGGGAGACATGATGAGTACAGTATATGCTACATGGGGGGGGGGGGGGGGCTAAGTAAAACAAAACAAAACCAGAGAAAATTCCCTGCTCAACTTGCCATTCAGTCTGCTATCAACCAAATAATCCTGTCTAACAGTTAGCGTTAAAAACAGTTAGCACACATTTGCAAATACATGCGTAAGCTGCAGAGCTGCTCCAAGGCACCCCTTGATATTTCTGCAGTCCTAACTCTTGTAAATTGATGAGAGTCTCCACAGTGGAAGCACATGCATTTTAATGGATAGATGGAGGGCAGGTGAGCCGGAGGTAGCGCATCCCTCCTTAAAGGCACAGGGGCACACTGGACACCCAGCACATAGCACAATGGCAGCAAAGGTTTCCAGTGTGTTCCCTCACCAGTATAACATCAGTAACAAACATAATGACCCCTGCCCCCATTTATAACTGGCCTTCACAGCACGGCATAAATAGAAGGGCAACACATGAAAGACAAAATCAGAGAAAATTCCCAGCTCAACTTGCCAACCAGTCTGCAACCAAGCTAGATAAGGGTTAAAAATATGGTTCACATTTTACATCATTAAAGTGGCAGCAGGGCAGTTTGGTTTCTTTTCTAGAGGCGCAGTGGTGGTACTTCAAGTGTGGGCGTACGAGACTTGCTGACCATCAGCCATATATATTTATGGGTTTACCTTAAAGGGTTATTTCACCAAAAAAAATTACTATGCAAGCAAGGGGCACCTGCAGATAAAAATAAACTGTCCAGCTTTGACCAAAGTTGGATAATGTCCGTGCTATAGCTGTAGACCATTTATGAACCTCCCAAAGCCTGGCTGGAAAATTCCAAGAGATGACATCATCCCGTTGTGCCTTATCGTTAGGATGTTGCTAAGATGCTCCCAGTCACTACTGCTCACCCCCAACATCACAGGAGTGAGATCTCAAACCCCTGCATGTGTGTGGTCCACTAAATTCTCTGTTGCAGTGTCACTGAGCTCAGCGACAGGGAAGAAAGAGTGCATGAAAGGGGGTTTAAATAAATAACCCAACTAAAACAAAAATTCCTGTTTCAATGGTTGTCTCAATTCATCCCATATCTGGGAATTAAAATGTCAACTCCTACATCATCCACCTTTTGAAACAAATTTTCCAGCTCTGTTGGAAACTATAAAAGGGATCTGAACCATATTTCCACTTACGAACTTTCCTGGCTAGGAAGAATAGCAGCCTTAAAAATGCTTCTCTTGCCCAAAATCATTAACTTTTTTAGAACTATTCTAATTTGTATACCTGAGGCCTTCTTTAACACAACAAATTAACTCTTCAGACAATTTATTTGGAAAGGTAAAATGGCTAGAATATAGACAAAGACATAAAGGGGGAGCTGGCTTCCCTGTACTCTGTAGCTATTACATGGCAGCTTTATTAGAATGAAAGCGTGGTTTGTACCGGAGTCCGAAAAACTCTGGGTACAAATTGAGAAAGCCATATTGAACAATAGGGACTTACCTTCCCTACTAATAGCCAAACTGACGAATAATCAAATAATATGCCCAAACTTTCCTTCTATAGCAGCAACCCTGTCAGCTTGGGAAAAACATAATATCCTGATTGACCCTCACTCTAAATCACGCTAATGCCACGTACACACGATCTGTCTTCTAGGCCGGACTGTCCGGCGGACTAAGTGCGCCGGACAATCCGCCGGACTTTCCGAACGCGTGGACTTGCCCACACACGCCCGGACTTTTCTGGCGGACAATCCACTGGACTTACACGGAGTACAGTCCGTTCATTTAAAACATGACTCCAGGTAGACGGGACTGGTGATCGGCGAGATTGACACCTCGCTAGCCCCATCACCTGGTATGGATTTAAAGGGGAATCCCATCATAGGAGGGTGGGGTCACCATGTGACATGAGTCGGTGTCCCTGCCCCTTGTCCCTATATAACTGGCAGCGCAACACGTCTGGGCCATTAGAAGAGGAGACAGCGACGTATCAACATCGGATGAAGAAAGAAGAAACAGAAGCTGAAGCAGAAGGCGGCGACGGTGACAGCGGCGGCGACAGAAGCCCGGGCCACCGCTAGTTAAAGAGCTGGAAGAAGAAAGCGGAGGCCCGGCAAGAAGAACAGAAGAGCGGGACAAGACCCCCGAAGTCGGAACAAGACCCCCAGACGGGGGCGGCGACGAAGGAGAAATCCGGGGCTCCTCCGCTAGTAAAAGTGCTAGCAGAAGATAGCGGAGGAGTCCGGTGAGGAGACCCCCCAAGACGGAAGAAGGCCCCCAGAGCTGTGCAATAAAGTATTTAAAAAAATTGTGTTGTGTTTTTTATTTACACTTTTTTCCCTTAGGTGAATGGGCAGGGGTACATAGTACCCCATACTCATTCATATAGGTTGGGGGGCCGGTATCTGGGGGCCCCCTTATTAAAGGGGGCTCCTGTATTCCAATAAGCCCCCTGCTCGCAGACCCGGACAACAAACGGCCAGGGTTGTCGGAAGAGGCCCTTGTCCTCATCAACATGGGGACAAGGTGCTTTGGGGGTGGGGGGGGCCGCAGGGCCCCCCTTTCCCCAGGGCACCCCCCATGTTGAGGGCATGTGGCCTGGTGCGGCTCAGGAGGGGGGGCGCTCGCTCGCTCGCCCCCACCCCCTTTCCTGACCGGCCGGGCTGCATGCTCGGATAAGGGCCGGATTGTCCGCCGGACTGCCGAGTCCGGCGGATAATTTAAAGTCAAAACTTCAAACTAAGTCTGCCGGACTTTTGGGAAGAAAAAGTCAGCCGGAGCCCCACACACGGTCAGATTGTCCGGCGGACAATCCCGCCGGAAAGTCCGATCTCGTGTATGCGGCATTAGAGGAACTACCTCTGCAGGTGTATGAATATTTGATTCCTAATCTTAGAATCCACCCTTGGCTACAAGATAACATAATGACATATAAAAAACTACTATCGAAACAACCAAAACCAAATCAACCAAAACCCACCTCAGATCCAACTAAAGCATCTCCATGCCACCCACTCAAATTTACACTACAAAATGCACAAGGGCTTATGGCAGTACCTGAGGACCCAATACGATAAACCTAAAGGCTTATCCTGGTTCTACTCCCTACTTCAAAATAATAATAATTTTTTAAGGACATCTAATATATCTAACTGGGAAAAAGAACTTGGATAAGTACACTCCCCCAAACAGTGGCATACTGTGGCAGTGGCATACTGCTATCCAATCTAGCTTCCGCTATTCCCACTGCACAAATCACTGGGATCAAATGCTTAAAATTCTTCAAAGATCATATCTCACCCCAGCAAGACTATCTTTAATCTTTCCCTCTGAAACTAACACATGTTGGAGGCAATGTGGGTCAAAAGATAGTATTATTCACATACTATAGGATAGCAAAAAGATACGTAGCTTTTGGTACACAATCTTCAAACTAATAACCTCAGTAAGGCCCCTTTCACACTGGGGCGGGGAGCCGCGGTGACGGTAAAGCAGCGCTATATTTAGCGCTGCTTTACCGTCGTTTTAACCGCGGTATTCGGCCGCTCGCGGTGCGGTTTTACCCCCCCGTGAGCGGCCGAAAAAGGGTTAAACACCCCCGCAGAGCGCCGCCGTAGCGGCGCTTTGCGGCGGTATTGCTGTGGTTTTACCGCGGTGTCCCATTCTAATCAATGGGAAGGAGCGGTATAGGAGAGGTGAACACACCGCTCCTATACCGCTCCAAAGATGCTGCTAGCAGGACTTTTTTTGTCATCCTGCTAGCGCACCGCTCCAGTGTGAAAGCCCGCCGGCTTTCACACTGGAGTTAAAGGGGCCGGATTTTTTCAGGCGGTGAACAGGCGCTATTTTTAGCGCTGCACCGCATGAAAAACGCCCCGGTGTGAAAGGGGCCTAACTTGATTAATTATTAAACCTACCCCTCATTTAGCTCTACTCAATCTATCTATAGACACAATCCCATTCCAATTTAGAAGTATTATAACACATATTCTTATTGCGGCCCGATTTACTATCACAGCCAAATGGAAAACCACCCTATCCCCTAACACTGAGGAAGTGGTACACAGGGTTAAAACTCAACACTCCTATGAAAAATGCTTTGCCATCCAAACAATAATTTAAAATCCTTCAATAACCATTGGGCACCTTGGACGTCAAGATTTCCTGATAATTATTGACCTCATCAGTAAAAATCTCATATTTAGGTATTAAAAGAACTATTCTCATGTTCCGGTACAATTTTGTGTTTTGTTTTCTAGTTACCTTTATGCTTGTGTTTTCTTAAAATTTTTATAATATCACAGATAATGCAATGGTAGCCTGCACAATTTAGGCGACAACATGTATGTGCTAAAATATTTTTACTAACCTGTGACTAGTGCGTTCATGGGGGCATGACATTCACATTGTCTAGTAGGATGTGCGCACCCTCTGAATAAAAGATAAGCACTCAATATCAGTGATATCAATGTAACCTTGCTACTATTATCTATGATCATATGCAATGCTACCGTTGTACTTTATTTTACAATGCTATACCCTAATAAAAAAATAATTGAAAAGAAAGGGGGTTTAAATATGATGGGAAAGTCTTAGCAACAATGTAGTATGGGATGATGCCATCTCTGGAAGTTTTTCAGCCAGGCTTTAGGAAGTACGTAAATAGCATACACCTGTAATAAGGGCACTATTTAACTTCAAACTGGTCAAAACTGCAGACTTTGTTTTTATCTACAGATGCCCCTTACCTGTGCAGGCAGTCCCCGGGTTACAAACAAGATAGGGACTGTAGGTTTGTTCTTAAGTTGAATCTGTTTGTAAATCGTAACAGGTACATTTTTTAAGTGTAGCTCCAGCCCAAAAAATGATTTTTAAGCTTTTTGGATAGCATAGGGACGGATAAACACCCTTGTGATGTTTGTTTTGCTGTCTGTGCCCCTGTTCAGAAGATTTCACCTCACTTTCTGTCCCAATGACAATTGCATTTTGAAAATTTTGGGTTGTTGTGGAAACAAAGATTGGTGATAAAGTATCAGTAGAGACACCTTTTTCCCATATTAACTCTTATGCCGCGTACACACGATCGGAATTCTCGTTGGAAAAAACTCTGATGGTTTTCCCAACGGAATTCAGCTCAAACTGTCTTGCCTACACACGGTCACGCCTAATTCCGACGCCAAGAATGCAGTGACATACAACACTATGACGAGCCGAGAAAAAAATGAAGTTCAATGCTTCTGAGCATGCGTCAAATTGTTTCCAAACATGTGTAGGAATTTTGCGTGTCGAAATTGCTATAGACGATCGGAATTTCCGATAGAAACCTTTGCCGTCTGAAAAATTGAGAACATGCTCTCAAATTTTTGCTGGCGGAAATTCGGCCAGCAAAATTCCGATGGAGCGTACACACGATCGCATTTTCCGATGAAAAGCTCTCATCGGTCTTTTGCTGGCCGAAATTCCGATCGTGTGTACGCGGCATTACAGGAGTGAATTTCCCTTCCTAGGGGTAGATTTCCTCTCACTTCCTGTTGTCTCCCTCCGTTTGTAAGTAGGAGTCGTTTGTAAGTAGGATGTTTGTAACTAGGGGACCGCCTGTATAGGTCGTTTTTTGTTTTTTTTGGAAAGGTGAACTAACCCTTTCACTGTCACCCTAACACTTACCTAATCTTTAACGCTAATGCTGAAATAACCCAAGACCCATAACTCAGTTTTACCCATAAAAGCTAGACCTTATTTTAGCCTTTATCCCTAAATATAAACCTGTTTTTTGTGCTTAAACAAGCATAATAAACCAATAAACATTTTTCTACCAACGTAATATATGCAAGAAAGCACTGCAAGAAAATCTACTACTTTCTAACCTCGATAGCATCTTCACAGTCTGTCACCTGCTTTTTGACAGCTGTATGCAAATACAACAGAGTTGAAAGCAAGAAAACAAGAAGACGCAAAGCAACATAAATGCATAAAAAGAAAGTACTTCTAAATAAATATCACATATATAATATAGGATTTTTTTTTGTTTGAATCAGATTATGTTAACTCCTACTGACAAGAGAGTGTTTAAGTATTCACACACCATCTCCTCACATCTTCCTCTGTGATCTCAAGCAGTTTGCCATACAAGCTTTGTGCTGCACTATCACAAATGCAGACATCCTAAATCTTTAAAAGGACAAGAAACGGCAGTTTTTCCCCAAAAGCCTTTATCTTTTTTTTTCATATTTTGTGTTAGTTTCTTAGTGTACCAAGAGTCATTAAATATTTTTATTCAGCGCCTTTATTTTTATACTCATCCCTCTGAGGAATTGTCTTCTTTATGAATAAATGACAGATCAGTTACTATTTCATGCAGCTGAGGTTTGCCTCAAGCTAAGTTAGAGGGAGCTGGAGCATGTCTTTACTATAAACCCAACAACACTGCATCAATGGCTCTGCCTGGTTCTACTCTGGGCTGTGAAGGATGCTGGGATATTTCTGAGGGTTAGGACTGCCTCTACCCTTTAGAGGGCTAGCCAACATGTATTGGTGATCCAGTCGCCATGAGAGCAGAAGATCCAACCAAGCTCTACATCAATCCATTTTTTTATATTTTTACATTAATAGTCCACATGCAAACATGGCTGGCTTAGGCACTGGTCTTCTTCTGTCTATGGTACCTTAAAGTGATCCTGTATTTTGCTTATGCAGTGCAAAGCAGCTGTTTGACTTTAATGCCAGCTCTTACTGCTACTTATTCTTGTCTTTGCTATGCCCAACTCCAGCTCCATTCACCCAGGGAAGCAAAGTAAAATATCGGCTATTTCTGAGTACGAGGGAGCATATACTGAGCTTTCAATCATGTGACAATGCTCATGTTCACTCAGGTACCCAGTCACATGGGGACAGGAAGAGAGTCCTCAACTGTATGTACAACATCATTTACCAGGACTTTTTACCTAATCCTGCAGTTGAATGAAGCAGTAAGGGAATGAGGGGAAGTTAAAGTAGAAGTCCAGGCTAGAACTAAGCTTAAAACTGCTCCCAACCCCCTTCTAACACTTATACTAACTATCCTGTAGAAGGAAGATGCTTATACTTACCTATCCTCAGGCCACTCTGGTCCGTTAAAGATCGGCTTCCATCGGCTGGATTCAGGGTAGAGGTGGGACAGCCGATAACAGATGGCCTATAGCAAGCCTATGGGTGATGCAACTGCACAGGCATTGCAGTCTTTATTGACATTCTCTCCTCTCCCCTGAAGCTGGCTACTGGATTGACACGGACTAGATACATGTGACTGGATTGCTCTGAGAATAGGTAAGTACAAGGGGTCTTCAAAATGTTTCCACACTTTTATATATATATAATAGAGTTTAAAAAAAAATGTAGGAACTTTTTGAAGAACCCATCTTCTTTTTACAGAGTAGTTAATACAGGAGTTAGAAAATGGGTGGGAGCTGTTTTAAGCATAGTAAAGCCGGCCATACATACAATTTCTTTCCTGCAACCACGGACAAAGAGTGTTGATAGGGGAATCCATCCGGCAGAGCCACTGTATTCTCTTAGCAGGGGAAGCTCTCCCCACTGGGAGAAGACAGTGATTATTGCTAGTGGCTATACCAGTTGCTAGTGATAATCGTATGTAAAATCCAGCTAGCTAGTTGTATGTGAGCAAATGAGAGTAAAATTGGCCCTGGTATGAAAAATGCTTTGAGGCTGCGCGACCGCCATCTGTGACATCACTTCCTGACAGGTTTTGTTAGCACGTCTGATCGTTGAAACCCATGCCGGCTCGTCAGAGAGGCTTGCAGGATTTATTGTAAACCAGGCTGTTTATATTGGTGCTGACCTGAGCACCACGGAATGTAAGTGCACAAATGTTTTTATCTTTTCTTACTTCTTATTAAAAAACGGAATTACACTATTCTGGAATGTTATATATTTTCTGGGTCTGGGCTGCTGGGGAGTGAGAAAAGGATTCTGAGAGGTCAGTGACTGGTTCACTTCTATAAGGCATTATGTGTGTGGACCTCCCCTACTGCTAATAGAAAACGGGTGATACCCCCAAGTTATCAAAGGCGCACCTATTGTATATTGCTGGTAAGTGTCCATCTTGTATACACAGTGGTGGAGCACGAATTGAAGAAACCATTTGAGCACTTTTTCAGAAGACACAGTGGTTGAAGTTTCTTAAAAGGACTATTTTACATGGCCTTTTTATTTTTAATATGAAATATTCTCATCATCCTGCTTTTGTTATTTCACATTAAGTGGATTGAGTTTGTACAAGTGGTTTGAGTTGTTTGATTGATGGTTCTGTATTTTACACTTTTAGGTTGGGTGGGAGCGCCATACTTTTATTAATCAATCAATCAACTTGGGTACATTAAGCCTACCCATACATGGTTCGAATCTCAGCTGGTTCCTGTTAAACTGGACAAGATTCGAACAGTCTATGGTCGGCCTTAGTTCTAGTCCTGGCTTCTAATTTAATTATAACATGCATGCACAAACATTAAAGTGAACTTATTGATTTCTCCTGAATGAACAAATGACAGCATCACTTCACAAGTGGATCCGAACTCAAAAAGTGAAGGTTTTCTGTCTTGTAGGAAACATCTTGAAATCTGCAGTTCCCTGAAAAATATATCAATTATCTGGGGGCCATCTCTGAAATAAGGAGGAAAAGCCCTGCATCTAACAAGATGGCCATCTCAACACAGAGGCATGGCGTGGAACAATGTGTGGTATGTTAGTAATGGGGAAAATTAGAATTAGCTCCAGGTAGAGCACAAGCAATACTGGTGTCCTTTGTCATCTCTGTGCCTATTTTGAGCACAGCGTCCACGCTACAGATTCACTTTAAGGAAGAACAAAAAAGCATGCAAAGTTGCAGCATCCACATCCATTGAGAATGTTCTTTGAATACATTAAAAATATTTTTGATCAGAATGACTGTGTGTGACTATGCAACTGGAAAGCATACATATTCACTTTAATACAATGTGCACCATTACTGGGCAGTTGATCATTGTTGGTGAGCATTTCCACATTGAACAGTCTCATATAATAATTATATTAGTCTGGAGATGCTGCCCTGCAATGTACCTTGGAACATACAAAAATGCAAATTATAACAGATGATTACAAATGCAGCACAATGTGCAGACAGAAATTGCCTTGTATTAATTATTATATTGATAACAGGAATTGGTAAAGTAACTTATTTAAAGCTAAACTTCAGGCAGATTAGGGATTCCCCCTGATGAAGACACGTGATAAGCCCTGTGTCGAATACGCGTAGGGGAGGGGCTAGGACGGTGGAGGAGTCAGCTGATCTCTGAACATGGCTGCTAGAGACACAGAACCTTTGCCTCCTGGATTGGGAGATTCGTTTTTGTTCACGCTATATATAGAGTGGTGCACTGGTAGCACCTACAGCATGTGAGTACATTGATATATTTTATACAATAAATTTGGAGTTAAAACGTTATCACACTATCTAGGCTATTTTTCATAAATATGATCCGGGGACAACCATATGGAAGTGCCTGAGGATACACAGTGCCCATTAACCTTAAGCCCAATGATGGTTCTACAGCTTGTCAGACCAAACTTAAGTGCGGTCACATCCCCTGAGGTGAGCGCAATCACACGGGGGGAGCACGTGTGAAAAGTCACCAAGATCTTAATTCTGAATCACTATCACAAGGCATGAGGAATTTTCTTTGGATGCACTATATATAGATTGATCGATCGTTTAAGGATTGAATTTTTGTAAAATGTGTTCACATTGATTTATTGCACTGGAATATTTATAGCACATATATAGCACCATCCATCCTTGAATTATCTTTGGAAGCACTATATATAGATTGATCGTTTAAGGATTACATTTTTTTATGTGTAAAATTTGTTCACATTGATTTATTGCACTGGAATATTTATAGCACATATTTAAATATTCTATATTTTTTATATATTCTTTTGTATTTGCATCATATGAATTGAAATTGTTTTAAATTCATTGTGTTATAGTGAAGCTTACGTATTGGGACGCAACATTTATTTATTTATTTATTTTTGCACTTGCACTTTATGGATTGATAGCATGTTTGAATATTTAGTTTGCAGTATTATGTAGTGATATTTACACAGCACGGCACAATATTTATATATAATTGCTTGATTTAAACACAACATATGGGAGTGTCACTGGTGTCAGCAGCGAAAAGGCATTATTACATTTCCTTGCATCAATGGGATGCTTCTTTCAAGGCTTTCAGCCTAATATTATTGGTAGCTCGCAAGATTTTTATTTATCCCCTTTATTTTTAAATACAAGCAGTGTAAATACTTAAATTTGCCCCTGTACAAGTCTAGCCTGGATCACCAGATAAACAGTCTATATACACAATCTGTACTCACTACTTTTATTTTAATAATGTTTAGCTTTATGTAATCAGCCAAAGATATGTGCAGCCATCACCTACACTTTATATCTATTAGCAGCTTTATTTTATTTTTAATCACTATAAAAATACACTACAACCTGCAGGAGGTGGCTATGTGGTTAGCACATCCCTTTCCAGAGCAAGAGTCCTGGGTACCAGGCCCGTCGCAACAGGACAGGCAAAACAAGCAATTGCTTGGGGCCCCGAGCTGGCCTGGGGCCCCAGCTGCGCCAATGGCTGCCGCTTCCTATAAGCTGTAGCCTGTAGAGTGGCCGAGCTCCTCTTCCTTCCTCCTGCAGTCCGTGCAGTACAGGAGATTCAGTTTCCTGTTCCCGGCTGGACTGACAGGAAGTGCACACACTGAGTGCTCACTTCATTTCAGTTCGGCTGGCCGGGAACAGAAAACTGAATCTCCTGCCGTGCAGTACGTGGTAGGGAGGGGGGTTAAAAAGAACACTGGGAGGGGGAGTAGTAAGGGGGGAGGCAGTTTTTTTTGCAAATGTTCAATTGTTGAAAATGTTCAAATTTTATGTAACAGCAGTATTTGCACTGTAAACCTTTTTTATTTATATAAAGTGTTGGTGAACTTAAACTGTATCGCTATGCTGTGATTCCTGTAGGCTTTGTGTGCGTGTGTGCGGGGGGGCCTCCATGTCCATTTTGCTTGGGGCCCCCAAATTCCTTCAAACAGCCCTGCTGGGTACATGCTATGTTAATGGAGCTTACACAGGGTTAATGTGGCTTTCTCCATCATGTGACAGTGTTCAGTCCCGGCAACTTGCTGCTCAGGACCAAGCCACGCCTTATGGGAGAAGGTCACATGCTACCCCATACCCATAGGTATTTTAATGGCAATTGTGACAGAGCAGGAGGCAACAAGAGAAAGCTTTAAAAGTGAGGTGGTTCCTGGGACAGCAAGAGCTTTTTAAAGAAGTTATCTATTTATGAGGCTATCCTGCTCATTACACCTTATTAAATAACTAAATAAAATTTTTAGCAGAGCCACTGAACAGCTCTGATGCCACACATGGAGCTGCTCACTTTCAGGCTGTCCTGAGAAACCTACTGCTCTCCAAAGGGTTTCCTAGACTAGACTGCACCTGTGCAACACAGCAGAGCTAATAGACCAGCAAACGTCCAAGGGTTCACCTTGGGAATGCCCTACCGATCAGCAGTGGGTGGGGGAACTTGTAGGACTTATCGTTGGAAGTGGAGAACATCTTTAAAGTCAACCAGAAGTCTGGTTTCCTGACAAAGAGGACTGCATGTTCAAACACTTCCTGGTGTAGTTGTAAATGCAAAGCATTCTTAAATGTTAAAAAGGTCTGTCTGAAGGTCCTGCATGTCTGTCTGGACAGAATTTCCAGCTTGTACTGGCTAGAGAACTCTTTGATCACAGAAAACTGTTGACTGGCATCTCTACCTATGTTAATGGAAGGAAGAGACACACTACTGTATTGAAAGTCTCAATGGTTGGGAAAGTTAATTCAGGCAGACGAGCTGATTGGTGCCATCTGTTCATAATGTAATTAGATGACTGCCCTGTAATCAGGGGCGCTCCACTAATTTCTTCCATCATTCCTAATTCTGAATCCATTAGCAGCGAGCGAGATAAGTGAAGAATTCCTGAGGTCTTCTCTTGGTGCTTGTAGTAAAGAAATCAGTGAATTAGTGGAATTCTTTTCTTGTTTCCTAAACAATTCCGAACTCATGAATGATACAACTGATATCATTACTTCAGCTGGCCAAAGCCTGTCTATCCACTTCATTTCTATATGATTTCAATAACATACATATCTCTTTGTGAAGAATATAAAACAATTCTCAGTCTGGGCTTCTGATGTAGATTATATTCTAATGTTTTTTTATAGTCAAACTTACTCAAAGGCCAGATTGGATGGATAGTAGTGAATTTACATGTTTATTCTTCGATTTTTGGAGACAACCACAGCAATTGGTGGAAAGAAACACAGGCTTGGTAAGAGTATGCACACTTGCAGTCCTTCGGTTAGAAACAAAAAACATGATTTCAGTCCTGCATAAGCGTCCAACCACATAACCACTGTGGTATACAATATATTGCCAAAAGTATTGGAACGCCTGCCTTTACACGCACATGAACTTTAAAGGCATCCCAGTCTTAGTCTTAGTCTTGGAATCTTTGACCATTATTTCAGAAGCGCATTTGTGAGGTCAGCCACCTATGTTGGACAAGAAGGCCTGGCTTGCAGTCTCCGCTTTAATTCATCCCAAAGGTGTTCTATCGGGTTGAGGTAGGGACTGTACGCTGACACTACTCTATCATTTTACGTGGCCTACAACTTTGTATCTGAGTTGCTGTTGTTCCCAGTTGCTTCCACTTTGTTATAATATCACTAACAGTTGACCATGGAATATTTATTGCACAGGTGGCAACCTACCACGCTTGAATTCACTGAGCTCCTGAGAGGGACCAATTCTTTCACATATGTTTGTGGAAGCATTTTACATGCCTAGGTGCTTGATTTTATACACTTGTGGCAATAGATGTGATTGGAACACTTGATTTGGAGGGGTGTCCGAATACTTTTGGCAATATAGTGATATGGTCCAGAAATATTTAGACAGAATAAAGGTGGATAAAGCACCTGGACCTGATGGCATCCACCCACGGATCCTAAAAGAATTGAGCACTGTAATTTCAAAGCCATTGTATCTAATTTTTAGGGAATCATTAATGACAGGAATAGTACCACTGGATTGGCGCAGGGCGAACGTGGTGCCTGTATTTAAAAAGGGAACAAAGTCATTACCAAGTAACTATAGACCTGTTAGTTTAACTTCTATAGTTGGGAAGATACTGGAGAGATTATTAAAAGACCACATAGACGAGTTCTTGGAGGAAAAAAATATTTTAAGCAACAGACAGCATGGGTTCATGAAAGACAGAAGTTGTCAGACAAACCTCATTTCTTTTTATGAGGTGGTAAGTAAAACCTTGGACAGAGGCGTGGCTGTGGACGTGTTATACTTGGATTTTGCAAAAGCGTTCGATACAGTTCCCCACACACGGCTCATGTGTAAGGTAAGGCCTACAGGTTTGGAAATATCGGTTTGTAAATGGATAGAAAACTGGCTAAAAGACAGAATTCAGAGAGTTGTGGTTAATGATTCTTACTCTGAATGGTCTAAGGTTATCAGTGGTGTACCCCAAGGTTCAGTGCTGGGACCCTTACTTTTTAATATCTTTATAAATGATATTGGGTCTGGGATCAAAAAGTAACATTTCTGTCTTTGCAGATGACACCAAGCTATGCAGTTGAATAACGTCCTTACAGGAGGTCTCCAATTTACAAGCTGACCTCAATGCTCTGTCTAATTGGGTGACTATGTGGCAGATGAGGTTTAATGTTGATAAATGTAAAGTTATGCACTTGGGGGCTAAGAATATGCATGCATCATACATACTAGGGGGGGGGGGGTACAACTGGGGGAATCCGTAGTGGAGAAGGATCTGGGGGTTTTGGTAGATCATAAACTCAATAATAGCATGCAATGCCAAGCTGCGGTTTCCAAAGCGAGCAAAGTCCTTTCTTGTATTAAGAGAGGTATGGACTCCAGAGAGAGAGATATCATTTTGCCCCTGTTCAAATCATTAGTAAGACCTCATCTGGAATATGCAGTTCAGTTTTGGGCACCAGTTCTCAAAAAGGATATCGGGGAACTGGAGAAAGTGCAGAGAAGGGCAACCAAACTGATGAGAGGCATGGAGGAGCTCAGCTATGAGGAAAGATTAGAGGAACTGAATTTATTCACCCTTGATAAGAGGAGATTAAGGGGGGATATGATCAACATGTATAAATATATAAGGGGTCCATATAGTGAACTTGGTGTTGAGTTATTCACTTTACGGTCAACAAAGAGGACAAGGGGGCACTCTTTACGTCTAGAGGAAAAGAGATTTCCAAATACGGAAAGGTTTCTTCACAGTAAGAGCTGTGAAAATGTGGAATAGACTCCCTGCAGAGGTGGTTCTGGCAGCTCAGTAGATTGCTTTAAGAAAGGCCTGGATACTTTCCTAAATGTACATAATATAACTGGGTACTGACATTTATAGGTAAAGTTGATCCAGGGAAAATCCGATTGCCTCTCGGGGGATCAGGAAGGAATTTTTTCCCCTGCAAATTGGAGAATGCTCTGCTGGGGTTTTTTTTTGCCTTCCTCTGGATCAACTGTGGGTATAGAATGGGGTATATGGATTGTATGATATATATATATATGTAAATATATATATTTTTTATTTTTATTTGTGGTTGAACTGGATGGGCTTGTGTCTTTTTTCAACCTAACTAACTATGTAACTATGTAATATAGTGTATTTGGAATTGCTTATCTAGATTTGAGCATTGCATGTCAGATGAAGAGATATGGACATGTTTGTAGTCCATATCAGGGGAACATCCATATCTTCTTCCATAAAAAGTGAAAAAGTGAAGTAGCTACCCAGGTACAGGAAGTATGTTATTGGCAGGATTTGCATTTTTGCTAGGTCATAACTGACAGCTACTCTATATCTGTTACTAGGGGTAGAGCTAAGGTTACTGGACTTAGGCTCCATGCACACTGGACGTTCCAAAAACTCTTCTGGACGTCAGATTGCTGGCAGAAAAACACTGCTTGAAAAATGCAATTTTATCAGCGTTTTGTAATTGCGTTTATGCAGGTTTTTTAACGTCAGCGGTTTTGGGCATTTTTTTTTAAAAATTACACTAAGGACACTCCCAAACTACCTCAATGCATTCTCAAACTCCCACAATGCATTCCTAAACTCCCACAATGCATTGGAAAAATTGAATTCAAACCTAGGAGCCATTTTAGGAGAGCAGAGAGAGCACTGTCTTTAGCAGGGAGCTGTCTACTTTTGCTAGCTGCGTTCAGAAGACAATGCAGGAAATACTCCTCCTGATTTTGTTGCGTCGGATCAGAAGACGGAGAGAACTGCATGAAAGGACCAGAGTTCGCCGGTACTGGACCCATCCGTTGATGGACCAACGCATATCTTCCGGATATTTCACCAGCCTATACATTCAGCTGCGTAACTATCCTGAAAAGTTTTTTTATTTTACAAGGATGTCTGTTGGCACTTTTGACAATCTTCTAGAGAGGCTGCGACCACGTCTTACTGGAATGGACACCCAGATGAGGATGAACGTATCTCCTGAGGAATGTCTCCTGGTGAGACTCAGGTATGTCATTATTTTAGTCACGTTTATTTATTAATGTTAAAAAAATATATATTTTCTTTTTTTCTTAATTTTTTTTTTAACAGTCATGTTTTCCGCAATTGTATTTAAAAGAATAATAATTTTTGGAAAATATTGTTTGCCTTTTTTTACATGCCAAATATTTTTTTAATGGACAATTTTTTTTTTAACATTTTTCTTTTGCTTGGATAATGTTTTATCTCAAAAAAATTTACAGGCTTGTAGATTTTTTTTGATTTTTTTTTAAACAATTCTTTTTTTTTTTTTTAAATAAAAAGTATTGAATAGAAAAAATTTTACTTTTTTTCACATGTAAAAATGTTGTACCCCTGCATGGAGATGCTGCTGATCGGCTCTCCTCGCCACAAACTCTGCCAGTGTGAGGCAAGGAGCGACGATTACCGGCACTTCCTTGTTTACATGTGACCGGCTGTGATTGGACACATGGTTAAAGAGCAGCAGACACGGCTCTTTACAGAGATCTGTGTCGCGCTGTGTCCTAGCAACACGCCGCGGCCGTGATCGCCACACTGCCCGCCCCGTGGGCACGCGAGAGCGGCCGTTCTGGGACGCCGTCATATGACGGCGTCCCAGAACGAGAGCTGCCCCGTCGTCATTTGAGAGCAGAATTTTTGAAAAAAAAGAGGTCAAACCCATTAACCAATATAACAACTGACCATCAACTGGTCTATAACTTTTTATCTAATGTCAATAAAATGGGCGACACGTTTAAAAAACATAAATTTACTCAAAATAAATCATAAACGTTCATAAACAGGATATTCACCCTGTAATTCCTGGCGTGGTGAATTGGAGAGATCAGTGGTGACAAATGAATGTCCCTGGTGTTGAGGTGGGGGTGGCATGCTTGCAGAAGGCACCTTTTAATAAGTAGGAGAGACCTGGCACATTGTATGAGTAGGCAGAAGGGAAACCTTGACCAGTGTGAGGGCTGCTAGAAGTCAGGCTTGGCACGTTGGTGGAGTGGTACATGGGTGGCCCAGGAGGAGCAGTGGAAGAGGGACCTGACACATTGGTGGAGTGGTACATTGGTAGACCAGGAGGAGCAGTGGAAGAGGGACCTGGCACATTGGCGGAGTGCTACATTGGTGGACCAGGAGGAGCAATGGAAGAGAGACCTGGCACATAGGTGGAGTGGTACACTGGTGGCCCAGGAGGAGCACTGGAAGAGGGGCCTGGCACTATTTCAGAATAGGTAGAATTAGGTTGAACAGGAGAAGCAGTGCTTGAGATGTTGACAAATGGAGAAACTAAAATGGGTGGTGTTGGCATTCCACTCCTTTGCGCCACCCTACAGGACAACACATATGTGTACATGTTCTCCATGCACTGCTTCTCCCGTTTATCATCAAGATCCGAAAGCAGCATGAATAGGCTGCGACAGAAAGTAACACGAGGATGACTGTGGTCCATGAACACATCACTTTCTGTTCTCTGTTTATTCAAATCAACAATCAGCTGTAAAATGCGTTGTTCCGTTTGGTTGCTGTTGTTGTCTGGATCACGCTGCCGACGATTACCACTTCCAGACCACCACTGGAAGAGGGTGCTTTGCGAACTGGAGTTTCCTATGAAGAAAAAAGCAGATAATTGATTTTTACATAGGATAGATAGTATACAGATAGATAGATTATATTAGAAAATATACCTGCTCATTTGACAGATCCATACTCCCAAATTCTGACGGCGGGGACAATGTGCAAAGATTTGGGGAAACAGTCACCTGTGCAACACTTCTTTCGCTCTGATCATCCTACTTATGTGCATTCCAGTTGTATGTGGTTCTAATAAAGACAACAGAAATGTTGTGACTAACAAACTGTTTTAAAGAAAAGTGACGTTTTAGTTATTTTAAAAAAATGTGATGTTAATTTTTTGGTAAAAAATGACATAATATTTTTTAAAATTTACAAAATAAAGCTCTAAAAATTGTAATATATTGAAAATTGAATTTTTTTTAAAAAATGTTTAAAATATTTGTTGAATATTTTCAAATATTTAAAAAAAGTAATAACATTTCAATACATATTTTAAAAACTTTTAATACAAATTTTAACATTTTTAAAAAGATGAATAATGTATTAATATTTTTTTTTTAATTCAACTAAATGTAACATTTTAATTTAAAAACTAAACACACAAATTTTAACAAATGTAAAAAAATTATTTGTTTGAAAAATATTGATTATTTTAAATATAAAAAAAAATTTGTAAAAAAAATTATCTTTTAAAAAAATACACATAAAATGTTATATATATTTTTTTAACCACTTTCAGACCGGACCATTTTGCTGGCTTAAGACCAGACTACTTTTTTGCGATTCGGCACTGCGTCACTTTAACTGACAATTGCACGACGTGGCTCCCAAACAAAATTAGCGTCCTTTTTTCCCCTCAAATAGAGTTTTCTTTTGGTGGTATTTGATCGCCCCTGCGTTTTTATTTTTTGCACTATAAACAAAAAAAGAGCGACAATTTTGAAAAAAACGCATTATTTTTTACTTTTTGCTATAATAAATATCCCCCAAAAATATCTAAAAAAAAAAATGTTTTTCCTCAGTTTAGGCCGATACGTATTCTACATATTTTTGGTAAAAAAAAATCGCAATAAGCGATTATTGATTGGTTTTCACAGAAGTTATAGCATTTACAAAATAGGGGGTAGTTTTATAGCCTTTTTATTAATATTTTTTTTTTTACTAGTAATGGTGGCGATCAGCGAATTTTATTGTGACTGCGACATTATGGCGGACACATCGGACATTTTTGACACATTTTTGGGACCATTGTCATTTATACAGCAATCAGTGCTATTTAAATGCACTGATTCCTGTGTAAATGACACTGGCAGTGAAGGGGTTAACCACTAGGTGGCAGTGTAGGGGTTAAGTGGACCTAGAGGCGTGTTTCTAACTGTGGGGTGGGCGTGGCTGTAAGCTAGTTAATGCTGATCTCTGCTCCAATCACAGGGAGCAGAGATCGGCGTCACTAGTTGCTAGGCAGAACGGGGAGATGCTGTTTATTTCCGCATCTCCCCGTTCAGCCTTCCCGTGAGACGATCGCGGGTATCCCCGTGGCGATCGAGTCCACGGGACCCGCGACCAGACTGACGGGGGATCCCGACCGGCGCGTGCTCGATGGCACGGCGGCATCTTAAAGGGGACGTACCTGTATGCCCCTATGCCTTTCCGTGCCATTCTGTCGACGTACATCGTCGTGCGCCGGTCGGGAAGCGGTTAAATTGTTAACAATGTTACATAAAATACACTCAATACCAATGCTACATAACCCCACTGGCCCCTCCCTGCAATAAAAATTACTTACGCTCTCGACTCCATGGAGCGTCTTAGGAAAACAATCTCTTCTGCTTATTAGGTGTGCAGCCTAATAATAGAAGGTGCTCCACTGCACTCCGCAAGCAGCTTATCTTTCATTTCCCTCCTTATTCGGTCAACTAGTGACTTCCATTGAGTCTTCAAAGCCTCAACTGGCAAAAAAAAGGGACTTATTAAGCATGTTTGCTACTATATACAACATACACATAAAAACATTACATTCATGCACACATCGCACTTACTTCGATCTTTCTTCAGCCTATGACTCATTTAATCCCAGTCCTCCATTAGGCTGCGACAGATCTCATTCCAGTTGTTCCTTTTGGATATACGGTACCCATGTCGAGGGTGAGACAAGTCCCAAACTGCAGGGTGCATTTGCACTGCAGCAATGAGCTGCGACTGTGAAACGTCCTTTGCCATTTTGCACAGGACTAGGTAGCCAAGTGTGTAGCAAGAGAGGAGGTGGTCTGCCCAAAAAAGGAGGATGGGAGGTCAAACTTTGCTTCCTGTATGCACGGGATTTCCTGTTTTTTATTTTAAGCTCCGACATCACAAAAAACACCAAACGCTCATAAACGCGTGTTTATGCACATTTAACGTTTTTAAACGTTTATTATGGTCAGAAAAACAGCTCCTGAACGCGATTGTTGGGCATTCAGACAACAGCCCATAAACTCCACTGCTGATAAACATCCAAAAACGTCAATGTGTGCATAGACACATAGGATGACATAGAGGGGAGCTTATGGGCTTTTAAAAAAAACGCTTAAACTCCCAAAAACATCTATTTATGAGTTTCAGTGTGCATGGAGCCTTACTGTGACAAACCCATGAACAACAAAAGCTTTAGGAAGCAGAGAAATTTACCTTAACTCTATTCTACTTTGCAGAACATTATTAAAGGCTAAGTTCATCTAAAATCCAGCTCCCCTATGTATCAATATACCATTAATGTACCTCGGTTGCAGAAAAATAAAAGCTTTCTTTGATTTTTAGAACAAGGCCTTACCTTAGCCCCTGCTGTGTTCATAGAAAACATCATGACTTCCTAGTTTGTAGATTTAGGATGTGAGGGCCAATAAGACACAGGAAGCAGGTTACCAGCTGACCTCATTAGCACACACACGCTGCACCCATCAACTAGGTTTGCACGGCATCCCCAGCATATCTCCACACGTGCATTTGCCTATTGCACGTGTGGAGAGATGGTATGGAAGGTATGGCGTGATGCCATGCACAAGGTATCAGGAAGGTATGGCGTGATGCCATGCACAAGGCAAAACAACAAGGTTTGGTGTAGAAATTAGAATGTGAAAAGTGCGTACGAATGATTCGTAAGTTCCACTGCGGGAACCGAACACAAGGTACGGGCGACACCGTGAGTGCCCACGAATTTTGACATGACAAAACACGGTAACGAATCCTACCAGTGACCCTGCGACTGGTTCACATTGGACTGGAGCAGGTGTGCAACACAACCGAAGAGTGTGGTGTGGCGGTGTGCATGATGCATAGAAACTAGATAAATAGAAACTGGTTTGGTAAATAAATGAGAGAAGAACTGTGTACAAACGATTTGTAAGTTCCGCTGCGGGAACTAAAATACACAGCATGGGGGATACAACGAATGGCAACAGTAGAAAGTATGCAATGTATCTGATACAAATTGCTTGTAAAGAGAAATGACTCTGACAAGAATCGGTTGTAAAATGTATGAAATGAATCCGATACGAAGCGGTAGTAAGGAGTATTAAATTAATCTGGTATGAATTGGTTGTGCCACCCCTTACTCTGAAACCGAACATCTACCAACCACCCAGTCCCCCCCCCCCCCCCAGGCTAATTAAGTGTAGACAAGGCACCAGGTGGGTCTAATTACCACCTCGTACAAACAATACATGCTCATCTGCAAATGGATGAGACGGCAACCCTATGGACAGTGAATCTTATAACCAGTAAAGCCTATGGCGAGTGATATCGGACAACGACTGACAGTGGCTCGGAGGCTTGGATTTGCAAATGAATCGTATGTTTGGCAGAAGGAACTTACAAATGTACTAAGCCTGTGCCGAATGATGTCGGGACATGACCGACAACAACTCGGAGGCAGGTTTTTTAGAAAAGGGATGAAGGATAGGAAGCATAACGAATCGCAAGATTGTACATGATACGAAAAGGTTTGAATACTACCTGTAACCAGTGGCGGCTGGTGTTCAACATTTTTGGGGGGGCGCAAACAAATTGAAAAATTCTAAAAAAAAAAAAACATCAATTGCAACCTCACTGTGCCATCAAATGCAGCCACTGTGCCATCAAACGCAGCAACTGTGCCATCAAACACCACCACTGTGCCATCAAATACCACCACTGTGCCATCAAACACAGCCACTGTGCCCATCAATTGCAGCCACTGTAACTGTGCCCATCCAACGGTGCCACTGTGCCATCAAATGCAGCCACTGTTCCATCAAACACAGCCACTGTGCTCATCAATTGCAGCCACTGTGCCCATCAAACGCTGCCACTGTGCCATCAAATGCTGCCACTGTGCCATCAAATGCTCCCAATGCTGCCACTGTGCCATCCAATGCTCCCACTGTGCCATCCAATGCTCCCACTGTGCCATCAAATGCTCCCACTGTGCCATCCAATGCTGCCAATGTGCCATCTAATGCTCCCAATGCCGCCACTGTGCTATCAAATGCTCCCACTGTGCCATCTAATGCTGCCACTGTGATCCCCCCGCCCCCGCCCGCCATCTGCCCGGCACTTACCCTGTCTCTGTTGGGCAGCGGGTGACAGCAAGCAGTGTCTTCCATGCATCTTCTCCCCTCCATGTGTCTTCTCCCATCCTCCTCTCCTATGATTGGACGCCTGTTATCTTAACTGTGCATATATTATATATGCCCATACAGCACATTACTTAATATTGTGGGATATTTACTGTTCTAGTTCTCTGTGCCTTTTACTTGTACATCTCCTGTATTATATCTGCAGTCTCTGACCATCTCCTGTATTATGTGTGCAGTCTCTGGCCATCTCCTGTATTATATCTGCAGTCTCTGACCATCTCCTGTACTATGTCTGCAGTCTCTGACCATCTCCTGTAATATGTCTGCAGTCTTTGACCATCTCCTGTAATATGTCTGCAGTCTTTGACCATCTCCTGTAATATGTCTGCAGTCTTTGACTATCTCCTGTAATATGTCTGCAGTCTCTGACCATCTCCTGTATTATGTCTGCAGTCTCTGACCATTTTCTGTAATATGTCTGCAGTCTCTGACCGTCTCCTGTATTATATATCCAGTCTCTGACCATCTCCTGTATTATATTATGCAGTCTCTGACCGTCTCCTGTATTATATATCCAGTCTCTGACCATCTCCTGTATTATATTATGCAGTCTCTGACCGTCTCCTGTAGTATGTCTGCAGTCTCTGACCATCTTCTGTATCTTGTCTGCCATTTCTGACCATCTCCTGTACTATGTCTGGGGGCTCTTTCTAACAGAAGCCTTCTCTGTGTGCATCAGAGAGACTCGACTCCAGGTCTCATTAGTGTACGATCTTCCTGTATTTTCTTTATTGTTAAAAGATCATGGGAGGATCCCAGGGTAACAAAGACTTCTTAGGGGAGCATCTCTGTGTTTGAGTCGTTGCCATTGAAACATTTGTAAAGGGGAGGAGTTGATAAGGTGACCACGCTTATGTGGGGGACACCAGAAATATTTCTGCACCCAGGCGTCTGTGACCCTAGGATCGGCCCTGGTCTAAAACCATTTCTGGGTGCTTTTTGATTTGTGCTTTGGGTCATTGTCTTGCTGTAAGACCCATGACCTCTGATGGAGACCCAACTTTCTGATACCGTGCTCTACTTTGCACCCCAGGATGTTTTGGTATTCTTCATATTTCATAATACCATGCACGTGGTCAAGGTGTCATGTGTCTAAAGCAGCAAAGCAACCCCAAAACAACAGTGAACCTCCAACATGTTTCACTGTAGGGACTGTATTCCTTTCTTTAAAGGCCTTGTTTCTTTTTCTGAAAACAGTAGAATGATAGGTTTTACCAAAAAGCTGTAATTTTGTTTCATCTGTCCATTCTTGCAAAAGTATTTTGGCTTCCTCAGGTAAGTTTTGGCAAACTCTTTGATCAATTCTTCTTTTTTCGTCCAGGTTACTGACGGCTCCCACGCGCATGAGCGGCCAGCCACAGAGTCGGAGTCCGTGGCCCCGGAAGGAAGAGGGGCGAAGATGGACGCGGCCTGCTCAGGGGACAGCGCAGACTTTGTTTGCAGGTAAGTGTCATATAATGGGCTAGTATGCGATGCATACTAGCCCATTATGCTTTTCATTTGCAGGCCTTGCGGGGAGCCTTACGGGGAGCAAAAGAGGAAGTAAAACCCATCGGGGTTTACTTCCTCTTTAAGATCTCTGGAGATGGACTTATAACCTTGAGATTGACCATGTTTTTCCACAATTTTTGCTCATAAATCCTCAGACAATTCTTTGCTGCTCGTTCTCTTCTCCATGCTCCGTGTGGCACACAGAGACACACAACAGAAAGGTTGAGTACATTTTTCACCATTTTAACTGGTTGTCGGTATGATTTCTATATTGTCTGCACCTATTAATTGATACAGGTGAGTTTAATTACAAATTACAGAAGTATCACAAACTTGGTATGGAATTATTCCTTACAATTTTGAGATGGTGCCAATAATTTTGTCCAGTCCATTTTTGGAGTTTTGCGTAAAATGTGCCAGATTTGGCTTTTTGTTTCTCCACATTTTTTGTGTCATATCAATACAAACAAAAGAAATAAACATGAGAATGCTTAACCACTTCAGCCCCGGACCATTTGGCTGTCAAAAGACCAGAGATTTGGCACTGCGTCGCTTTAACTGACAATTGCGTGGTCGTGCAACATGGCTCCCAAAAAAAATTGTCCCTTTTCCCGCATAAAGAGAGCTTTCTTTTGGTGGTATTTGATCACCTCTGCAGTTTTAATTTTTTTTGCGCTATAAACAAAAAATAGCGACAATTTAAAAAAGAAAACGCATTCTTTTTTTACTTTTTGATCTAATAAATATCCCCAAAAAATATATAAAGTTTAGGCCGATATGTATTCTTCTACATATTTTTGGTAAAAAAATGGCAATAAGCGTTTATTGATTGGTTTGCGCAAAAAGTTATAGCGTCTACAAAATAGTGGAAAGTTTTATGGCATTTTTATTAATAATTTTTTTTTACTAGTAATGGCGGCGATCAGCGATTTTTATCGTAACTGTGACATTATGGTGGACAGATCGGACTCTTTTCCTGCTATTTTGGGACTATTCTCATTTATACAGCGATCAGTGTGATTAAAAATGCATTGATTACTGTATAAATGTGACTGGCAGTGAAGGGGTTAACCACTAGGTGGCGCTGCAGTCCTAGGTGTGTTAAGTGTGTCCTAGGGAGTGATTCTAACTGTGGGGGGAGTGGCTATGTGTGACACGTCACTGATCACCGCTCCCGATTACGAGGAGCTGTCACCAGTGTTTACATCAGCATTTCCCCGTTCTTCCTCTCCATGAGACGATTGCGGGTATACCCACGGACATTGAGGCCACGGGACCTGCGATCACACTCGCGGAGATCGCGGTGGGCGCTCGCGCACGCGCCCGCAATCTGCTTCTTAAAGGGCAACGTACAGGTATGTTAATATGCCTGTACGTGCCCTTCTGCCGACGTATATTGGCGTGAGCCGGTCGGCAAGTAGTTAAACAAGGGAAGTGGTGCATTATCTGACAGAAATGCAAGGGTGCCAATATTTTTGGCCATGACTATATGTATAGTAGTTGTATTTAGTTATTTTATTATTCGTTTTTAAATACATAACTGCATTAACTCAAGTTTGGCCGTAAATACCACTAACAGAGTTCCTAATGTTTATCTGAAAAAAACTCAAGTATGTCTGACACGTAGAGGGGATTTTGGAATTAATTGGCATCCAATTTCTCCGTAAAATGGATAGGCTTCGCCTCTTTGCTGGTGGTGAGCGATGCAACCCACCATCTTCCACCCATAACTGAATGGTGAGGTTTGGTGGCTCAACCTTTTAATTTCTCAAATTCTGCAATAGCATGTTTTGCATGAGACCTGATGCATGTGTCCTGTAGCTTTTAACATAAACAAAGTTTTAAATAATGAAAGAAAAAAAAAAAAACGTGAAAGGAACAATTATACAAGCCTTCTTACATTCTTTAAAAGCTGTGAGAGGTGGAGACGAACGGCAAGAATGTGTAGCTGCCTGATTAGCCTTTGAGTGTCAGCAGTAATGTACCAGCCCCATCCTGAAGGTATATAAAATAGAAACAGAGGGTGTTGTTTTATGACCACACTGGTATTGCCTTCCAGAATGCATATGTTGTGAGTTAACGTCAAAGGAAAGGAATTGGAAGCAGGCTGATGGAGGTATTTATAAGATGAACAGTTCCGCTCTTTGTGTGACATGGCCAGTTCACAATTCGTAAATATTTCAGCCTCTCCATAACAAATGTATGAAAGGTACCAGGCCAGCAAGTTTATAGAAACTAGTAAATTTCAGCACAATGGGTAGGCAAAAGGAATAACCAAAGTCTTCTGTCAATGTTGCTAAGTCAGATTTAAAGGGATTGTCTAAAAAACTGTTTAAGAAGTTGTACCGGCTAATCTGTAAAGTCTTTTCTTTTTATAATATAAAGAAATCAATAGCACCAAGTTATTTATTCATTGGCCACCAGCTATTCTGCTGGCTCATCAAAATTTGTAACTATGTTTCAATGAACACTCTTATGCCGCGTACACGCGATCGGAATTCTCGTTGGAAAAAACTCTGATGGTTTTTCCGACGGAATTCCGCTCAAGCTGTGTTGCCTACACACGGTCACACCAAATTCCGACGGTCAATAACACAGCAGCATAAAACACGTTCGACAGCACTATAAAAGGGAAGTTTAATGATTCCGAGCATGCGTCGAATTGTTTCCGAGCATGCGTCGGAATTTTGCGTGTCGGAATTGCATACACACGATCGGAAAATCCGATAGAAAGGTTTTCCGTCTGAAAAATTGAGAACAGGTTCTCAATTCAAAGTCCGTCGGAAATTCCGACAGAAAAAGACCGTTGGGCATACACACGGTCGGAAAATCCGATGAAAAGCTCCCATCGGACTGTTTCCATCGGAAATTCCGACCGTGTGTACGCGGCATTACAAGCTGACGCTAACCCCGTGGGAAGTTAAGCTTTTGGAGCCAATGACAGCTGATCATGTGATAATAACAGAGCCGGTAATCGGCTTTTTTTCGCTGACAGCGCGAGGAGGAAAAAAAAAGCCGATCACCGGCGGCAGTGAGAGGGACATCAGTCCCTCTCACTGCAATGTGCCCAGCAATGTGCCCAATCCATGGTGCCCACCTTTGCCCAATTAAAGTGCCGTCTACCAGTGCCCACAGTGCCATCTGTCAGTGCCCACAGTGCCATCTCTCAGTGCCCACAGGGCCATCTCTCAGTGCCCACAGTGCCATCTCTCAGTGCCCACAGTGCCAGTGCTGCACATCAGTGTCACCTGCCAGTACTCTCTGTGTCACCTACCAGTGCTCATCTGTGTCACCTACCAGTGCCCATCAGTGCCCATCAGTGCCACCTATCAGTGCCCATCAGTGCCACCCATCAGTGCCACCCATCAGTGTCATCCATCAGTGCCCATCGGTGCCACCCATCGGTGCCACCCATCCGTGCCCATCAGTGCCATCTTTGCTGTCCCCATCAGTACCGACTTATCTGTCCCCACCAGTGCAGCCTATCAGTGCCCACCAGTGCAGTCTATCAGTGCCCACCAGTGCAGTCTATCAGTGCCCACCTGTGCCGCCTCATCAGCGCATATCAATGAAGCAGAAAAATTACCTGTTTGCTAAATTTTATAACAAACTATTAAACATGTTTTTTTATTTTTTTTTAACTTTCCATTTTTTTTGTTGGTTTAGCAAAAAATAAAAACCCCAGCTGTGATTAAATACCACCAAAAGAAAGATCTATTTGTGGGAAAAAAATGATAAAAATTTAATTTGGGTACAGTGTTGTATGACTGCGCAATTGTCATTCAAAGTGCGTCAGCGCCAAAAGCTGAAAATTGGTCTGGTCACGAGGGGGGTTTAAGTGCAAAGTAATCAGGTGGTTAAAGTGGAAGTAAACCCCCCTATCGTTTTTAGCCAAGGAAGCTGCCATCTTTTCCTCTGTTTAATCTTCAACTGCCACAGTGCTGCACATGTGATCCGTTATGACACCAGCCATTGGATGGTTTGACTGTTTGGTTGAGAGCACAGCCAATGTGCAGTTAGCATTCACGGCATGCCTTTTTTTTTTAGACTGTTAAATCGATGGGTTTACTTCCGCTTTAAGGCAACGTTGTTACCTTCCTCCAAGGACTGCAACAGTACGTAGGCATGCTGGGGCAGGTTGGCCCCCTCTCCCAAAGGAAACATGGCTGGAAAAATACTTTGGGATCCCTGAAAGTGATGTTGTGGTACCAGTTCAGCCCACCTAGAGCCTCTGAAATACTAAGGGTAAAATGCAAAGGAAGTGGTCACCACTGCTATTAAAAAGTACTTTGACAACATTTTTTTTAAACTGCTGGCACATCGTTGTAACACTATCCCTGAATTACCCATTTATGTGATTATTAGCTTTACCATTGACAAACCTAGTACATTGCTGAGCAGTATAAAGTGTAAATGATACAAAAAAATGCATTTCTGGTAAAAGCAAAGCTGGCTCCCGAGTCCTACCCCTTCATCTTCCAAGCCTTATTGTAATGCCACGTACACACGATCGGACATTCCGACAACAAAGTCCATGTTTTTTTTCCGACGGATGTTGGCTCAAACTTGTCTTGCATACACACGGTCACACAAAGTTGGTCGGAAATTCAGAACGCCAAGAACGTGGTGACCTACAACGAGCCGAGAAAAATTAAGTTCAATAGCCAGTGCTGCTCTTCTGCTTGATTCTGAGCATGCGTAGCACTTTGTGCGACGGAATTGTCTACACACGCTCGGAATTAACCAGGACGGATTTTGTTGTTGGAAAATTCGAGAACCAGATCTCAAATATTTTGTGCGATAGAAATTCCGATGGAAACTGTTCGATGGAGCCTACACACGGTCGGAATTTCCAACAACAAGCTCCGATTGCACATGGAAAGTCCAACCGCGTGTACGCGGCATTAGTTTGTAAATGTGACACTGTAGGTGGACTCATTGATCAAGAGGGAGGTTTAGGAAGTGAGAGAGGCAAAGCTAATCTCAAATTTTTGGCAGATGGAGTAGCTAAGCTAAAAAGAAAAGTCTATCCACAGAGTAACCTGTGTTCTTTGTGTTTGGGATCATTTACACGGGCAGCAGTAAAACTAAAGCCCCATACACACGCTCGGACAATCCGCGGACCAGGTCAGTCGGACTTTGTCCGACGTACTTTGTCCGATGTTGGCGTTGCGTACACACGGTCGGACTACGTTGTCGGAATATCCGGTCCGGAAGAACGTCGTGACGTAAGTCGTCGTCCACGAGATTAGAAAAGGGAAGTTCAGCACCACGTCAGGCACCCGTTGGGCTCCTTCTGCTGATCCCGTGTTTATCGAGAGTTAGTGGAAGTTTGGTGACTTAAGATTCGCGCTTCTCAGATTTCTGACTCAGATCGTTACTGCTCTTCAGTTTGTGCTTGTCGTGCGTATCTGTTTATTAGTGCGTGTAGTCAGTTCGCATTTGTTGGTCATTGCGGCCTATATCTTGATATAGGACGCATTGATTTGCACTGCTTATTGTCTGCTCGTTGCTGCTATTCACTTCGTTCTTTCAGGCCTTGCTGTTTATCGGTGCTTTCTGTTTGTCCGTTCTGACCAGCCGACCTTTTGTGACCTTCTGAGCGATGTTTCCCGTGCGTACTCGTCGCCGAGTTCGTGCTGTACGCGGAATTGGTGTCGGGCTTTTAGCTTTGACCCAAGACCCGTCCATGAACAGAGTGACGAGGAGTATGTGGCCAAGAATTGGTTGCTTCAGCGTGACCAGTTCTCGCACATGCCTTTGCTTCGTGAGATCCGGGAGAATAATCCTGATGATTTCAGGAACTTTCTCAGGATGACGGACCCCGATTTTCACCGTCTTTTGGCTTTGCTGACCCCCTTTATCAGCCGGCAGGATACCTGCATGAGACAAGCCATTACTCCGGAGCAGAGGCTTGTTGCCACGTTGAGGTACTTGGCGACAGGGAGAAGTCTTCAGGATTTGAAGTTCTCTTCAGGTATCTCTCCCCAGGCCCTGGGAATCATTATTCCAGAGACCTGTTCTGCCATCATTCAGGTCCTGCAGGAGGACTATATTAAGGTAACATTTCTACTTTACTATTCCCTTCTATGTATGCTCTGTTTGCTAATGACTTGTATTTTTGACCTCCTTCCCTAATTACCATGATTGCAATATGTTCTAATATGCTGTGCCCCTTTTCTCCTTCATGCATTTTTCCCTTCACTTACCTCACCAGCATGCTCTTCTGCCCCAATAGACACCTATGGCCTAGTCACTTAAGCAATGTCTTTTGTCTGCTGCATAGTATTGTTTGCCCCAAAACACCCCCTAAAATATGCACAAATGTTTGCTGTGTGGTTTACTTCATGTAGAGCCCCCTTTTTTTGTTCTTTTGGGGGGGGGGGGCAAACTCATTAGGAACCCCCTCCCCCAACTGCTCTGTCAGATGGTACCAATCCTTTATCTGCTGGCTTTCCCAAGGTCCATACACACTATATACCTACCTCTTTATAGTGCGCATCTTTAGGGATGAATTCAGCAAAGCATGTAGTGCAAGGGACTGCCTCCATACATTCCATTTCCTATTTTTTTGTCTTCTTTCCCTCCTATTAGCTTGCTTGGTAATTTAATAATGTCACACTGTGCCTGCCTTTTTTTGGGGGGGGGGGGGTTGAAATGTTATTTGATCTTTCCTGTGGCCTGCCAATAGTGTTAAGTACAGAGGGTCTGGCCAAACTAGCCCACATTATTGAGCCATTTGCCAATCAATGAAGTGCAGAGGGTTAGCTGTCCACCACCCCCCCCCCAAAACCCCTAGTTATTGCCAATGGCCCATCAGAAGTGGGGGGATTGATGGGGGGGTGAGTAATCTGTGAAGGGGAGCCTCTACTTTTCTGTGCAAATACTTTCCAGCCTCCAATTTTATACAATGCTCTTGTTCCAAGATGTTGATTGTCTAATCTGCTTGCAATGTTTAGGTGCAAAGTGACTAATTTTTTTTTTCTGGTTTCACTCCACAGTTCCCTTCCACGCCACAGGAATGGCAGACTGTGGCCTCCCACTTTGCCAGCCGTTGGGACTTTCCTAACTGCGGAGGGGCAATTGATGGGAAACACGTCCGCATCGTCCCACCGCCCAACTCGGGGTCCTACTATTATAATTATAAAGGGTTTAATAGTGTAGTGATGTTGGCGGTGGTGTCGGCAACATACGAGTTTATGTATGTGGACGTGGGGATGAACGGCCGGATATCGGATGGTGGGGCCATTACGCACACGGAGTTCTACTGGCGTCTCCAAAGTGGCAGTCTGTGCTTGCCACCTCCAGAGGAGAATGCCGAAGGACTCCCCTTCGTCTTTGTCGCAGATGAAGCGTTTGCGTTGACTCCCCATGTGATGAGGCCGTTCCCGATGAGGACCCTCACCCCGGACCAGAGGGTCTTCAACTACAGGCTGTCCAGAGCCAGAAGAGTTGTGGAGAACGCTTTTGGCATCCTGGCCAGCCGCTTCCGCCTGTTCCTGACGGCATTTAACTTGGCGGAATACAAACTGAACCACATAGTTCTTGCCTGTTGCATATTGCACAACTTCCTCAAAAGACATAACAGGAACTATGTGGTGCCCGTTGGCCCAGATGTGGAGGGCCCTCCAAATGCCGAACTCACAGCCCTTCGAGTGGCACGTCCAGGCTTGCCCCCTCTAAATGCCCGTGTGGTCCGGGACCAATATATGCAGTACTTTGTGGGTAGGGGGGCCATTGCTCTGCCTGACGATGTGTGAGAGGCATTTTTTAATAAATCTGATATTTTAACCAACCTATGATTTCATGTCATTTCAGTCTTCTTTTTAGCTTATTTTACTTTGACATTTTTTCCCTTTGCCTTCGACAGTGGGAATGCACTTTCTGGGCAAAAGGAGGTAACAGTCTCTTCTTCCCAAAAAGATTATTCTCATGTTGTGTGTTTGCTACCTAATCTTTGGTCTAGAGAAGGTTTGTACTGCATAACTGACACCCAAAATACTCCTTTTCATCACCAGGTCTGACATGTGTGTATTCTCCAAAATGCTGTGCTCCGTGTTTTCGTACAAAGCACTGTGGGTGTCATTTACATAAGTCAAATCCGCTATGCTCTACAAGTGCATTGAAAAAGTTCCCCGGGAAAGAAAATTGGAGTGCAAAGTGGATTTGCCTTTAGTAAATAACACCCATTGCCCCCCATATCCTTTTCATTTTACATACATAATGCATTGTGTTTTTTAAATAAGGAAGCCACACATTTAGAAAAATAAAAGTTTACTAGGAAAACATTCCCAAGTGCGTTTACAATCTTCACGCCAAAACTGACAACATCTTGGTTATTTACAACATTGTTTACAAACATTCCGCAATTGGTAAAACCAGGCATGGAGCAAAACAGAACCTAGGAACTTGGAAAGTTCAACTTTGTAAAGTGAAGACAAGATCAGACATGACTATATGTTCAAAGTGTGTTTGATCTTGCCTTCATCACATGGGGGGGTCACCCCCGAAAAGTGGAAATTTGGAACATGCACACAATTTGGGACTGAAAATGGTCATTAGATGGTAAAACACATGCCTAGAAGCTTCAAAAGTGCCATTTTCCATCATGGGGATGAATGGACGTTTTTTGGGGGTGCAACCCCTTCACCACAACCACTTTCGTAGTTCGTAAAGTGTTTGCACCCCCAAAAAAACGTTGCCATTCATCCACCATGGTGGGAGCTAGCACATGTGGACACAATGTGTGCATGTTCCAAATTTCAGACAGTTTTTAAGTTGCAAATGTGTTCTGAAGCTGGCACAAATGTGTGTTAATTACTTGGTGCGTTTTCATATTTTTCCTAAAATATCAATGATGTTCTTCAATTTTTGTTGAACATCATTGATGTTTTGCTTTATGTCATCTAGATCTCTAT
Organism: Lithobates sylvaticus; assembly: GCA_028564925.1. NCBI lineage: Eukaryota > Metazoa > Chordata > Amphibia > Anura > Ranidae > Lithobates > Lithobates sylvaticus. The sequence goes on from CM053028.1 coordinate 484,014,850, forward strand.
TGCAGACCATTATCTCTCCGATGAGTACGTGGGCACTCTCTGTGGTAAAGTGCGATTTTTCTTCCACAACATCCACGTCACCTAAAAACCACAAACAAACAAAAATGGGGTGTTGGAAATGAGGCAGCCATACATGGATTAGCTTACCAGTAGCTGTGTTCTCCCACACTCACCTGTTGTGGTGACAATTTCTCCAAGTTCGATGATCTCTCCTTCCTCCTCCTCCTCCTCCTCTGCTTCTGCTCTTTCCCCTTTTTTGGTAGGTGTTGGTTTGGGGGTTTCCTCAGACGGCCCAAGTTTTCGCTCCCCTATGAGAATGTCCAAAAGGAAGATTTAGCAACACAAGCTATTGAGGGCAGAAATAGGAAATGACAAACATTGCTTGAAAGTGACGGACACTATTTTAGTTTGGCCAGTTACAAATGTCAACTACATGAATGAAGTCACTTTGTAAAGGTGCTAAACTGACTAGCTTTTTGGTAGAAGTTTGTGTGATGGAGACCCCCCTCTAGTATCCACTGGAGCACATGTGTGGAAAAGCATAATAAAAAGGGGGTTTGGGTGTCCCAGCACTAGTGCTCTAGAGTCCAGATGGGTAAACAGCTACTGAGTGACCTCTCCTTTACATTGAATAAATTGGCTTTACATTCTTGATGACATTTCTAGTGAGAACAAACTTCCTTTCCCCAAAAAAACACCAAACATCGTATTATAAGTGGCCGCACGATCGAGGTTGCGTACGATCGAATGGACACACACACGACCATGACAGTGGCAGAAAGATCGAGGCTGAGTACGATCGAATGCACAGACGAACATGAAAGTGGCCATTTTGGAATGTACAACTTTGTAAAAATCAAACCACATGGAGCAGTATGCAAGCAAGAAATCAAACACAAAACACAACTACTTACTTTTTAGAAGAATTCTCTTGATCTTTCTGTACTGATCGGCCTCCCTCAGTTTCAGGTCTGACCAGCGTTTCCTCAGTTGCTCCTTGGATCGTTGGACCCCAAAATGATTGTACAGCCTTCTCACAACTTTAGACATGATCTTGGCCTTGCGGACATTGGGGTTGAGGTAAGGCCCATACTTCCCATCATAGTCGCTCCTCTTTAATATGTCCACCATCTCCAACATTTCTCCAAATGACATATTGGAGGCCTTGAATTTCAGGCTCCGGGATCGGGACGTTTTTGCCTCCGGACTTTCCTCGTCCACCTCCTCGTTGGGGGGATATTTGGGGCGCACCTGCTGTGTCCCCGCCATGTGCTCTCCCCACTGCGCCGTAAAGAGAAGGGGTGGGGAATAGACGAGAAAGATCGTCAGGGGCGGGGCGGAGTTTGACGCATGCGCACTGTATATAAAACGTCACACGCCTGTGTCGTAGCCACGATCTGGGAGACGAGGGGAGAGAAAGCTCACGCACGAGACGATCGCTACAAACGAAGGTACAATTTGACGTTGGTACATAACTAGCCTAGACTGATTAGAACTTGAGGCTTCTTTAGGGAGAAGATTAGGAGAGTTTAGGCTGACATTATTTATATTGTTTTGTGTGGCGTTGTGTCTTGCAGAGGTGATGGATGCCTTCTACAACGTGAGCTTTCTCCCACACTTCATTGATAAATACCGGCAATTCCCCCTCTTATGGCAGGCAAAAACACAGGGATTATAGCAACAGACCAAAGAGGTACGCAGCCCTGCTGAAACTGGTGGCATTTGTAAAGCCTACCCTGCCCATGGCAACCGTCGCAAACTTAAAAGTGAAGATCAACAACATGAAGACTACCTATTTCCGGGAGCGCAATAAGGTCCTGAAGTCACAAGCATCTGGAGCTGCAGCAGCTGATGTCCATGTCCCCACGCTCTGGTACTATGACAGGCTCCACTTTCTCAAAGACCAGGCTACTGTCAGGAAGTCACTCTCGACTCTTCCTTGCACGCGTCCTTCCACGCACGCCACCCCTGATGAGGCTTCCGAGGACCAACCTGGGCCTTCCAGTCAGGAATATGTGCAGGTGCCCAGCTTGTTCCAGGTATAGTAGTTTTGGAACCAGTTTGTTGAATAATGAATGATGTTCAGTTAATTCAGGATCCCCAATTGCTTATTTCCTAACGTGATTGACATATCAACAGACAGTGGTGTGGGAGACATTTTTGGGAAGAATCTAAACTGCAGGGCTGAGAATTGTATGGTTTTGTATTTGAAAACATTTTGCAACAGTCACTAGATGAGAATTGTGTGTGTTTGATGAACAAATAACTGAAACTATGTCCCTTTTTCATACACAGGAAGACCTCAGCCAGGAGGTGGCTGTGGAAGGTGGCAGTCAGGAGGAGGCAGGGGGTAGTGGCAGCCAAGAGGGGGGTAGGCGTAGGAGCCTGACTGTCTCCCAAGTCTCTCCCCTCCGCCTTCCCTACAGAAGGGCGAAAAACATGGGGGAGGTGGGAGAGTCAGCGCTCCAGCTGATAAAAGATGCCTCAGCCTCCCTCTATGCCACACCCACCTACGAGGAGGCCTTTGCCTCCTTGGTTACAAGTAAATTTACGGGTATGGAGGCGGGGCAACGCAGCATGTGTGAGGAGGTCATCCTCAAAATACTAAATGAGGGGATGGCTGGGGAGATGACTCCCCTCACACATGTTTGCGAGAGTGACCTTGCTCCGCCTCCTCCTCCTCCTTCTGCCACCCCACCAGCACCAGCACCACGGCGTGGAAGGAAGCGTACAAGGAAGACAAGAGAGTGACAACCTGGACTCAGTCTGGTCTGAGAGAAGATGGAGCCTCTCGTAGTACCAGAGCCTGGGGACCTAGATGGCATCTGCTGCAGTTCCGGATGTTTTGGACTTCAGGACCAGATTGCGCTCCCTTATTATTTAGATAGGTAGTCTTCATGCCCCCAATTGTTTAAGTCTGTAAAATGATGGTTGCCATGGGTGTCCAAGGCTTTGCAAATTCCCCAAGTTTCACCATGGCTGCGTTCCTCTTTGGTCTGTTGCTGAGACCTAAATAAAGGTTTTTTTGATTTGAAATAATCATTGACTATTGTGTTTTACTTTGCTACAATGACAGTTTTTCTTTGAGTAGGCTGGTACATTTCACTAATCCTAAAGTAGAATTAACAAGGGGCAACAACAACAAACAACCTCCTGGTAAATTTAAGCAAGAAATACAAATGTAAATAATGTGTTTTTGGTAATTTGAGACACACAACCCCCCTCCAAAAAAAAAAAAAAAAAAAACATTCAAATATGTATTCCCCAAAAAAAAAAAAAAAAGACAAATCATGGTAAAAAAATAACAAAGATTCTTTTCCGTTCAGAGTAAAAATAAACATGTAGTGTATAAATGCTGCAAAGTAATAAAGAAGTAAGTTTGTGAGAAGTGCGGGTGAATAGGAGCAGCTAAAACATGTCATTCTTGTTGCATTGTAAAGAAAAAGAGAATGCGCTGCATTAAAGACATTTTTAACATTGCAGCGTGACGAATGTGCTGTGTCGATTAGGAAAGGTAGTTTTACCTGACCGAGCGCTTCCGTCACAGAATTTCTTCTGAGCATGCGTAGCACTTTGTCCGTCGGACAAGCGTACACACGCTCGGATTTGGTGTGATCGGACCGGGTTGACGGCAAATCATTCCAGCAGGAGATAAGACTTTGTCCGACGGACAAACCGACGAACACTGTCCGATGGTGCATACACACGGTCTGATTTTTCAACAACCTTGTCCGATCGGACCAAATTGATGAAAAAGTCCGACCGTGTGTATGGGGCTTAAGGCTGGCCATACATTATATAATTTTCCTTTAGATTTACCCAAACATATAATATGAGCTAAAACGTAAACACTTTCAATTTGTATGCAATCAGGCAGGCCCTTGCACTATATAGTTGAAGGTAAATCTAAAGTTGAATAAGAAAATTGTATAACATAGGGCCAGCTTAAGAGGTTGAGTTATGATTTTAGCACCTCCCTTAAGCTAAAACGGCTGCCAGACAGGGTTGTGCACATGCGGTGGCTGCTGCAAAACTGATACCCTATGTTGAATTCGGAGGGCATTACCGCTCCTGCCACACTGCATGTAATGAATACGGTTTCACTGTGGTGGTGCAAGCTTTCCAGGGTTAAAATAGACAGTGAAGAGGTGAAACATAGCCTCTCAGCCACATGTCAACTGCTCTCTGAAAAAACAATCTACGCTGATCACTTTTCAGAGGGACGACAAGGGCTTTCCCAAGTGTGTAAGAGCTTTTAAAGTGATTTTAGCACTTTCAACAACACAGCTGAGTACTGTCAATGATACTTTTAATATTTGCACTAACAGTTACATTTTCAGGACAAGCTTTTAGGTTATACCTTCTTGTAAGGTCCAAGCAGTATCCCTTAGAACAGGGATATGCAATTAGCGGACCTCCAGCTGTTGCAGAACTACAAGTCCCATGAGGCATAGCAAGACTCCGACAGCCACAAGCATGATACCCATAGCCAGAGGCATGATGGGACTTTTAGTTTTGCAACAGATGGAGGTCCGCTAATTGCATATCCCTGCCTTCGAACATAGAAAAAGCGAGTATTTGCCAAAAGCTTGTCCTGAATATTTAAAGTATCATGGACAGTGCTCATCTGTGTTATTCTAACATGAGCCAATGTTAGGCCTTTGCAGAGGGATCACTGCTTCCACGCAGAGAACAAGGGTCCTTCTCTACAGCAGGCTGGAAGGCCTGACTCAGCACACTGCCTAAGGCCCCTTTTCACACGGGACGGATCCGTAATGATCCGCCACGTAAACATCCGCTGCTCAGCGGGGATCGCCCCGCTGATCCCTGCTGAGCCGGCGGATGAAAGGGCGGTCCCTGCACACTGTGCAGGGACCGCCCTGTCAGATCTCCGCTCTCCTCTATGGGGGATCTGATGAACATGGACCGTCTGTCCGTGTTCATCCGATCTGCTCTGCAGACGGATAGAAGAATAGGATTTTCCTCCGTCTGCAGAATCGGACCATAGCGGAGGCGGATGATAACGGGTGTCCGCTGACACCCGATATCCCATAGGGATGTATGTATGTCCGTATTATATCCGAAAACGGATGGATGAAATATGGACATACGGTCCGCATGTGCGAAAGGGGCCTAAGGGCTCTTTCACACGGACGTGTCCGTGTACGGAGCCCGCTCTGCACAGCGGGGATCGCTCTGTCGATCCCCCGCTGTGCAGGAAGATGACAGGTCTGTCTCTGCACTCTGTGCAGGGACGGACCTGTCAGAGCGCCGCTCTCCCCTATGGGGGATCGGATGACGACGCGGACCGTAGAGTCCATAAAAATAGCTTTTTCCTCCGTCACACTTTTTCGGATCGGAGCGGGTTGGATGTCAGCGAACATGTCACCGCTGACATCCGTCCCTCCATAGGGGTCTATGGAGGGTCTGTTCAGGTCCGCCAAAAAAAACTGACAGGCGGACCTGAACGGACCGCCCGTGTGAAAGGGGCCTTAGACTTATCACACTTTGACACACCTAAAATTTATTTAGCTAATTGAATTTGAAAGTTCAGTAGGGGTTGTCATTACTTTTTTTTCCTGATAAAAGGCAAAAGCCATGACAAAGCAGCATTTATATGAACCCTTGTGTAGCGCACCCCCTAAGGAGCCCCAAGTATACTGGGATCCCCCATCCCACACAGCCAGGCATACCGAATTTCCACAGACGCTCCAGAGTCAGAGAACAGCCTGTGACTTTATTTTCTTTGTTTTATTGAGGGATATGAACTTGGACAGGGATTGGACATTTTGGGATGCCCACTTGACTTCAAACAAACTTTAGGGACAACTTCTCTTATATACAGCTTCTCTTCTTCCTTCGGGACACTCTTGCTTGCAAAACCCAGCTGTGTTTACTTGTTGTAATTTGGTAGCAAAGGCCCATTACAGACAGGGACTCGCAGCCTCTATACTTGAAGACTGCATAGGTGACACAGCTTACACTTTCCCAGCACTTCCTCTCTGTGATCACTGATCCCAGCACCACCTCTTCAGGCACTGCCAAACTGCCTGGCTGCGGTTGCCCCTTTCGCTAGCCCTCCAGGCTAACTTCTCCCCACAGTCCTCCAGACAGACACTAACCCACCCAGCTAACTCTTAAGAGATCTCCAGGGGGTGCTGACCTGCCCCTGCTGTCCTCTCCTTGCTCCTGTGCCTCCAGGAAGAGTTTTTTCTGTGTTGCGGGGGATCCTTACAGCACCTAAGCCCCATACCCATGGTCACCTCCCCCCACCCCCCCCAGAGTAGGGGGCACCCTCAAGGGCCACCGACAGCCATCCAACTGCATCTAGAACCTTCTCCAAAACAGGGGGAGGCACAAGAAAAGATGTCAGATGAGTCATCCAGCCTTCCTGAGTCACTAAACCCTGACCCAGATTCAGCCCAGGCCTGGCTCTCAGCCAAGCCAATTTACCTACACTGACAACTAAACTATGTACACCTAGCACGCTAGCTAGAGGGTGCTACATGTACCTGACTTGTTTTCTAAGTGAATTTGTTCACTGGAAGGTGCACTTTCATTTTTTTTTTCTTTTTGTAGTGACTTAGCCATTAATCCAGTGAAAACTGAGATTGAACATTGATTCTGGAAGACTCTGTTTACTACCAGCCTTTGGGAGATAATTTCTCAACATTGAATGGTGTTCATTGGCACAAGTGGCAGTATTGTTTCCTGTTTACAGGTACATTGCTTGGTTGAGCCTTTTTATTATGTGACAATGTTGCTTTATATATCTTCTATGCAAAAGAATCAGAAAAAAAAATCTTAAGCATACTTGAAAAGTGAGCATTCAAGAATGTAAGACTTAAATTTGGTTTGCTGAACAATTTATTGCATTAGAAAGAGTTTTCTTGGAAAAAAAAAAATCTATTTTACCAATTGATTGTATGCCAAATTACGGTATGAATTTTAGTCTACAAATAACTGGATACAACTTTACTGGAGGGTAAAAAAAAAATAAAAAATTCCTGTAGCATTGGGGGTTATTTACTAAAGGAAAATCCACTTTGCACTACAAGTGCACACTTGGAAGTGCAGTCACTGTAAATCCGAAGGGGACATGCAAGGAAAATAAACAACAGCATTTTTGCTTGCACATGATTGGATGATAAAATCTGCAGAGCTTCCCCTCATTTCAGAGCTTCCTCTCAGATCTACAGCGATTGCACTTTCAAGTGCACTTGTAGTGCAAAGTGGATTTGCCTTTAGTAAATAACCCCCATTATGTCAAGTATTTTTTAAGAAAGAGAACTAAAAATAGCATATAAAATCTCAGTCCAGACTGCCTGGTAGTGAGCCAGAGGAGAACATTTGGGAATCATTACTGGGTTTATCACCGGTAGTATACAGTATGAAATCTTCTTGACTGTGTACACTTCAGATTAGTGCTGACTGTTAAAAGGAAGCTGTCAGTATACAGTGCCTTGAAAACATATTCATACCCCTTAAAATGTTCCACATTTTGTCATGTTACAACTAAAAATGTAAATGTATTTTCTTGGGATTTTATGTGATAGACCAACAATTTTTTACAAATAAATAAGTGAAAAGTGTGGCGTGCATTTGCATTCAGCCCCCCTGAGTCAATACTTTGTAGAACCCCCTTTCTCTGCAATTACAGCTGTAAGTCTTTATGGGGATGTCTCTACCAGCTTTGTACGTCTAGAGCAGGGGTCTCAAACTGGCGGCCCTCCAGCTGTTGCGGAACTACAAATCCCATCATGCCTCTGTCTATGGGAGTCATGCTTGTAACTCTCAGCCTTGCAATGCCTCATGGGAATTGTAGTTCTGCAACAGCTGGAGGGCCACCAGTTTGAGACCCCTGGTCTAGAGTGTGACAATTTTGCCCATTCTTCTTTGCAAAATAGCTCAATCTCTGTCAGACTGGAGGGGGCAGCAATTTTCAAGTCTTGCCACAGATTCTCAATTAGATTTAGGTCTGGACTTTGGGTCATTCTAACACATGAATATGCTTTGACCTAAACTATTCAGTTCAATTCATGGCATGCTGTGTATGATAACTGTCACATTTGTTTGTACTTTCAACCGAACTGTCAAATCATCAAATGGCTGCTGTCTTAACTGATCACATAATCAGCACCATAGCAACTGCAGATCAAAAGAGGTCATTATGGCAGATTCTGTTGCTGTAAAGTAGAAGAGGGTTTAGTTCAGCTTTAAAGTGGTTGTATACCCCGCTTTGTGATTTTTACCTACAGGTAATCCTATAATAAGGCGTAACTGTAGGTATGAATATCTCCTAAACGTACACCGTTTCGGAGATATTTACCCTGCATGCAGCTGCTGACGTCAGTAGTGCATGCGCCCTGAAGGTCTGGCGTACCTTGCTGGAACTTCAGAGCTTCTTGCCGCATCAGAGGGCTCCCGCACACATGTGGGGAGTGACTTCATCACGGCTCCAGACACTCACATCGCCGGAACCCGTGAACCCTGAAGAAATGCTGGGGGAACATGTCAGCCCCTCAATGGTGACCGGGCGCCGCTACGGGGGCTAAGTTCTAAGTTAAGTATTTCATAATGTGTTAGTATGCGATGCATACTAGCACATTATGCCATTGTCTTACAGGGGCTTTTTTTGTTTTGTTTCTTCCAGAAGTTTACTACCGTTTTAACTGTATCTGAGCACCACAAACTGAAATGCTATTAATTAATTTTTAATATTCAAAGCAAACCCGTCTATCCATACATGCCTCCATGCTTTATTTTGCTGAGAAATCACTTTGAAATCCCCCCCCCCCCCTCTAGAATTTCCAGCAGTGGCCATCTTGAGTAAGGGCAGATGATTCATGTAGCTTTTACTTTCTGGAATCCATCTCCCCTTAGCTCAGGCGTGCGGGCAAGAGGGTTTGCTGAGCTGAGAAAGCCCCTCCTTCACGGTTTCAGATGAAAAAAAAATTGTCATGAAGACTGTGATGTATGACATGATTTTGGCCTAGGCCAGAAACCAGGCAGCAACTGTAGAAATGTCCAATAAATGAAGTGAAATATTCTTCTTAAATGTTCCAAGGTGCTGGCCAGTTCCCTTGATGCTGTCTCCAGTGAAACCGGTCTGGCAGAGCCTTAGGATGTGACGTTAACGTGCATACAATCGGTGATGTGATTCACATTCAGGAGCGCTTGGGTATTTTAAACACTGTCTTACAAGAGTTTATATGCGAGTTTGCATTTTGGTGTTTAGTATAGCTGTAGTGGTTTGGTTTTACACTATGGAGCTTGCTTTTTTTTTTTCATACGACTTTGATGATGGTGTGAGATCCTGTCTGCTGGTACTGATGTGGAGTCGGGTGGCAATCCTGTTGATTTATCTTGCTGGTGGAGCCATTAACCATTAGAGGTGCAACATGCTTGTACCATTATAATCTTTGGTCATTCATATCTGGTAAGCAGCTCGATCACAGTGGTTGGGAACAGGTCTTTTTTTTTAAGCACCATGGAACATTTTAAGAATATTTGCACTTCATTTATTGGACGCTTTTTGAATATTCATTTGAACTCATTGTCACTTTTTATTTGCATTTGTTTATTTTATTGAATTTTTGTATTTATATCATGTCACTGTTTTTGTGATTAGCAACATATATATCTTTTTTGCGGTTCATTTGATTATCACAAATGTGTGCCAGCTGCTTTTGATTCCGCCCTTCAACACACCCAAATCTGCCTGTCAGGTAATAGGTCAATTCTCCCGCATGAGAAGAATCTGACGATTACATTCTCCCTTTGCAGATCCTGGGATAATGCCTGAGACGATCTGCGCATGCTCAGTGTTGACATCACGCCAGCTGATCAAGATATCAGCTGGAGTGACGTTGCGTACCCCCCCCCCCCCCCCAATGCATTCCAGGCCCTTCAGATCTGGTATAGACTTTGAGGCTCTGCCCCCTCCCCCCAAAGCACCTTGTCCCCATGTTGATGGGGACAATGGCCTCTTTCCCACAACCCTGGCTGTTGGTTATGAGGGTGTGCGGGCTGGGGGCTTATCGGAATCTGAAAGCCCCCTTTAACAAGGGGGGTTCCAGATCCCACCTCCCTTCTATGTGAATGAGTATAGGGTACATAGTACCCCTACTCATTCACCAAAAAAAGGTGTAGTGTAAAAAATTACAGTAGGCAGTTTTTGTCAATTCCTCTATTAAAAAACAAAACAAAACAAAAACAATGTCCCCTGAAGTAAATCCATTGTCAATCACGACGCCCGCCACCACCGCCGATCCTAAAAAAAAAAAAAAAAATTCCGCTCCTGGCGCCTGACAGTTTATAAATAAGGGGCGGGGACACCTGGTGATGTAACTGGGTGACCCCGCTTCCTTGTGACATCATCGGCTATTTGTTGCAGGTCCATTGAAGTCTATTACACGCAAAACGCAATCTGCTGCGGGACAAAAGTCCCTGACTCTTTCCAAAAATGCAACGGCTGAAAAATGCAAAGATGTGAACATGTACCATAGGAAACCATGTTAAAAGGGACTGAAGTGCATTTCTGCAATACACAGAAAAAAAACACATCGGTGTGAACCTAGACTAAAGCCTCGTACACACGATCAGATTTTCCACGAGAAATGTGTGATGATAGCCTGTTGGGCGAAAATCCGACCGTTTGTACGCTCCATCAGACAATTGTTGTCAGACTTTCCGCCGACAAATGTTGGATGGCAGGATTATACATTTTCCGCAGACAGCGGTCTGTTGCCTGGATTTTCCTATTGTGTGTACACAAGTCCGTCACACAAAAGTCCAAAGTACAAACACGCATTCTCGGAAACAATGCTCACCAAACATGACATTAGCAGAAGGTGCCCAAAGGGTGGCGCTCAAGAGCTGAAATTCCACATAGTACGTCACTACATTCGTGTTTGTTGGCTGACAATTGTGTGCCGTTATTATGCAAGACAAGTTCACGGCACACGCCCTTCGGACAAAAGTCTGGGGCTTTGTCTGTGGAAAATCCAATCGTGTGTACGAAGCTTAAGACTCCGAGCGCAGTAGTGCATTTGTTTTATAACTAACGAAATGTAAAAGAAAAAGTTTAAGGCTCTATTCAAGATGCAACTTGAATCGCACAGAATCACATGACAATGGAAATAATATTGTTTTCAATGGTGAACGTACATATCAATGCAACTTAGCGAGGTGCCATTTTGGAAAAGGTTCCTGTACTACTTTGGTGCTACTCCAGTGCAATTTTGGCTCCATAGAATATGCGAACCACATCCAAGTTTCACCCACGTTGTAATATTCAATTGCACTAATCAGATCGCAGCAGTGTGAACCTAGGCTTAAAGTGGTATTAAACACAAAACTCTAATGTGTTGCAGTTTACCAATCATTAGATATCCGTTTTTATGTTTTTTTTTCCCTCTGTTTTCATCTGGTGATCTTGCTAATAACACACCTTCTGTATTACAGAGCCCCCACTCTAAATGAAGAAGCACAGCGAGCACCCATGGACAGAAACAATGTCAGCCTGGAGGGTAGAGGAGGGAAGTGTAAAGGCCCATACACACGATCAGACTTTTTGACAACCAATATGCAAATTAGCTGTTTTGGACCAACATCCGACCGTGTGTACGCTCCATCGGACCAACTTTTTCCAGGTTTCATCGGACTTTTGTTGGCTGTGCGAACGGACCAACTTTCTGCCAACAAAAGTCCAAACCAACGGACTTTTGTACAAACCAATGCAGAACCAATACAAAAGATCAGACAACAATACAGAAGTTGACCAAAGGTGGCGGTAAAGAGCAGAAAAACCAAGTGATTTGGTGAAAGTTGGCTGAAAAAGTCCTGCCGTGTGTATGCAATACCAACTTGGGGCCAACGCCCTTTGGACAAAAATCCACAGGAAAGTTGGTCCACGGTCCGATCGTGTGTATGAGGCCTTAGATGTATTAGCAGATTTAAATACACTAACAAACTGAAGCCTAGCTCCAGCTAATACTTTATATTAGCTTTGAAAGCCATCAATGTTGTTCTACAATGGACGAGGTTAGGGCAGGGCACAGCGTATACCACTGCACAACAGCTGGCCAAAAATGCATACAACTGCACTTCTGTTCTGCTGACAAGCTTTGTGCCTACAGACAGCCACTGAAAATCAGTATAGCTGTGCAGGTGTGAGATTCTCAGATCTTCGCCCTTATGTAAGAGCACTTATAGGGCTGAGTTTTGATTTTAAATTAAAAGGTACAGTATAAAGCTGTGTCCTGAGTACTATCACTACAAGTATTATTAGCTCTGAGTTACCATGATACTATCATTTTTGTTATAATGGTCCTTTAAAGCATATTTGTTGGGGTGGACTAATGGTAATACCAAAGAGTCAGCAGGAGCAGACAGCTAACATCAGTTGTCTGAACACACCACTACCTTCACACTTGTCCCTCCAGTGCTGCCCCGAGGCCTCCCAAAATTAATGAGTCACTTTCCGATTGTTACTATTCCCCTAAGCATATGCATTCCAATCAGGTGGTAAGTTCCATCTGCCAGTTTGGATGCAATTCCGATATGCCAATTGTGCCACACTGTTAGCGCCGTTTCCCCAGATGCACCTTCTCCATGCTGATCCGATTGAAGAGTTGCTCCCTCTGTGATCTTGACAAACCCCTTTCTACTCTATGTGGGCTGCTCCTTAGCCACTTGCCAAACTAGTTCTGGGATGCCATCATATGATGGTATCCTGTGATCGTGCCTGCCACGCGCCCTGTGATTGCATACTGACAATGTGAGGAGAGCAGAAGAGAGCCGATAACCGGCTTGTTTAAATGGACATGTACACTGATAATCAGGACATTATATTAGTGCAGTCCCAACAGTGCCCACCAGTGCTGCCAATCTGTGCCCACCAGTGCCACCTATCAGTGCTGCCTCAACTGATTGATCTAACCAAACCATCAACTATCACTTGACAATGCTGTCTTTATCTTGCTTGATTGTTTTGTGGAATCAGGCATTGATTGACAGGTGCCCATCAGTGTAGCTACATCAGTGAAGGAGAAAAATTACCTGTTTGCAAAATTTTACTATGTTTTTTTCCTTAAAAATTTTCAGCTTTAATTTGTTTATTTAGGAAAAATTAAAAAAACGCAGTGATGATTAAATACCACCAAAAGAAAGCTCTATTTGTGTGAAAAAAATTATAAAAATGTAATTCGGGTACAGTGTTGCATGACCGTGCAATTGTCATTCAAAGTGCGAAAGCTGAAAATTGGCCTGGGCAGGGAGGTGGTAAAAGTGCCCAGTAGGCAAGTGGTTGAAACTGATTCCCCTAAGCTTGAGTGTATATGGTAGATGTGAAGAGATGATATTCCTTCCCTGGATAGGGAGAGCTGGGAGGACTGTTAGGAAGGTGGTTCTAAATTGGTAATTTCTTCCAGGGATAAATTGATCCAAATTTCTGCAAAGGCTATACTACACTCCCATGAGGCTCCATCGGATGTACCCGGAACGTGACCCAATGTGTCCCAGATGCCGTGTTAACCCAGGGTCTAATCTTCATATGTTCTGGGACTGTCTGAGTATTGCATGCTTCTGGTTTGCAGTTCTTGAATTGATTAATCTCAGGTTACAGCTGTCACTACCTACTTCCCTGGGGTGGGCCCTTCTGGGAATTCATGAAGATGCTCAGCATTCCCACCATGCCAAGTTCCTCCTATTTTATCCTCCCAAAGTGGACCTCTGACTCTCCCCCCCCCCCCCCCAGTGTTCTCCTGGGAAGTTATGGTGGATGTGGCCCTACCGATGTACAAGATCACTTATATTATTACTGGTTGTCCCTGGAAGTATGATAAAATGTGGTCGAGTGGTCGAGTGCTCGAGTTAAGGATCACACAGTTCCTTCTTTCCTCTCCTCTCCTCCCCGCCTTTCTTTTATTTTTGTTAGCCCTTCTGTCCTTCTCTTTGCAACTTCATAATCCCTTGCTCAGATGGCCACTTCTTTTGGTAGACCAATAGTTCACAAGGTCTTACCACATATGTGATGTATTTGTGCTGGGAATTTGTCTGTTTTTAATTGTCAGATATGTATGACACTGTAGATTGTATATGGGATTGTTTATTCTGTGCTGTTCTTGTTCTCAATAAAGCACTCCTGATTTGTAAAAAAACAAAAAAAAACAGCATTTGCATTCCAGGCATACAGCAATGCCCAAACCTGCATTCAATGTATAAATTACTAAATACACTGGCCAGCCATAACCTTACAATTACAAACCTAATATTGAGTAGGTCCCCCTTTTGTCACCAAAACAGCCCTTACCCATGGAGGCATGGATGCGGCTAGACCTCTGAAGGTATGCTGAGGTATCTGGCACCAAGCCATCAGTAGCAGATCCTTTAAGTCCTGTAAGTTGCGAGGTGGGGCCTCTATGGATTAATCTTGTTTTTCCAATACATCCCACAGATGTTTGATCAGATTCAGATCTGGAGAATTTTGAAGCCACATCAACACCTCAAACTCGTTGTGTTCCTCAAACCATTTTTGAACTATTTTTGCATCTTTGGCAGGGCACATTATCCTTCTAAAAGAGGCCACTGCCATCAGTTCATAAAGGGGTGTACTTGGTCAGCAACAATGTTTAGGTAGGTGGTACACGTCAACTAACATCCACATGAATGGCAGGAACCAAGGTTTCTCAGCAGAACATTGCCCAAAGCATCACACTGCCTCCTTCCCATACTGCATCCTGGTGCTATCTCTTTACCAGGTAAGCACACGCACACGCACCCACCCATCCACATGATGTAAAAGAAAGCATGATTCATCAGATCGGGTCACCTTCTTCTATTGTTCTATGGTCCAGTTGCGATGTTCACGTGCCCACTGTGGGCGCATTTGGCAGTGGACACGGGTCAGCATGGGCAACCTGACTGGTCTGAGGCTACGCAGCCCCATACAAAACAAACTGGGATGCACAGTGTGTTCTATCAGAATCAGCATTAACTTTTCCAGCAGTTTGAGTTACAGAGGTTGCAGTTACAGTACAGTTGGCTCAGACTACACGGGCCAGCCTTTTCTCCTCGTGTGCATCAATGAGCTGAACAGTGATTTTGAGCTGGAAAAAAGATGGGAAGTCCCTGTACATCTGCCGAAGCACAGAGCTGTATACTGTATGTAGCTGATTAATTAGTAAAGGAAATAAGTTTGATTAGGCCAGCTTGGCCTAAATAAACTATTTAAAGTCATAGTATTCCTGGAGCTATAATAATGGCTCCAGGAACAAGGAGGAGGAGGAGGCGGAGCATTGATTGCTGTATAAATGACAATGGTCCCAAAAATGTGTCAAAAATGTCCGATGTGTCCGCCATAATGTCGCACTCACAATAAAAATCGCTGATCGCCGCCATTACTAGTAAAAAAAAAAAAAAAAAAAAAATATAAAAATGCTATAAAACTATCCCCTATTTTGTAAACGCTATAACTTTTGCGCAAACCAATCAATAAATCGCTAATTGCGATTTTTTTTTACCAAAAATATGAAGAATGCGTATCGGCCTACCCTGAGGAAAAAAAAAGTTTTTTTTATATATTTTTTGGGGATATTGATTATAGCAAAAAATATTGCATTGTTTTTAAAATTTTCGCTCTATTTTTGTCAAATACTACCAATATTATCAAATACCACCAAAAGAAAGCTCTATTTGTGGGAAAAAAAAGGACGCCGATTTTGTTTTGGAGCCACGTCGCACGACCGCGCAATTGTCAGTTAAAGCGACGCAGTGCCGAATCGCAAAAAGGGGCCTGGTCCTTTGGCTGCCAATTGGTCCGGGGCTGAAGTGGTTAAGCTATGCAATAAAAACCATAACTGGAGTTCAGATTTAACCTCTTCACGACTGCGCTATGCTGGGAGGGTGTCACCGGCAGTGAACTGTGATCGCTAAGCTCTTCAGACATAGCTAATCACAGATCGGGGTAAAGAGCCAATAACAGCGGCTCTTTACCATGTGACCAGCTGTGTCTGATCACAGTGCAATAAACAGGATTTGCCGGTTACTGGCAATCCTCTCCTCATGCACTGTCAGATGATAAAGGGAAATACACACAGGGAACATCTACACAGTGTCCTGATTAATAGTGCAGCCCTAATAGTGACACCTGTCAGTGCCCATCAGTGATGCCTATCAGTGCAGCCTAATCAGCGCACATCAGTGAAGAAGAAAAATTACTTATTTTCAGTCCTTTTTTGTTTAGCAAAAAAAAAAAAGAAAAACCCAGGGGTTATTAAATACCACCAAAGAATGCTCCATCTGTCTCAAAAAAGCAACCACAAAAATGTGGTTTCGGTGCAGTGTTGCCTAATTGCGCAATTGTCAAAGTGTAACAGTGCTGAAAGCTACAAATTGGCCTGAGCAGGAAGGGGATGAAAGTGTTCAGTAGGCAAGTGGAAAAACAAATCTGTAATGTCTACTTCTTTCCCAACAAAAACCCAACCAATTCTAATACACAAGTTTTATACAAATAATAATAAAAAAAAGCATCTAGGCAAAATTATTGCAATATCTGCCTATCGATATCAAGGATATACATTACATGTATTGTCACTTGGAAACTTTTCTGCAATATACTTTTAACACTGATAGTGACATATGATTTCAGTTCATCATTCCTACATTTAGTATGAAGATCTGATTATTGGATGATTTAGCACAGCCACCTTCTTTTATGAATCAGTTTTAGGTTTAGCAAAGAATGACATAAAAACCTGAAGGGCCATCCCACACAGCAATGTTATTCCAGTTACAGGTGGAGTCAGGTAGAGAGAGAAACTCACTACCTTCTTATAGCTAGTAGGAACTTGGAGGAGTAGGAGGGTGGGGGAGCTTGGGGAAGATTACCACTCCGCTTTCTGTATTATTCATAGACTAAAATAGACAGCAAAGGGAAAAACTGGGGCCCTCAATAATGGCCATGGCAGCTGTGCAGGCCTGGAACTCTGGAGATCTTACTACTAGACTCCACATTGGAGAATATCATTATTTTTTTTAATTTTTTTTAATTCCCCAGTATTTATTAAAAATAAAATTATCGTTTTTAGGTGGACTGACCCTTTATTAAAAAGGTAGCTGGTGCAAACTCTCTTAAAATAAAAAATAATTGTTACCTTTCATTTTACTGGACAATTAAATAAAAGATACAAAAGTTTAATTTTTAATTTTTTTGGCCATTATTACACTTCAGTATAGCGGGGAATGACAGGCTGTGGGTGAAGCAACATTTTTAAAGCACCTGATCTAAATCCTTTTTTTAGGCCCCATATATACTATTAGATTTTCCTGCAGATTTACCAAAACCATATGAGGTCAATTTGTATGCAATTAGGCAGGCCCTTGCACTACATGGTTTTGGTAAATCTGAAGACAAAAATCTCCAGAAAATCGAATAGTGTGTATGGGGTCTAATGCCGCGTACACACAAGTGGAACAATTGTGGTAAAACAGATCACAAGTCCTAATCTGCACATGTTTGGATCAGTAAAGCAAAGTACTGTATTGACATCAGAGGGTCAGTATTACAGCCAGGCAACTCACATTTTTTTGGAGAGCTCTGCAGTAGCAGCCTCCATGTTTCTTTCATGATCAGCTTACTTTACAATACTAGGAATCTGGAAACCAATGAAAAGATACCCTGATCAGCTCTGACCTGTCAAGGCATGGACTCCAAAATACCATTCACATGAATGGCAGGACCCAGGGCATCCTTGTGCCATCTCTTCCCCAGGTAAGTGACACATGCACTTGGTGTAAAAGAAAATGAGATTCATCAGACCAGGCCACCTTCTTCCGTTGCTTCATGGACCATTTCTAATGCACCCATTGTAGGTGCTTTTGGCTGTGGACACGGGTCAGCATGAGCTCCCCGACCGGTCTGTGGCTACGCAGCCCCATACATAAAGTGCAATGCACTGTGTTCTGACCCCTTTCTATCAGAACTAGCATTCATTGTATACAGCAGTTCTACTTCGCTCCCCACATGTATCAATGAGCCTTGGCTGCTCATGTCCCCATCAGCAGTTTTCCTTCCTTGGACCGCTTTTGGTCAGTCCTGACCACTGCAGACTGGGAACATCCCAAAAGAGCTGCAGTTTTGGAGTTGCTCTGACCCAGTTGTCAAGCCATTGCAATTCAACCCTTATCAAAGTCGCTCAAATCTATAAGCTTGACCATTTTTTTCTGCTTTCAATACATCAACTTCAGGGACAACATATTCACTTGCTGCCTAATATATCCCACCCACTTTGTTGTAATTGTAAACACAATAATTTATGTTATTCGCTTTAACATTTAGTGGTCATAATGTTAAGACTGATCGGTGTATACAAGTACTTATATTTGCATCTTTAAAGATGAAACATAAAATCATATATTACAACATATGCACTGAAATACTCCATTATGTTGAATATGTTCTAATACATATATATATTTTAATGGCTCACATGCCTTACGTGAACTTATATTTAAAGAAGTACATTGAGGGAAAAAAGTATTTGATCCCCTGCTGATTTGGTACGTTTGCCCACTGACAAAGAAATGTTACACAAAGGCACAAAATTGGCAGGGGATCAAATACTTTTTTCCCTCACTGTATGGCCAAAGCTCTTTTGGCCATGCTTCTCCTGTGGATCACCAGAGTGCACTTACTGTAGTTCTGCACTCCTGTGAAGCAGATTCAGCTCTATGACAAAGCTCACTAACAGGACCTACAGCTTTCATGAGGCTTTTATTCAGATGTAGGTATTGATAAAGCCCAGGATGCACTGGTAAACCAACAAGTGAACAGGAAAGCGGTCCTCAGCAGTCACTTCCAGCTCATGTGTATATATTCTGGAAGTGTCTGGTGTAGATGTGTCATCTGGTGTGCAGCGTGGAGCAGCAGGAAGGCGAGTGGGATCCAGACTGACGCGGAGCAACTAGCAGATGGCAGTGTACATCATGGGAGCGATATAGCGGAAGGTGAGCAAAAACTGGAGAGAAAGGACTGAGAGAGACAGAGGATCAGCAGAGCTGGGGGACAAGAGCAGGAAAAACTAGCAAATGTCACACGTGGTATGCAGCATGGAAGCAATATAGCAGGAGGTGAGTGGGGACCAGAGATACCTCACTTTCTGAAGAACATCTCCAGAGTCCACTCCTGCTGCTGGATCTAAGAAAAACTTTCCATGTGTCCACTGCATAGTTTTGCTGACAATAGGCTGGTTGGTTTGTTACTAGTTCTGGTACCAAGGCCTGACGAGTGTGAAGCAAGTGCATGTTTCATTTTTGATTGTCCTGGAGCTGGTGTCCCTGTATCAGGTGCTGACTACTGGTCATATTAAGGACCAGTGACCCCAGTGTGCACCACAGAGAGGAATGAGTGCAGCAGCTCCCCAGGACAGGGGTAAGAGGTGCGCTCTTTAGAGGGGGGGGGGGGGTTGAGGGTGTACACCTACTAGTTATGTAGATGCAGTGCGTGCTTCTTTACTACTGACAAAATGCGATTAGCAGTTTCTGGACTTACAAAATGGTTTCATTTGCCACTTTAAAAGGTAACGCATGACTCATTCTTGACATTTCGCACACATGTTAAAACCAGCATGGTGCTGACATCCATGTCTTTATGGACCTTGCTTTGTGCACTGGTGCGGAGTCATGTTTCGGAACAGGAAGGGACCATCCCCAAACTGTTCCCACAAAGTTGGGAGCATGGAATTGTCCAAAATGTCTTGGCACGCTGATGCCTTAAGAGTCCAAGCCTAACCCGTGAAAGACAACCCCACGCCATAATTTCCCTCCCCCAAATGATTTGGACCAGTGCACAAAGCAAGGTCCATAAAGACATGGCTGAGAGAGTTTGGGATGGAAGAACTTGACTGGTCTGCACAGAATCCAGACCTCAACTGATAGAGCACCTTTAGGAAGAATTAGAGCAGAGACTGCAAGCCAGGCCTTCTTGCCCACATCAGTGCCTGACCTCACAAATGCGCTTCTGGAAGAATGGTCAAACATTCCCATAGACACACTTCTAGACCTTGTGGATGGCCTTCCCAGAAGAGTTGGAGCTGTTAAAGCTGCAAAGGGTTGGCAAACTTAATATTGAACCCTATGGACTAAGACTGGGATGCCATTAAAGTTCATGGGTGTGTAAAAGCAGTCATCCTAATAATTCTGATAATATCATGTATTAAATATACACTTTATTTAAGTACACTTGTTCAATTGCTTGGTAACACAAATTGCTAATTAGCCAGCCAATCACATGGCAGTAACACAATGCAATTAGGCATCTAGACGTGGTGAAGACCAAGCATTAGAATGAGTAAGAAAGGGAATTTAAGTGACTTTGACATGGTTGTTGGTTTGATGATTAGAACACACCTTGAAGATTCTGAGGCCACATGGAAAAAGGTGTTATGGTCAGATGAGACTATAATTGAATTATTTGGCCTCAACACCAAACAATATGTCTACCAGAAATCCAGTACAGCTCACCATCCAAATAACACCATTCCTACAGTAAAGCATGGAGGTGGTAATATCCTGTTATGGGGTTGTTTCTCTGTAGTAGGGACTGGAGCAGGATAGAAGACAAATAGATGGGGCAGCAAAATACCATCAAGTTCTTGAGGAAAATCTGCTGCCCTCTGCCATGAAGTTGTCAATGGGAAGGTTTACCTTTCAAAATGACAATGGGGTTATTTACGAAAGGCAAAACCCCTTTGCACTACAAGTGCAAAGTGCACTTAGAAGTGCAGTTGCTGTAAATCTGAGGGGAATCTCTGCTGATTTTATTATCCAATCATGTGCAAGCTAAAATGACGTTTTTAATTTTCCTTGCATGTCCCCCTCGGATCTACAGCGACTGCACTTCCAGTGCACTTTGCACTTGTAGTTTCCCTTTACTAAATAACCCCCAATGACCCAAAGCACACAGCAAAAAATGATCACAGTGTTTGAAGGAGAAAATAAATGAATGAATGAATATCCTTGTATGGCCTAGTCAGAGCCAAGTCTTAAACCTCATTGAAAATCTGTGGAATGACTTGACAACTGCAATCCACAAACGGTCACCATCAAATTAAACTGAAGTTGAGCAGTCCTGCAAAAAAGAATGGGCAAATATTGCAAAGTCTAAAGGGCCGTCCGTACACACGGTCAGAAAATCTGAAGATAAATTTTGTCCGATGAACAATCTGCCAATTTTCTGGCCGTTAGTATGCTGCTTGTGACAGCCGATTACGAATTTTCAGCAGACAAAAACTGGATGTGCAGGCTTGAAATTTTTTTGTCTGATGTGACCACAACATCTGATTTTCATTAGTACGGTTTTCTGACAAAAAAAAAAATCTGAAGAGCAAGACAAGGCATGCTCAGAAATGAAAGAACACATAACAAAACAATTCAACACATTACATCACTTCTGACGTTGAATTCTGTCATCAGAAAATTTTCTGATGGCGAGTACCCTCTTCACTTTGGGACTAGCATCAAACAAAAAACTGACGAAATTTGTCCAATAATCTGACCGTGTGTACAAGGCTTTAATGTGCAAAGTTAGTAGAGGCATATCCAACAGACAAAGGCTGTAATTAAAGCAAAGATTTTTTTTTTTTATTATTTTCTGACATGTTGGTGTTATTAAATCTTTCACTTGGATGTTATAAGTTGCACTAGTAAATATAGCTGGATTAAAAAAAAAAAAAAAAAGTGCGTCTGTCTTAGTTTTAGGCTGCAAAGCAACAAACTGATTTTAAAAAGGGGGGTGATTCTTTTCTATACTTACTGTATCTATTTGTTTATTTTTTGGGATGACTGCCCCATTACGATGTACGGTATAAAAAAAATTATTTTTAGCAGCAACACAAGTCATTTAAGCAAAATAAAAATCAGGAACATGTACAACAATTCATTTTATTTGGTACTGCAATGGAGTAGCAAACAGGAAGTCTATAAAATTCTAAAGGGACTTCATCGATATATAGAATCAATACATAAGATCTGCGATTCTCTCTTTATACTGTATATGGAGTGTTAACTCATGCTTTGAAACGGAATACAATATGTCAAATAAGCGTCTGTTAGCAGCAATGGTCCACAATCAGCCAACCTTACGTTCAGAACTGGCCATTGAAGAAACTATTTAAAAACAATAAAAAAAAGAGAAGCCAATGTTTTGGAGAATAGAAGTGAATGGAAGAAACCACACACGTGATTGAATAAGCGTGCAAAGAGCAGTGTGTCGTAATCCATAGAAACCAATGTTGGCAAGTTTACAGTTTTAGAGTTAAATGGACCCTCCATTAACTCAGATGGAGGCAGAATTATGGTATTTCTTGTTTACACTGGGCATGCCACAGCTTGCTGATTAAACCATGGAGCATCCCCTTCTCTTATTAGCATGATCTGTGCCAGCAGATATGTAAACTGGTTGGTTTCTATTGGTAGTCTTCATATTCCCTGAGGCTGAGTTCGGCTCTATAGGGAGGCTGAGACTGATATGAAGTAGAAAACACTAGATTGCTTTTAAAAGGATATTTTTTGCAGTTAAAAAAAAAAAAAAATGTCCATTTTGTTCCTGATTTTTTTCTTCTATGGAGCCCGTAAAGCATTGCATCCGCCACCAGCAGATCACAGGTTCAATGTTAAGCTTCTGCACAGTCTTCCTATAGCTTTCCCTATATGGGTTACAGTTACAAAACTAGGAGAAAAAATGAATGAACCACGAGCATGCTGAGCAGCGTGCTCACAGTCCGAATACATGCAAGTCTACAGTGGTGGAAGACAGTACTCGTTTTTTTCATTTGCGGAGCTCTTTAATTGAAAGACTCGGCTGTGTGGGCGAAGCCCCACAAAGCCATGTGGTTTTCAAAAAGTGACAGCGGGGAGGGGAGAAGATCCCCGTCCACTGTCACATTGCAGGGAGTGCTGGTGACAAGTGCAATGGAGCATGTTACCCCCTAAATATGGGTGGAGAACACAGTATAACATGCTTCAAAACGTGAACTTATCCTTTTTGAAAAAATTCAATTTAGTAAATACACTGCTATATAATTTTTTTTTTAAATCTCCTGGGAGGTCAGCTTTAAAGATCTGGATGCCAGAACTGGAATGAACATTTATTTCTCATGTACAAGTACATAATTACTGTACTAACCAGTCTGTTTTCTGTCATGCCACAACTGAATGCAGAGATTCTTTATCCTGGTCCAATACATTTTGCACTGGACCGCACTAAATATTCTACCACACTGCGCTGTCTGCCACATAAAAGCTGTACTATGTAATTCCAAGCAATACAAAATGCTTTAAAAAAAAAAATAATTATACCACTATATGTATGTTTTGCTTGGCTGAAGTAGAGGCGAGCGGATGACAGCTCAATCTCTCAGCCAATCAGAAGTAGCTTTGCATTCAATAATAGAATACAAAGCTTCCTGTGGATTGCTGAGCAGCGCTCAGTGTGATCCGATTTGTGGAAGTTCCCATCCCACTGCCGGAACACAGCACTGTATACTGTATGTAGCTGCGGCTACATACAGTTAACATAGTGCACTAAACAAGCGTATCTGGTATTGCAATAAATAGTTTGGGCCAGCTTGGTCCAAATGAACTATTTTAAAGGACATTAAAAGATGGAGATCAGCTTTAACATTATTACTCATCCACAACTTATTTGTATTGTTACCTGTAGTCTTCATGCTCAACTCTTCAGCTGCATGTGTTAAGTAGTTCTTATGGAATTAAAATCACTCCTGACCAATGCAATGTCATTTCACTGGTGTTCAAGAGATAACAGAAAGGCGTTTTGGGTGCTAAACTCCTGGGAATAGACAGACGAGAGGCTTCTTGGCTTTTTCAACAAAGGTAAATAACAGATCTTTTGAGAAGGGCTCAGTTAAAGTGGCAGCATGAAAATATGAATCCTGCAGGACTTGGCATGTCTATCTTTTAATAAAGGGCTTGTGCAGATGAGTGGTTTACTGCATGTCAGAGATGAAGCTCAGCAGCTAGATGGGCTTTGCTGCACCAGACAAAGCCTCATGTATCACTATGGATGGGTGAAGCTACACGTAGTCTTCTTGCATGACATTGGTAGTCAAAAAATAAATGGGCGTGCGTCCCTATAAACCATCAATTTTCAACCAGGGTGCCTTAGTAAAATACCTAAAAACTTCCAATAATGTATACAAGCCAGAAGGTGGATCAAGGCTGCCTTTCAGTTACACAAAAAGCCACAGATTTTTATTGTGAACCATTTCAATCTTCCAGCCACCAGTGTCCAAACAACCAGTGATGGCATCAGTGTTGATTGCTTGCACAGCATCCTCGTTTGACCCCTCTCCATCATTAACACTGGGGTCAGCTGACTGATTGAGAGGAAAAAACACTGGAATACTAGTCAGCAAAAGTGTATTTGCTTTGGAAGAATAATAAAAATAACTAATATTGGTTGCCCTACGTGTGTCGATGCTGCCGCATTATGTAAAACTATTAGAATAGTTTTTTTTACATTTTAGAATAGGGTGCCCGTAATTTTGAAAGGGTGCCTTGACTGAAAAAAGGTTGAGAAACAATGATACCCATTCTGTGCTCAAACTTTGAATGAAAGTTCCGCTCTTTCATAGAGATGAAGCCTGTAGGATAAGGGTGCCAAGCTGTGTCTGCAGATGATGATTTATCTGACTATGCTCCAACGAGCTCCAGTGACCTGAGGGGGTACCTAGTCGGTACAGGTCCCTTAGGCACATGAAGGCTGAACAGTTCTTGTTCGCTATGGGTTACAGAACACCATAAACCGTTTGCACAATGTCATTAAGTCATGCCTCTAAAGTCCCAAGTACACAAATATCTCCACTTTGTTTGCTTGTCCATTTCTCCAGCCTCGGCATATTAACAAGGACTTCCACTGCCTGTGACCAGATACCTAACACATAATAAAAATAACAGTGCCTAAACTGCATTTTTGGACAAACCGACGAATAAAACACAATAGCAGATACAATCAATCAATTCACACCAATTTAAAGTATGGTTTAAGCACTTTGGTAAAAGAAAAAAAAAAAAAAAAAGTTCAATTCGCAAGTCAAATATAATAACAGCATGTAATTGCAAAAATTGTGCTAAGTCAGTCAGATTAATCACCCGGTGGGTGTCTGAAAAGTCCTCAGAGCATTTTGGTGAAACCGCTGAGGGCAGCACTGGCACCGGATAGGTTAGGGACAGGGATACAAGCCTAAGGTTCAGTGACAAGGGGGGTAATGACTATGTAAATACACATAAGTATTAACATCAATCTGTATTAAATTATGTAAACATATACATCTTCTGAGGTCAGTAAAAGAATCCTCTTCAAGCGCAGGACTTTACTGAAGCATCGCCCGGACCTGTTTAGAAGTTGATTCATCGTTCAGGTGCTTTGTGGTAAACCTGCAATTTGACAAATAAAAAGAAGATGAAAAAGAAATGCAGATGAATACCTAAAGGTAACATTTGGAAAATGTAAAATGCAGTTTTCAAAATGATCTATAACTGTCTAGAGAACGATTACCGAATGTGTAAATGCTTGCTGTTATCATTAACAGTTATAGAGCACAGGATGGAGAATTCATCAAACAGACATAATAGACTATTTCACTGTTAGATTTTTGTCACCAATTAGTGAATCTTGCTAACTGCAACAGGCACAAACGGTGTTAAATCCCATCCTCCCCTAAGTGTTATTGGGCACTGAAGACCGTATTAATGTTTTTAAATGTATTTTTGTTTTTATTTTTTTAAATTGAGCAACATTAAAGTGGAACTAAACCCTCCCATCCTTTTCAGCCAAGGAAGCTGCCATCTTGGCCTCAGTTTGATCTTCAACTGCCACGGTGCTGCACATGTGATCAGTTATGACTCCAGCCATTTGATGGTTTGACAGTTCGGTTGAGAGCACAACCAATGTGGCATTTACATTCCCGACATGTGCCGGAAATGTTTCAGTTTTTTGAAACTGTTAAATCAATTGGTTTAGTTACGCTTTAAAGCAGAATTTCAGGCTAAACCCAACTAGACTTAAAAACACTACTTCCCCACTCCTAACACTTAGACGGCTTTCACACCGAGCCGCTTCAGCGGTAAAGTGGGGCTATTTGGCTGCTTTACCGTCGTTTTAGCGGCGCTATTCGGCCACTAGCGGGGCGGTTTTAACACCGCGCTAGCGGCTGAAAAGGGGTTAAATCCGCCCGCAGAGCAGCGTTTTGCTGGCGGTATTGCAGCGCTGCCCCATTGATTTCAATGGGGAGGAGCGGTGAGTTCACCGCTCCAAAGGAGCTGCTGGCAGGACTTTTTGTGTCACCCTGCCAGCACACCACTCCAGTGTGAAAGTGCTCGGGGGCGCGCACCTGCATGTTATCCAGCTGGACATCATATGACGCCCAGTCAGGATAACAGAACCACTTCCCAGTAGTCATTCTGTTATAGGCCGGGCAGGAAGTGGTTAAGAAAGCTGTATATACTTACCTATTTTCAGCCACTCTTGTTGTTTGGTCATGTGATCTGGCTCACCTGCGTCAGTAAGCAGGGGCTGCATGGGAGAGGAGAGACCACCAACAATGGATAGGCCATGGGAGCCTATGGATGACGTCACTGCTCCCAGGCATTTGCAGCCATTGTCAGAGTGCTCTCTCCTCTACATTGCAGCTGCCGCTGGCTGACACAGGGGATCATGTGACTGGACCAGAGCCGGCTAATAATAAGTATAAACATCTCAACCCTGTGCCCTGTGCTCAAGTACCCTGAGCAGGCCATGTTCTGGGAATTTCTCTAAGACCCCTTTCACACTGGGGCGCTTTGCAGGTGCTACAGCGTTAAAAATAGCGCCTGCAAATCGCCCTGAAAGAGCCACTGCTGTGTCTCCAATGTGAAAGCCCCACATGGAGCGGTGCGCTGGCAGGACGCTAAAAAAAAAGTCCTGCTATCAGCATCTTTGGAGCAGTGTATACACCGCTCCTGCCCATTGAAATCGCTTTGCGGTGGTTTTAACCCTTACTCGGACGCTGGGGGCGGGGGGAGGGGCCTGGGTGGTTTGATGCAGTTAAACAATGGAAGTCTTCTGTTGGGCATCTGCATTGTTAAAGTGAATGTCAGGGCTATAGTTAAAAAAAAAAAAAAAAACACACATGTAGTACATCTCTGCAGCACACGCACATTTTCCTGTACTTTACAAAGACCCAGCAAGTACAGAAAAATACCTGTTGGATGCCAGCCATGCCCTTAGATAGGAATTTCCTGTTATGGGCTGACAATACACTGCTTTTTTGTGGACTGAGTGGTGTCAGCCTCGCCTAGTTGTCTTTTGCTAAACTAATTAAGCCCTCCCAAGTTCCTGTCTCCACAAGAGACAGGACAGCTCTGGCTTCTGGTATGCACTTGTCAAATAGACACAGCAAACCACTGTCAATGGTATATTTAACATACCAAAAGGGAGCAGATAGGAGACATTTATTGTCAGAGTTTGCATACCACTTTGAGGAGCTTTATTTTATTCATTGCTATACTGTACATGTCCCAATGCAATCAATAAAGGAGTTAAAACTCTATAGAACAGTCCATGAAGTCCAAAAATGTCCATAGATGGGATAGAAAAAGAAAGAGATGGCGGCACTTCCAGAGAATAAAAACAGCTCCTTTTATTATGCAAAAATAGAAATGAGACATGCCACACACACTCAACCTACAGAGGGTCAGCTGATGCCTTTCACACCCCTGTGCTTAATCATTGCACAAGCATTTCTATTTTTGCATAATAAAAGCGTTTTTTATTCTCTGGAAGTGCCATCTCTTTTTCTACCTGCATATGGGTTTTGCGGACCCAGGCAGGCACCCAGGATTTTTTGGCAGCTGAAGATCTCATAGAACAGCCTTTGGAGTGGTGCTCACCCCATTTTTCGTTCCATAAATGAGCTCACTTGAGTGGCAGCTCAGTGTACAAGCAAGAAGCAGCTTGGGGTAACTGGGGAGAAAGCACAAGCTCCGTTAATGGACGTCACAAGTAGCAGCCTGTGCTTTTCACGCCTTCAGGTAGTGCCATAATCCATCGGCAGCGTCCCTCCGAGCACCCAGCCGCAGAAGGCCATCGTGACACACCACGCCACTGACGGGGATGATCTACAGTGCTTTATGCTTTTACCTTTGCAAGTAATACTCTTATTCTTTGCAATAAATTCCATATATGTTACACTTAGTATGGCACTTAATTTCTCCCCAATTATTGTATTCTGACAGCGGGAGTACTAAAGTTGTACTAAAGTTGGATGCCCATAGGCTAATTGAAATTTGGCAAATTCCTGCTGAACCGGATGAATTTTGATCTGTCTATGGTGGGCTTTAGAGACCACACTTGGCAGAGGTGCAGTGAAGTGGCAGGGTGCCATCACATATTTGCAAATATATGCAACAAAAACCTTGAAAATTGTTGAAACTCTGACTTTGCTTTTTGCTGACAAGCACACTGACTTGTGCTGAGTCAATGCCATTTTTATTTTATTACCGCGAGGATGGCTTGAAATTTACAGAGTAATGAGTGCCTCTGCAGAGCTCTTACAGCATGTAGGGGAAGGAGCCAATTGTCAGGCAGTGCTTTCAGAGGCAGGTAATCGCAGATAGGCAGGTTCCTATTTGCTCTATTGCAAACAAAACATGCAGCAAGTGCTCCATATTTACATACTCTGTTCAGATCAGTGACTGGATCAGGTGGGGTCAGCAATGTTAGTCGCCATATTTCTCTCAATTTAGAAACCTGCCTCTGATCTCAGCCCTATGTTAGCTAATAACATTTTTGGAGCAGCATTTAGAGGCATACAAAATAACCCAAGTCTGCATTTGGGGAGGCGTTTTCTAGCATAATTTATGCACAAATCCATCTAAATGCATTCCAGTGGATAGAATAAATGAATATTCTAGCCAAAAGAATGAGTTTATGAGCATATGTTTCTAAACACATTACATCTGTGAACATGCATAAGTAGGGTCCAAAACAAGCATTTTTTAAGCTGGATTTGTCTACCAATACCTGGCAGAAAGATCCAGTGTACATAAGATTTAGTTATGCACATGTGCATCAAGTCTACTGCATAGATCCAGTTCTAGTAAAGGATTCTCAGGCTGCCCATACACTGAACAAATGTATGGGGACCAGCTGAATATCAATTAGTGCGACAGAAGTCAATTTTTTTTACCACCACTGATCAGTGCATTTTGACAGAAGCAGGGCTTTCACCATTCACCTCGTTTCTGTATGGATGGCAGGCTTGTAAAATAGATCTGAGCTCCCTTGCAACAGTCCACTGGAGGAGTCTGAGCATAGACACCTCACACCTCTGCTGGGCCTTGCTGCAGCTAAATATGAGGGTGTGCTAGTTTATGGGGTTGTAAGGAGACGCATCACATTTAGTGGCCAATGGGAATGAACAGAGGAAGTGAGGTAGGCCTTTAAAAAGGACTGGGAGACACTCTGAGAGGCAATGTATCCCATGCCAGATTGCTTTAAAAATGCAAGGTGTGGAAAGAAAACAGGTGTTTTAGGTCCTGATACTGTTTACTGATGTAAAATATGAATCGTACCTGAGTGCATTTAAAAGTCCTTCCACGGAATCTGGGGGTTGTTCTTTCAATACTTTTATACAGCCTTTCATCTGCCGGAAATATAGAAAATGGAATCATCCAAATGTTAAAATCCTCACATTTTACAAGCAAACAAAACTGTATACATGCAATAGCTACTACTATGGGTACATCAGAATATTTATGCAAAAATCTAATTGATTCAATATAAAAAGCATGAAGACCTGGTCAAAAGTTTCAGTTGCTGGTTGTTGGAAGGCAACATGTTTTTTGTCCTAATGTAAGCCGTTTCTGAACTATGAAATCTGATTACACCTCAACATTGTTGGGGCAGCCTGGAATGCCGTTACAGCAGGTTTATCCATCAGGGCTTTGTAATTGAAGCATGCCCCCTGGTGGGGGAGAATGGGAGTAGAGCTTTGCTTCAAATCACCTGGCGTAATAAAGATTGAAGTGCCTGATTATCATGACTGCAAACAAAAGCTTCAAAAAGCAACTGCTGCTAAGATAACTGATGGCCTGAGACACACAAGATCAAAGACCAGCTGTCACTGAAGATTTGACCCGGGTCAAATAGCGGTGATTCATGGACAAATTCTGTAGTGACCTAGTGGTCACTACAGCATGCTTCCTAGGGGACGGACAGAAGAGCAACATTAAGAAGGACTGCCTCTTATCTATTTTGATTTGTCAGAAACCTAGATAAACTGGCAGTGGGTGGAGTCAGAGTGGGCTTTAAAAGTACTGACTGGCTGGAATTACCGTAGTTATCGGTGTATAACATGCACCTTCATTTTAAGAGGGAGGTTTCAGGGGAAAAAAAAAAACTTACATTTTAAATAAAGAACTTTGAAGCAAAATAAGGGTCACAGCCCTCAATGCAGCCTTACCAGTGCCCATCATTGCAGCCTGCTCAGTGCCCACCTGCAGCCTCACCATTGCCCATCAATGCACCCTGCTCAGTGCCCATCTGCAGCCTCATCATTGCCCATCAATGCACCCTGCTCAGTACCCATCTGCAGCCACTAAATTGTACATCAATGCAGCCTGTTCAGTGCCTATCTACAGCCTCACCTTTGCCGATCATTGCAGCCTCGCCAGTGTTGGATTACACAGAGACCCCCGATCTCCTGTGTACTCGGCACTCAGTCGCTTAGTCCCAACTCCTGGCCCTGCTCATATGATAGCCAGAATAGTGGCCCAAACCAGGGCCAGGAGGTGTGGCTGTGCGTGACTGATCGCCAGGTACACAGGAGATCGCTGCTCTGTGTAATCCTCCTCTTCCCTCAGACAGCAGGGATCAGCGTATAACACGCACACACGATCTCCCCCCCGATTTTTAGGGGGGTGGTGAGTGTTATACGCCGATAAATACGGTACATCCTCTTCTTGCCATTGAGCCCAGCTGAAGATACTGACCACAGAGGACGACCTTACGTAAAGTATCATCAATGGTCTTTTGTTTCATATGCCCTGTAATATTTTCTTTTAGTGTTTTGTGTTAGCATTCCTATTTTCTTGGGAAAGAAATGAGACTCTTGCTTATTTAAAACAGTGTATTTTTTATAGCTAATCTTGTTATTGTACCATCACCATTAACTTTATTAGAGCTTTGCTAGTCTAGCTAATTATAGGAATAGACAAGTTAACACATATTTTAATAAATAGGGGGGAATCCAACCCCAAAATATTTATTTAATTTGGCACCCCAGAAGCAGGAGTGTGGAAAGAAATTCCTCACAGAATCCAAACCCAATGTATTTTTGTCTTGAGTTCCTATAAGCTGAGAAGTCCTCTACAAGACCCGGAATTGAAAGCACTTTAAATTTAAATTTATGGCATTTTATTATTTATTTATATTTTTACTAGTTATGGCGGCGATCTGCGATTTTTATCAGGACTGCGACATTGCAGCGGACAGATCGGACACTTAACACTTTTTGGGACCACTGACATTTATACAGTGATCAGAGCTAAAAATAGCCACCGATTACTGTATAAATGTCACTGGCAGGGGAGGGGTTAACACTAGGGGGCGATCAAGGGGTTAAATGTGTTCCCTCAG
This sequence comes from Lithobates sylvaticus, assembly GCA_028564925.1. Classification (NCBI taxonomy): domain Eukaryota; kingdom Metazoa; phylum Chordata; class Amphibia; order Anura; family Ranidae; genus Lithobates; species Lithobates sylvaticus. The sequence goes on from CM053028.1 coordinate 484,046,549, forward strand.
CGTGTTCTAACTGTAGGGGGATGGGACTGCCTGGGGGAGGAGACCGATAGGTGTTCCTATATACTAGGAACACACGATCTGTCTCCTCTCCCAGAATGTGGATTTGAGTTTACACACAGATCCTCATTCTGGCTCTGTCAAGAGCGATCGCGGGTGCCCAGTGGACATCGCGGCTGCCGGGCACGTGCATCGGCTCCTTGGTACAGCGGCGCGATTCATGCAGGGGAGCCATTCTGCTGCCGCCAAACGGTGGGCCATCAGCAAGCGGTTAAGGTGAAAGCCCACCAAAGAGGTGGTGAGGAGTTACCGTGGGCAACAACAAGGCAGATGAGCTGGCAAAGGAGGCGGCCATGATAGGAGTCAGGTGGTCATCCTATGATGCTGAGGGGAGGCAGGCCTGGGAGCAGCACAATTTTGAGGAGCAGGAGGTGAAAGCAGGTTTACATGAACTCTTGCCAGTGCCAAGGACGTCTACCCCGTGCTTAGCGGATGAGCAAAATAATGATGAGGCCTTGAGCTCAATCAAAAAGCAGCTTAGAGTAAAAGCGTCAAATGCTCCCCAAAATGATTTACTACAAGACGATCTACCGTTAAGAGACTTCAGAAGGATGACGGTTTGTAGTGCCCTCCCAGCATCAAAAGGATTTAGCCCGTGAAAATCACAGGTTGACAGGCCACATCGGTGTTCAGGGTACCTTGAAATTTGTACAAGCTAAATACTGGTGGGAGACAATGGGTAAAACAGTCTCACCGGTAGTGCAGAAATGTTTGATCTGTGCACAAATGAACCCTAGGCCAAAGGGACAGAAACCAATATTAGAAAGGGTACCGATAGCTGATGGACCCTGGCTGAACCTGCAGATTGACTTTATTGGTCCATTACCAAGTGCCCCTGGAGGGTACAAATATCTGCTGGTAGTTGTGGATGTCTTTTCAAAGTGGGTGGAAGCTTTACCGCTGGGGTTAAAACCGCCCGCTAGCGGCCAAACAGCGCCGCTAATACGACGGTAAAGCAGCGCAAAATATAGCGCTGCTTTACCGCCGATGCCCCCACCGCCCCTGAGTGAAAGGGGCCTGATCCAAAGTGGTGGTCGCATGCCTGGATAGACTGTGCTAGTTTGGATTACGAAGGGTATTATGCTCATTGATCTCATATACAGAAGTGCAGACTCGGTCTGTATATTTGGTGGTATCAATGGGCTTACTGACTGGGGATTCTACCTTGTTGCATCGGAGGCTAAATTATCCACATTTGATCAGAGAGGATGGAAGCTGGAGGCAGGTTGATATTTCCCTCTGTCGGAGGCATGACCATGACGCCCTTTGTATGCCAGGTCAGTACGCGATGGTGAACGAGAAATGTTGGGAAGATGCTTCACTCTGTGCTCTGGATGGGGAGAACATTGCCGGGAAGGAAACACCAGTGTATTATTGGGGACGCAGAAGAGTAGGTTTCTTTGTCCCTAAAGGATACCAATGTTACATTAGTCATGGAACTAGAATGTTCCGTGATCCTAACAATAGCTAGAGGTGCATGGTGTACCCTTGGCAATGTCTCAAATCCAGACACAGAGGTGGAATTATGTGGTACCGCATATTGCCCATCTGTTTGTGGATGTCAACTATAACCGCCCTGTTAGTCCGAGAGCCCTGAATCTGGGTATGGGAAGGAAGAAAGATACAGTAATGGTTGACAGATTGGGATGAGAACCTTATGAGGACACTGCGGCAAGAGAGGGCTAATGCTACTCCTCTATCATGATCAGAATGAAATAAAGGAGGTAGTGCATCAACTAGAGAAAGGTAATATTTGGACATTCCAGTAAGACTAACAGTATTTTGAATTATTTGATACATCCCGTTGTAGTATTACTCATTGTTGCTGCAGTTTTGTCATTGGTTCAGGTTGATATGTGTTGTTGGACCTGACATTTATATAGGAATAGCTCACATTTTTCTATGCAAGTTGAGGGACGAATTGATGGTAAGGTCCCTACAAGTTAGAGGCTTTGCTGCCAATTCAGTCCCGAAGTACCTCACCACGATTGCGGGTCACTGGCGGACAGTGTTCATGGGACCCAGGGGCATGATCCCGTGGCGGGCGCCCGCTATCCTCCCTGCACTGACCGAGGTCTAGGTACGTCTGTCCGGCAGGAAAGCCGACCTGCCGCAATATATCTGCGTGAGCTGGTCAGCTATTGGCTGATTGATTTTGATTAGTCAGAATCCTAGATAGGCTGGCAGTGGGTGTTGTGTGGGTGGTGTCTGAGTGTGCTTTAAAAGTACTGACTGGCTAGAATTACTTTCTCTTCTTGCCATTGGGCCCAGCTGAAAATACTGACCAGAGGACGACCTGTAATATTTTCTTTTATTTATTTTATTTATTATAGCAAAAAGCAAAAAATATTGCATTTTTTTCAAAATTGTCGCTCTATTTTTGTTTATAGCGCAAAAAATAAAAACACCAGGGGCGATAAAATACCACCAAAAGAAAGCTCTATTTGTGGGAAAAAAAGGACGCCAATTTTGTTTTGGCGCCACGTCGCACGACCGCGCAATTGTCAGTTAAAGCGACGCAGTGCCGAATCGCAAAAAGGGGCCTGGTCCTTTGGCTGCCAATTGGTCCGGGGCTGAAGTGGTTAAACAGTGTGTGTTTTCTATAGCTAACCTTGAGATATCTATCTATATATGCACAAAACACATACACACTGTTGGCTACACCCATGCTCAGCATTTCATAACCAATTAGGTTTGCTATTGCAAAACAAACTAAATAAATCGTAATTTGTTGTATTAGGTTATTTGAGACACTCCATGCCTAAAACATCCTGCCCTTTTTCTAGTGGAGTGGAGTTCTTTATATGTGTTCAGGTGCTCCTTTTTGATTACCAATAATGAATGGTCATATTTTCACAGCATACTAGAGTCACCAGCAGGTAGATACCAGGATAACCTGCACAAACAAGATTGCAATAGGTAGAAAATCTTACATCAATCTTTGACGTCTTGCAAAAAGCACCAACTGGATGAACGTGGTCATAAAGGATTATTACACCAACCATTACCCTCATACAAAACATGAGAGTGTCTTCACTGGTGAACCGACTCCTGTACTCCCTGTTAATGGAATGGAGAGAATGGATTAAACAACATCCTCCAAAAATAAGTCGCTATAAAATAGAAAAACACTTTGTTTCTAAAAGGGATAATATAAAAGAATCCAATAATGAAGTATAAACTACTGACCAGACCTGATGTGTGGTCACTAGAGCAGATTCACATTTTCCCCCATTCGACTACTGTTTACTGTAGAATGTAATCGGATTGGCTGTCATGAGAGGCTACATTTACATGCCGAGTTATGCTCTCCAATATTCTATAGGCCCACATATGGAACAAGTGCAGAATGACTTTGCATCCAAACTGTCCAAAAATACAGCAGGCAGGACAGATGACTCTTGCAAATAACATTACAATAGGATTCCTGCTTGACAATTGTCATCAGTGCAGATTGTCCCCTCTATTCTTGTTCTGGTGGTAAAATTTTAGAAATCTCCTCCTTTTCTCTTTGAAGCAAAGATTACAAAGGACAGTATGGGGCATGTTTACACTTGCGGTTGGCACGTGGCTGATCCATGTTTTTACTGCTCCCCCTTAAGCTGTAAAAGGCAGCTGCCAGGGGTGTATACATGCAGTGGGGGTGAGGCTTTGCAGGAATTATACCCTGTGTCACATTTGGCGGGCACTACTACTAACTAAACAAGACGCATTCAAGTGAATAGGGCCATGCTGCAACTGCCCTGCAATGCACATGGCTGTGACGTGGTAGTGTGGCATTTATGGGGTTAAAGCAGGCGGTGAGGAGGCAACATATTGCCTTCTCACCTCCTGTCAAACCATCAATGAAAAGCGATCCTAGCGTGGACTGCTTATCAGAGAAGCGGCAGTCCTTGCTGCTAGTGTAAACTAGCCCTTAGGCTGGGTTCACACTTTTGTGAATTGGATGTGGGTTTCGCCAGATCCAATTTGCATGTCAGGAAATTGTGACCCGCTCTCTATGGAGCCGGTTCACACATCTCCAGAGTGGCTCTGGTGCGAATTTCACAGGGGTCTTGTGCGTCTGCTGGTCCATTTCAGGTCCGAATTCAGCCAAAATTGGACTTGAAACAGTGAATGGGGACGCACCGGACCCCTGCTGTGAGCCGATATGTGTTGCGGTGTGAACCCAGCCTTAGTGAGGAAAATCTCCTCAATAGGGATACAGATGGCAATAAAAAACGATATGCCACGTACACACGATCGGAATTCTCTTCCAAGGCTTTTCCGACGGAATTCCGCTCAAGCTTGTGTTGCCTATACACAGTCACACCAAATTCCGCCCGGCAAGAACGCGGTGACGTACAACACTACGACGAGCCGTGAAAATTAAGTTCAATGCTTCTGAGCATGCGTCAAATTGTTTCCGAGCATGCGTCGGAATTTTGCACGTCGAAATTGCCACAAACGATCGGAATTTCCGATGGAAACTTTTTCAGTCTGGAAAAATTGAGAACATGCTCTCAATCTTTTGCTGGCCGAAATTCCGCCAGCAAAAGTCCGATGGAGCCTACACACGGTTGCATTTTCCGACCAAAAGCTCACATTGGTCTTTTGCTGGCAGAATTTCCGATCCTGTGTACGCGGCAAAGGGGGGTTCTGACACTTGCCCAGTGTTCTTAAAGTGGTGTTGCCACCAAAAAAATAAATAAATTGTCTTAAAAATCATTAAAAAATAAATAAATAAAATTTGTACTCTCCTCTAAATGCCTGTTGCTAGGGGGTCCCTCGTAGTCTGCCACCTTCAGTGCCCAGGCTCTGACGTCACTTCCCCTAGGCGCCGCACAGTCATCTGGGACCTGTCACGTGTCCCAGATGAGTGAGCATTGAATCACGGCGCTGCTTGCACATGCACATTAAGAATGCCGGCGCCGCGAGCGGGGAACGATGGGGGGGCCTCGTTCCCCCGCATCGCTGGACCCTGGGACAGGTAAGTGTCCGATTATTAAAAGTCAGCAGCTGCAGTATTTGTAAGCAATTTAACAACCTCGGCTGTCCTGTAATCTATGCATCTTTTCAGCCGTAGAATCATATTTTTAGATCTCTTATCATGTTTTGTTTTCATATTAAACACAGAACATTTCCAGTGCTCAACCTTCAAGCATCACTGTAAGCAATCTTTATTTTTCACAAAATATATTTTATTTGATAAAGCATAATAAACCTTTCAAGCTGCGTCGCCTAGCAAACAATTTATTATGAACAAAGGCATGCAAATAATGAGGCATAAACTATAACAAGTACACCACATACACAGTGCAGCAGGTTAAAAGACTAAGTGACAATATCCGATGCCGGCAGTGATACAGCTGAGAAGATCAAGGAGAAATGACTTACGGTGTTTCAAGCATTACTTTACACACACTGGCCATTGTACTCAAACAGTCTGTGGTGTTTTCAATGGGTAATGTTTTATTCTACAAAAGAGAAAAATAATTTAGGAAAAAGAAAATACAATAGCCGAAAACAAAAAGAACGAATGATAAAATGTGTGCCGAGATGACTTACGTCAGATACAAAGCTGGTAGTGGCATTGCTAAGTGTTTTCAGCATTGGCGTGGCTTCAGCATAGAATAGGGACATCCTGTTTGCCATTTCATTGTTAACTTCATTTTCGATGTCTAGCTGCAAAGCACACACAAGAAGAAAAACCCAAAATATTAAAGGAGCTGCAATAGGAAGGAAAACTGAAGGACACTTGCTCTTACTCTACAAAGAAACACTGAGGAAGGACTAAATGTGTGTGCATGCAGAGCAAAGTAACAGGTCCACTTTAAAGGACTATTAAAACTTTAATCCCCCACACCGGGTAACAAACTTCAGCCCCAAACAACAATGCTCACTGTGTGCCCCTGCCCACCACCGCAAAAAAAAAAAAAAGGCGAAGGCGGTGTGGCGCTTGGTAGTTCCTCACAGCAAATATTGCTGAATTGGAGCTCAAGTGTGCTACCTGGTGGGGGAAATTTATTAAAGGACAACTTCCCCAAAGATCATATTGTCCTTGACCTTTGGAAGATTTACCACCATCATGACCGGACCATTTTTTTGCGATATAGTACTTTAACTGCCAATTGCGCAGTCATGCGACGCTGTGCCCAAATTAAATGTATGTCCCTTTTCCCACAAATAGAGCTTTCTTTTGGTGGTATTTGATGACCTCTGCGGTTTTTATTTTTTGCGCTATAAAACAGAAACAAAAATGTATTCTGCTACATATTTTTGTTTAAAAAAAAATTAAAATCCCAATAAGCGTATATTGATTGGTTTGTGCAAAAGTTATAGCGTCTACAAACTAGGAGATATTTCTATTTTTTGGAGTGGACATTCAGAAACTGACACGGTTTTGGGGACCAGTGACGCCATTACAGTGATCAGTACTAAAAATATGCACTGTCACTGTACTGACACTGGCTGGGAAGGGGTTAACATCAGGGACGATCAAAGGGTTAACTGTGGTTCTAGCCTGTTTTTTGTTTTTTTTTAACAGTATGGGAGGTGCATTTACTAGGGGAAGGCATGAATCTATTTGCAGGAACACAGGATCCATGCCTTCCCTACTGACAGAGCAGCGATCTGCCTTGTTTAAAGAGGCAGATCACCATTCTACCTCTGTGCTGGATGATCGGCAGGTGCCAGTGGACATCACCCCCCCCCCCCCCCCCCTCAAGTGTCTAGTATGTGATCCATGACTGTGGATGACTGACACTTTGCTGCTGTATATTTAAGTTATACGGTTGGCAAGTGGTACGAAAACTCTCTGTAAACATTGTCTATAATTGTTATATAGCAAGCTTCCTCTACCTCTACCTACACAATCCCGGCCTAGACCAGAATGGCTTTGCTGGTCCTGCCCGACTAATGGGATATTATTGCCAGGAGTCTACCTGGGCTTTTCTTTTTTTAATCGTGCAGGATTTCCTTTGAGAGGACAAGGAGCTTTTTTCAAACTTAAAAGTAAAAAGTGTGCTGAGTATCGGACATTGGTATATATGCAGTAGCAATAGAATAATAAAACACTAGGCCACCAGAAATGCACTGTTACACATCTTATGCCGCGTACACACGAGCGGATTTTCCCTCTGAAAAATCTTGGCTTGCATACACACGGTCACACAAAAGTTTGCTGAACTTTCAACCGCTTTCGAACATGCGTCGAATTGTTTCCAAACATGTGTAGGAATTTTGTGTGTCGAATTGGTACAGAAGATCGGAATTCCCGATCTAAACTTTTTCCGACCAAAAAATTGAGAACCTGCTCTCGAGCTTTTGCTGGTTGGAATTCCGCCAGCAAAAGTCTGATGGAGCATACACACGGTCGCATTTTCCGACCAAAAGCTCCCATCAGACTTTTGCTGGTGGAATTTCTGATCGTGTGTACGGGGCATTAGTCTATTTACTTACACTTTGCCATAGAGGCAATGTAGGCTACATTCTGCTTATGCTGTTGTTACAATGGCAACATGTAAAACAAAAGGGAAGTTCAGTTTGATTAAACTGAACATACGCGAGCTGTTACAGTGCATCATCACAGGGCATATAAAATAAAGTAAGTGAATGACAGCTAAATTATCTGCCCTTACTAAAGGTGGTCGCAGGGAGCAATGCTGGGGGGAGGGTCTTTATAAATGTGATTTCCTTGGAATACAAAAGCATCCCCACATGGACAGATTGGCGCATTTACTTTGCATAGAGTATGTAATGTAAACATCCCATGTAATAGAAAATAGCATGACAGGTCCTCTTAAATATCAGATCCAGGGTCAAAAAGTCCTCAGATCTCAGATTTGGACTTAAATGCAATAAAAAAAAAAAAAAAAAAAAATTGTCATTTGAAAAAAATGTCCCTTTAAAGACGTATGGGCGGAAGTAACGTTATGACTTTGCTTCCGCCCTGCTATGGTATGGAGACGGGTGGCAGCCATCTTCCCCTTACTCTTCTCCATACCTGGCCACGGACAGGTCCCGTTCACCCCCCGACAGCGGCTCCGGTAAGCGGCGGAGGGGGGTGGCACCCCTCCCGCGCCGATAGCGGTGATCTCGCAGCAAATCCGCCGCAGAGACCACCATTATCATAAACATAACTGGCTTCTGGAGAGATGGATATCTCGGTAACAGCAGCAGCAGCTGCTGCCACAATATATATGCCGACGTATATGTACAGGAGCCGGTCTGTAAGTGGTTAACAAAACCTGTACCGTTCCCAGAAGTTAGACAATGGCATTTCTGCCTCTGCTGAGACAACTGATGCAAAATTCTGTGCTTAAAGTGGTTCTAAAGCCTTAAGGCCTCTGTGCATTAAGGTGAAAATCTTTGTGCTGCAGCTTCCCCACCCCCCCAGCTTACCTGCGTCCAATCTGATCCATCGATGTGCACGAATGCAGTGGCTTCTCACCGCTATCTCGCTCATCGGGCAGATTAATAGCAGTGAGAGCCATTGGTTGAATCCCGCTGTCTGTATCGAGGGACGCCTCAATAGGACTCAGGAGCGAGCACGCACGAAGATGAGGGGCCTGGAGCGCCGGCGGGGGAGCCCAGAAGAAGAGGATCGGGCTGCTCTGGGCAAAAGCACTGCACAGAGCAGGTAAGTACAGGGGGTCCCGGACTTACAAACAACTCCTACTTACAAACGGAGGGAGACAACAGGAAGTGAGAGGAAATCCACCGCTAGGAAGGTAAATTAACTCCTGTAAGAGTTAATATGGGAAAAAGGTGTCTCCACTGAGGCTTCCAGTCCATGTTTCCATATCAACCCAAAATTTTCAAAATCCAATTGTCATTGGGACAGAAGGTGAGGTGAAATCTTCTGAACAGGGGCACAGACAGCAAAACAAATGTTACAGGGGTGATAACCCTTCTCTGTTATCTAAAAAAAAAAACTTAATAGATTTTTTGGCTGGAGCTACACTTAAAAAATGTGCCTGTTCCGACTTACAGATTCAACTTAAGAACAAACCTACAGACCCGATCTTGTTTGTAACCCGGGGACCCCCTGTATAACAGGTTTTGCATTTTAATTTTTTTTTAAATGAAGGCTTAGAACCACTTTAAGAAGTGATCTAACACCAATCACGTACTGCTGCCTTAAATGGAGTGTGCACTTCTTTTGCATATAGTTTTAACATGGCTTAGACTTAAAAAAAATAAAAAATCCTGGCCTGGTATCGAGGATTAGGAAGATGTTATGAAGCAGGTACTTACATGCATGTTATTTATTCTGTTTCGACTTATCGTCCGCCTGTAATAACTGAAGTCATTCTGGATTGCAGGATTCCGCATCTAAAAGCAAATTACACACAAATTACAAGCCTTTCTTTTTTATCCCACCAAAAGATATAAAAAGGAGGCTTCACTTACCTTCAGTTCATCAAAGCGGAGAGTAAAGTGCAGAATTTCAGCAAACTCTTTAGCCAAAGCTTGCTCTCGCTCCAGGTGTTGTGTTGGGGTGTAGGGGGGGCAGGTCAGAGACTCCAATAAACCCTTCAAAGCCTTTTCTGTACACAGAAAAATATGTGTCACCATTGTGCGAATAAACACAACATTTTTGTGTCTGTAAAAAGGTTATGTTTTATTGCCTATTAACAGAATATCCCTAAAATTAGGATACCAAGCATGTCACATTTTGGGAGCGACTTCCAATCAATTTTATATGGTGGCTATAATTCTTGTCTCAACGCGCTAGGAATCTGGGTTTAATGCTTAAAGTGGTTGTAAACCCTTACAGACCACTTTGACCTACCGGTAAGCCTAGATTAAGGCTTACCTGTAGGTCCAAGAAATATCTCCTAAACCTACATGGTTTAGAAGATATTTGCAAAAAGACAGGCAGCGCTGTCTACGGCGCATGCGCGCAGGCGGACTAAGCATGCTGCTACTAATGGCGATATGCCTTTGGTGGCGGCTCCCGTGCGCATGCGCGGGAGTGACGTTATCGCAGCTCTGGCCAATCACAGCGCCGGAGCCACGATACCTGGAAAGAAGATGGACGCTCCGTGGAAGAGGGGACAGCAGTGACATTGATTCCTGTGTCAGGTAAGTGACACATAATGGGCTACTAGCCAGTTATGCTTTACCTTTGCAGGGAAACAAAGAGGAAGTAAACCCATCAGGGTTTACTTCCTCTTTAAGAACGAAGCCTGCAAGGCGTTTTAATATATGTGGAGGTTTCTACCTGGTGCTTAACCACTTCAATAGCAGGCACTTGCGCCCCTTCCTGCCCAGGACAATTTTCAGCTTTCAGCGCTGTCACACTTTGAATGACAATTGCACTGTCATGCAACACTGTACTAAGTAAATTGTTATATTTTTCTTCCCACAAATAGAGCTTTATTTTGGTGGTAATTGATCACCTCTGCGTTTTTTATTTTTTGATAAACAAACTAAAAAACGACCAAATTTTTTTTTTCAGTTTGTCATAAAATGTTGTTTTCCCCTTCACTGATGGGCACTGATGAGTTGGCACTGATAAAGTGCCACTGATGAGTTGGCACTGATATGCAGAATTGATGGGCACCGACAGGCGGCACTGATGGGCAGTGAATGGCACTGTGGGGGGGCACTGGCAGAATATATTGTTTTTACATTGCTAGGCACTGGTTGGCAGGTGATTTATACATTTGAGGGGGCTGTGCTGATAATCAATGTGCTGATTATAAGCACAGACCCCCCCTCTGACAGAGGGAGCCGAGGAATGGCGTTTACCGGCACTTCCTGGTTCACGCGATTATCAGCTGATCACGTGGTAAGAAGCCTCTGACAGAGGCTTCTTATCACGATCGGAGATTCGGAAGTTCGGACTGACATTTCCTGGGAGGGGTGTACTCACTTTTGTGAGATACTGTATAGTGCTTTTGGTGGGCTAACCCTTTAAGAATTTGCACACTTCTGATGGTTTAGATTCCAGAGTGACAGAACATTCAATACCAAGGGTAGGTGAGGTGTAGACCCAGGAGTTAGGGGGTAGCTTTTCCAAGCTCCTGCTTACAAGATAAAAAACTTACCAAGTCTTATCGAAAACTCATAAAACCGCTTCAGCCTGACAACCAGGGGGCACACTGAATTCCAAGCCTTCTCCTGCAGCTGGATGTCATTTGGATTTTGAATAGCCTAAGAAGAAAAAAAAAAAAAAAAAAGTAATATCTTGCAAAAAAAATATTGCAGAAAAGTAAAAAGCAGATGATAAGTAATCAAAATGGATTCTGCATGAGAACACAAGGCCTGCTTATTTTCTTAGTCCTTAGTTAAAAAAACCCACTAATTTATACCCTAAAAACCTTACACTTCAACTTGCAGTCCTTTCACCTAGATATGGGTAACAACTCTTGGCCTTCTTTAAATTCCACAAGAACGCACTCCTGCACAGTGCAAGGAGGGCTGAGCATCATTCATCATCTAGGGAAGATGCTGGAAGCCAGGGTGTAAGGGAAATATGAAACAAGTAGATCAAGCCCCTTTTTTTTCCATTTTGTATAGCGTTAGGGAAGCGTTTAACCTTGTCATTTTTTGTAGTTTGTGATTGCCCCATTGGGGACATTTTACATTTTGCTCTGTAGACAAGAGTGAAAATTCTTCATAATGAGTATATATATATATATATATATATATATATATATATTATATATATATATATATATATATATATATATATATATACTCTCAGACAGCTCCCGAAGATATCCCCCTCTATTCCTGTTCTGGTAAAAAAAAAAAAAAAAAAAAAAAATGTGGGGTTTTCCTTCTCTTTTAGTCCCAAAGACAATGGTCGTCAGGAAAAACACAGGAGCTCTACCTAGCAAAAGCACCAAAAGTGATAAAAACCTAAGAGGGGTTCCAACACATCACCACCAT